>WOXC01000356.1:0-127335 GCA_011680675.1 Gymnobelideus leadbeateri
TCCAAACAAACGAAAGATTAGAAGGCAATGTGAAATATCTCATGGGAAAAACCACTGACCTGGAAAATAGATCCAGGAGAGACAATTTAAAAATTATTGGACTACCTCAAAGCCATGATCAAAGAAAGAACCCAGAAATCACCCTTCAAGAAATTCTCAAGGAAAACTGCCCTGATGTTTTAGATCCAGAGGGCAAAATAGAGGTTGAAAGAATCCACAGATCACCTCCTGAAAAAGATCCCAAAAAGAAAACTCCCAGAAATATTATAGCCAGGTTCCAGAATCCCCAGATCAAGTAGAAAATACTACAAGCAGCCAGGAAGAAACAATTTCAATATTGTGGAAACACAATCAGAATAGCCCAGCACCTGGCAGCTTCTACACTGAGGGATCAAAGGGCATGGAATATGACATTCAGAGGGCAAAAGAACTGGGAATGAACCCAAGGGTCACCTACCCAGCAAACTGAGTATTTGTTTCAGGGGAAAATATGTCATTCAGTGGAATAGAGGACTTTCAAGCATTCTTAGACCACAATCCAGATCCAGGAGGTTAAAGCAAGAGCGATTACCCCCCAAGACTGATCGCTGGATCTCCCCATGATTTGTAGGCTGGGAGCCGGAAATGCCTATGAAAACTACACAATGGCGTGTCTCCTCAGCAGCTTCTAGCCCCCAGGGGAGGGAGCTGACGCATTCCCCAAATACAGTCCCAAAGTCCATAGGACACTAACCTCTTACTTTGTCCTAGGCAAGTCTATGTTGATAATTCTGGAATCTCCACAGCTCCTGGTGTTCTGGGGTTCCTCCAGCCGGCTTCTGGCCCTGCCGCCCTGGGGCTAAAACCTCTGCTCACGTCACCTGGGCTCGGCTCGGCTCAGCTCCTGCGCTCCGCTCTGGGCTCTGCGCGCTGCCGGCTCCCAGACCGCTGCGCTGTTCCTTCCTGCAGGGTGCTGGACTGTCCTCAGCGGGAGGTTAGCTTCTCTGTGTCGCTCTGTGGGTGCTGGGGCTCCAGAAGTTTTTCAGAGTCCTTTTTTACATAGTTTGTAGAGAATCTGGGGCATAGAGGCTTGGACGAGCTGTTTCTACTCCCCTTTCAAGCATTCTTGAGGAAAAAACCAGAGTTGAATAGAAAATTTGACATCCAGACACAAGAAGCAAGAGATGCCTGAGAAGGTAATCAGGGAAAAGAAATCAAAAGGAACTTATCAAAGTTGAACTATTTACATTCCTATATGGAAAAGCAATAACTGTGACTGATGATATCTTTCCCACTATGAAAATAATGGAAGAAGGGGGTGTGGTCATACTAATACATATGTGAATGTGTGTGTATATGGTTACAGTTATATATGGATAGAGGGCATAGGTTGAATTCGTTGGGAAGGGAGAATACTCAAGGGATGAAATTATGAGGTGAAAGAGGAAAGTGGCAAGAGGAGATGGGGAGAGACATGGTAGGGTAAACTATCTCATGTAAAAACAAGGGGAAGTGGTTGCAAGGAGGGGGAGAATAAGAAGGCTAAAAAGGCAAAACCACATTCACATTGAATTTGGTTCAGGGAGAAAATGACATACATACCAAATGGGATATCTCAACCTGCAGCAGGATAAGGGGAAGGGGGATGAGAGGATGGATGATGGATGGGAGGGCATCCTTGGGGTGAGGGAGGTTGGAAGTACCCACTATAGAAGAGGGACAGGATCATGTAGGGAATGGACCAGGTGGGGGTGGGATGAGTGGGAGGGAATTATAAGCAGCCTTGCACAATATATCTACTATGATAATGTTTTGCATAGCTAGACATGTACAACATATACTGAATTACTTATATCCCAAGAAGGAACGGGTGACAAGGGAGGAAGAAAATGGATCTGAAATTCAAGGTCGTAACATTAAATGTTTCAAATATATATATAAATACTATTATTAATACTCTTTTGCCTATAATTGGGAGATAAGATGTGCAGGCATTGGGACACAAAGATTCACCTTCCTCTAATGGAAAAGTCGATGGGGGTATGGGAGAAGGTATGGGAGAGAGCAGATTGGAGGAAGCGATATCTTGTGGGACTACTATTCTGGGAGGTTGGGTAGGGGAATAATGGGGGGAAATGATTGTAACTCAAAATCTGGCGGAAATGAATGATGTAAAACAGAAGTTAATAAAGTATTTGTTTAAAAAAAAAAAAAGAATATCCCAGGTGAGTACCCAAAATATAACCCTATTGCTGATTACAAATGTTCTGACTTCATAGGGATCCAATTCTGAATATTAAAACAATATTCACTATGAGGTAGCTAACCAGTGTAGTGTACAGAATTCTGGATTTGGACTCAGGAAATGCTGAGTTTGAGTCCTGCTTGAGACTACCTGTGTGACCCTGGGCAAGTCACTTAACTCTACTTTTTTGTTTGTTTGTTTGTTTTAGCTGCTTCTCATGTAAGCAAGTTTTCCATTCCTGAAACCTCCTTCTCTGACTGATGAGTTACTCCCTGATACCTTTTGGGAGAAGAGAAAGACTGGAGACAGAGAGACATATTAGGAGGCTATTAAAATAATTCAGATGAAGGTCACAAGGGCTAGACTTAAGGTAATTATAGTGGAAGGAGACAGAAAGGGATGAATGTGAGATATATTATAGGGTAGATTTGATAGGACTTGTTAGAATTTGATAGGACTTCCTTCTCCCTTTTTTCCCTCATTAAACATTTCCCTCGGGGGCGGCTAGGTGGCGCAGTGAGTAGAGCGCCGGCCCTGGAGTCAGAAGGACCTGAGTTCGGATCCGGCCTCCGACACTTAATCCACACAAACAAAAACCTAGCCGTGTAACCTTGGGCAAGTTACTTAACCCCAATTGCCCTAAAGGGGCGGCTAGGTGGCACAGTGAGTAAGAGTGCCGGCCTCGGAGTTTGGATGACCCGAGATCAGATCCGGCTTCAGAAAATGAGCACCCACGCATAAATAATGACTAGCCGTGTAACCTTGAGCAAGTTACTTAACCCCAATTGCTTTAAAAAAAAAAAAAAAGAAAAAAAAACATTTCCCTCATTAAAGGGAGAGGGGGAAAGAGAGGGAAGAGTCAAAATCATTCCAAAGTTTTGACCCTAGGTTACTTAGATGATAGTGAGTTATCATCAGAAATTAGAGAAGATGGGGTTTTGGGGAGAGGTAACGGGTTCAGTTTTGAACATGTTAAATTTGAAGTGTTAGGGGAGCATCCAGGTGAAGAGAGACACCAGGCCATTGGAAATGCAGGACTGGTAAGCAAGGGTGAGATTAGAGGGGGAATTATAATTTTGGAAACCCATTCCTCCATTTGCCCCTAAATTTGAAAGAACTTGAAAAGCAAATTTGACTTTCAAATAGTAGTCTGAGAAATAAGAGATAAATAGCTTGTCCAACATTTAAAGCTCAGTAAAGGACTTGTATGACTTGTAAGTTTAGTCCTAGGACATTTTAACCAAGATTTGAGGAGAAAACAGAAATCTCAGATTTCTTTCTACCTTCCACCTTAGTAAATAGGTCCTTATTTTTTCTTCCAGGACCACCCAAAAGGAATGCCTAAAATAGGATTCTGAATCCCTTTGTAAACTCATAACTTGATTGCTTCTACTTCCATCCACCTGGAAAGACTTTTTT
This sequence comes from Gymnobelideus leadbeateri, assembly GCA_011680675.1. Lineage (NCBI taxonomy): Eukaryota > Metazoa > Chordata > Mammalia > Diprotodontia > Petauridae > Gymnobelideus > Gymnobelideus leadbeateri. The sequence goes on from WOXC01000356.1 coordinate 3,644, forward strand.
ATCTTGCATATCATGAGTGTTTATTGACTACTTTTAGAATTGTATTTGAAATATGCTAATAACTTTCCTGACTATTTTGTTGTCATTTGGTTGTTTCAGTTGTGTCTGACTCTTCATGACCCTATTTAAGGTTTTCTCCGCAGAGGCAGTAGAGTTTTGTTGTTGTTGTTTTGCCATTTTCTTCTCCAGTTTGTTTTACAGATGGGGAGACTGAGGCAAACAGAGTTAAGTGACTTGCTAGTAAGTATCTGAGGCCATATTTGAATTCAGGAAGATGAGTCTTCCTTATTCCAGGCCCACTACTCTATCCACTGTTTTGCCAAATTCACTAGATCATAGATTTGGTAATTAAAGAGAAATTAGAAGTCATATGGTCCACTGCCCACCCTCCCCTTTTTAAACAAATGAAGAACTGAGGCCCAGAGAGTCCAGAAATGTTAAAGAACTTGTCCAAGTTCACATGAGCAGTAACTGGCAAAACCAGAATTTAAAGCTCCAGTGCTTTTCCCACTGTATCATATTGCCTCCTTTATAATAGAAGACAGATTAAAATTTTTAAAAAGGAAAGCATTTAGGTAGTTTACTATTATTTAAGCCACTCCCCAACCCCAACCCAGAATTTGCATTTCACTGAAATAATTGTCCAAATTGCAGCCCAAACAGGGTTTTAAATAACTTCCACTGTTATCCTTTCCAAATGAGATGTTTAATGGAAATGCTCTAAGAGCCTGAGCTTGAGAAGAGAAGCATTATTATTACGATGATTTCAAAATGGCATTTATGCAGACTATGTAAAATGTTCACAAGGCCATTAAGTGGCATTCAGGGGCCACCCCATTTATCCTTCCTCACTCATGTAACAAAAGAACTAATCACAGATCAAGCTCCAAGTTTCAAGAAAATTGCCTTTTTCGCAGCCTGCCCTGGAGCTCAAATAAGTCAGATTACTGCAGAAACCCTCAACAGAACTTAACACCAATTTCCTTACCTCTGAACTGGGAGGGTTGTGAAGTGGAGAGAGCTTGTGCTATGTCCTGGGGGCATACTTTCATCGAAAGCTAATTAACTCAAGTTCAAAGTCACTCGCCTGTTTCCTAATGCGTAAGACACACAAATATACATTTATTATTAACACCAATAATGTGCTAGTGGCTTCCCTGAGTAGGGGCTTATCCAGCTCCATCATGACCATTCTAAGGCTAGCTGGAGATAGCAGGAAGTTACAGCTCAATACTGAGTGAGAGGCACTCTGCTAATCTGACTTCCACCCTTTATGATTAAACTGTATTGAAAGATTTCTTCCATGATTCAGGAAGATTGTTTTTTAATATTTGTTTTAATATGAAAGGAGGATATGCTCATTCATCATCAGAAATGCGGTTAAAACTGCACTTCTTATCAAGGGTCGATGATGAATGGGAAGATCTTTTCTTAGCAAGGAAGTAAATATTACACAAATCTTCTTGAGTCTTAGCACAAATCTTTCTTCATAAAATCCAGCTTACCAGCTTGCAGAATAAAGGTTTGCATCCAGTCATAAAGGGCACAGAGACACTTAGAGGGGGGTTTTAGAGAATTATTTTTTCTTCTTCTACATAGACAAAAAAATACATCCACACCCAGAACCTCCTCCCTCCCACCCCCCCTTTTTTTTTGAGTAGGCTAAAAAAAATTTTTTTTAAGATAATCAAGGAATTTGTTTTAAACAGAGGATATGGCAATTGTATGAAATATATCGATATTAAATAATTTATATTGGCGTTGTGGGGGGTACACAGTGTGTTACATACACATAACCTCTCTTGAGGTTAAGAGATCTGGGTTCTAATTCTGTGTGTAATACTTATTAACTATATATGACCATGATCAAGTCACTTCATTCTTCTGGACTTCAAAGGATGTTGTCGTTGCTAGCTTCAGTATGCTCCCGTTTATACTCCACTTTGTTCTTTTTCCACTTGAACCATTTATATTTTTAATTCCTTTGTAATCAGAGCATTTCATAATTTGCTAATATATGGAACTGAGGCAGAGAGTAGTTTGTAATCAATGCAAGTATTACACAGTTGCACAAGTATGAGCAATCAACCATGATTTCCTCCTCATGGTTAATTTTGGACCCACCTCCCAATCTTCAGTATGCATAATTTGATCAGAACAAAGTCATCAATAGACAGGAGCAGTTGGAGAACCACACTAATATTAAAAGATATTTTTCTATTTGGACTTTGCACAGGCCATTCTTTATGACCCTAACAACAGGCAGCATGGAATAGTAGAAGAAGGCTGCACTTGGAAACAGAAAACATACATTTGAATTTTGTTTTTCTGTGTGATTCTCTTTGGGCCTATCTTTCCTCATCTAGAAAATGATCTCTAACTCCTATAAGCCAAAGATGAGCACATGTCTCCTGGTTTTATGCCTTGATTAATGTTTCTCTTCAGTGAATAGTTGAGAGAAGTAATTTTGTGGCTTTATCTTTCACTCAGTTTTGCAATAATAACTTGTGTTCATAGCACTATGAGATTTTTAGAGTGTTTGTCTCAAAACAAACAACCCTGGGAGGTATGTAGTACATTTTACATCCTTTTTAAAGAATGATACCCACTTTATAGGATGCAACACATTACAGACAAGTAATTATTCCAGAGAAGCAGTGTGAAGGATGCCATCAGAAAAAAAAAAATAACAAAACAAAAACCAATAAATGTGGAGCAGGAAAAAAAAGATCTCTGGTGAATTAGTAAAGTTAAGAGATTACAAACTGATAAACATATCACATGTATTCATACAATGTCAATAGAATGAAGGAAGGTTCATGTCATAATAGGTAGGAATCTTTTCCCCGTTCACTATAGTAGGTTATAGTAGATAATAGTATAGTAGATTTATTATAGTAGATTTATTGTAGGATGTAAACAACAGTCACAGGGGATGGGCAGGTATAGACATGTTGTAACCATCATTGGAAGGAGTACTTCATTAGTGAAATCACAAATCCACTGGAGTAATAGAATGTTTTTATAAATGAAGAAACTGGGATTCAGAGAAGTTTAGTGATTAACCCAAGTATCTGGGCCAGAATTTGAATTCAGATCATCTGGTTCCAAAATAAACCAGATTCTTTCATTATATAATCTTTCATATATAATTCTTTCATTATATAATCATATATAATTATATATCAATCATATATATATAATTATATAATCATGTATAATTCTTTCATCATATAATCCACAAAACACCTCTGATTTTAACATAGTCTTTCCTTGTCTGAGGGAAGAATATAAGGCTGCCTTTTGTCTTACCTAGTCAAATATTCCTTTTTTTTCTCATTAGCAAATAATGTGGGAATCAACATTATTCACACCTTCCTGGTGATGATGAAGATGCTACCAGCTGTAGGAAATGATCTTTGAATATCAGATTTCCATTATTGCATGCATTCTTGCGAATTTAAAAATGAGAATAAGGAGGTGGGGGAAAAAATGACCATGTTGCCACAGAAAAGGTTATACTATAAGCCAGCCCCAGGGAGGACATAGGTGAGGCCTGGAAAGGGTTCAGTTCTTCTTACCAGCTGGGAAGAGGAAATAGAAGGAATTGAGTTCCTGGCTGAACCGGCTATACGCTACACAGTAATACCCAAGAGTGTCATATGGACACATGAACCACCTGCTGCCCCATATCTTTAGCTACAGTCATAAGGAAACTGGTAACTTAAATGAATAGCTTTAAATATTCTTTTATTATGAAGTAATTAACACAGATGAAAGAAAATTTTTGTTTCCTTCCATTCCATCCTTTATGATTTAATTTATTTGCTTTGTAAAGAAATGTGAAACTAAATCAGTGATAATGTGTAAAACGAGTGTAAGGCAAAGTCTGCAATCTTTAAAAAAAAAGCCTGGTCAAAATTTCTTTGAACAGTACTAAAAATGAAGAAAACATTTATTTAGCTTTATCTGATTCCACTTAGAACTTTCTAGAATTCTATTCCCAGGATACTTTTTTCTTTCATTAATAGAAAAAGATGAATTATATCTTTTATTTTAGAGCTTTTTTCTTATTTTTTGTTTTATATTTCCTAGGTTTTTTCCTGTTCTTTTATTCTTCCTCTTTCCTTCTAGAAGAACCACTCCTTATTTTATAAAAACAAAACAAAAATACCCCAACTATTTTAAAAGGAAAAATAAGAGAAAAAATTTCAGCAAAAAAAATAGATTGAAAAAAATCAGAAAATATGTGCAATGTTTCAATCCTATGGACCGCCCCTCCCCTCAAAAAAAATATAAAATTTTGCAAAATAGTAGGGGAAGACATCTCACCATTTATCTACTTTGGAGCCAAGCTTCTTTAAAAACATGTTTTATGGTTGTGTTTTTTTCCATTTATTATTACAGTTACAGATTATATTCATGTGTTAGAGCTCTATTATAACAAAGTAAAATATTAAATAATTAAGTAGAACTAACAATATAGTGACCTTATCTGAAATTGTATGCAACATTCCATATCCATAACAATTCCCCTAACTTCCCCCCCTTTTTTTAATGAACAGAAATTATTTTCTCTCTCTGTTATCTCCCTCTCCACCGGAAAAAAAAAATAAAGGAAAAAATTACATGAGATATGCATAGTCAAGCAAAATAAATTCTGATGTTAGTAGAAATTATATTTAAAATATATTTGTAAAAATTTGTATTTTTCATTCTGTAACCTAGATTTTATGATATCCCATCATTAAGTGTATCTTATGTTTTATCACTGGTCCTCTGGAATCATAGATGGTCACTGCATTGATTATAGTTCTTTCCAAATTGCTTGTCTTTATATTGGTATTAATGTACAAATTATTCTTTGGGCTTACAAAATGTTTTATGTGCATTATCTCATTTTGAGAAGAAAGTATAAATACTTACCTTATACTGAATGTTTATTCCTTTCTTTGACATCTTACTTTAATTTTTTAGTATATGTTGTTCTTCAGTGCAAACTAGTCTAATTCTTTGGAATATTATGTTTCTACTTTTACTGTGATTTCTTGTATTCATAGAGTAAATGTGTCAAATTGGTCCTCATTGGAATTTGAAGTACATGAAAAAATTATTTGATGTTATTATTATAAAATTTGATTGCGATTTTTCTTGACAAGTTAAATTTGGTGTTTCTCATTTTTAAAGAAAAATATTTATTTATTTTAGTTTATAACATTCAGTTTCACAAACTTTTGAAATCCAAATTTTCTTCTCCTCCATCTCCTCATTCATGACCTCCATGGTGGCATGCAATCCAATATGGGCTCTACAAATACCTTCACATTAAACATTAGTCGAGTTGTAAAGAAGGATTCTAACCAATGGGATGAATGATGGGAAAGAAGGGGGAAAAAAGAGAGAGAGAGAAAGTAGTTTGCTTCAATTTGCATTCAGACTCTTATAAATCTTTCTCTGGATGTGGAATGCCTTTTTCATCATGAGTCCTTTGGAGTTGCATTGCTGAGATGAGCCCAGTCCTATCAAAGTTAGTCATCACAGATATCATGTGTCTGTAATTGTGTACCATGTACTCCTGTTGTGCTCCTCTCACTCAGCATCAGTTTATATAAGTCTCTCCCAGGTTATTGTGAAGTCCATCTGCTCCTCATTTCTTAGAGCACAACAGTATTCCATTACATCCATATACCACAACTTGTTTAACCATTCCCCAGTTGATGGGCATCACCTTGATTTCCAATTCTTTGCCACCACAAAAAGAGCTGCTATAAATATTTTTGTACATATATAGGTCCTTCTTCCACTTCTATGATCTCTTTGGGATACAGCCCTAGAAATGGGCTGTATCTGGGTCAAAAGATATTCACATTTTTATAAGCCTTTGGGCATAGTTCCAAATTGCTCTCCAGAATGGTTTAATCAGTTCACAACTCCACCAGCAATGCATCAGTGTTCCAATTTTCACACATCTTCTCCAGCATTTGTCATTTTCCTGTTTTGTCATGTTAGCCAATCTGACCTGTGAGATGTGGTACCTCAGACTTGTGATTTAGAGCATTTTTCATATGCTTATATCTTTAATTTCTTCCTCTGAAAACTACATGTTCATATGCTTTCACCATTTATCAGTTGGGGAATGACTTGTATTCTTAAATATTTGACTCAGTTCTCCATATATTTTAGAAATGAGGCCTTTATTAAAGACACTTTATAAAAATTCGTTCCCAATTTTCTACTTCCCTCCTAATCTTGGTTACATTGGCTTTGTTTGTACAAAATCTTTTTGATTTAATATAATCAAAATTATCCATTTTGCCTTTTGTAATGCTCCCTCTTGTTTGGTCATAAATTTTTCCCTTTTCCATAAATCTTAAGGTAAACTACTGCTTACTCTAGTAGGCTGCTTATGGTATCAGCCTTTATGCCTAGATCGTGAAACCATTTAAACTTTATTTTGGTATATGGTGTAAGATATTGCTCTATGATCAGTTTTCCCATATTATTTTCCAGTTTTCCCAGCAATTTTTGTTAAATAGTGAATTCTTTTTTTTTAATTAAACAAATGCTTTATTAACTTCTGGTTTACATCATAAATTTCCACTAGATTATGAGTTACATTTTCCCCCATTTTTTCCCTACCCACCACCCCAGAATAGCAGTCCCACTAGATATCCCCTCATCCAATCTGCTCTCTCCCATATCTTCTCCCATATCCCCCTTGACTTTGCCATTAGGACAAGGTGAATCTCTGAGCCCCAATGCCTGGACATCTTATGAAACATTTAATTTTAAAATTTCAATTTTCAGATCCATTCCCTTCCTCCCTTGTCACCCACTCCCTCTGAGAAGATAAGCAATTCAGTATGTGTTGTACATGTATAGCTATGCAAAATATTACCATAGTAGATATGTTGTAAAAGACTGCTTATATTTCCCTCCCACCCGTCTCACCTCCCACCTGGTCCATTCCCTACTTTGATCCTGTCCCTCTTTGATAGTGGGTCCTTCCAATCTCCCCTCCCCCCAGAATGCCCTCCCCTCCATCATCCCCCCTCTCATCCTCCTTTCCCCTACTCAGGAGAGTGAGTGAGGGTAAGATATTCCATTTAGTATGTATGTGATTCTCTCCTTGAGCCAACTTCAATGAGAATATGGTTTTGCCTTTTTGCCTTCCTATTCTTTCGCTCCCCTGCAACTACTTCCTCTTGCCTCTTCTACATGAGATAGTTTACCCTACCCTGTCTCTCTCCATCTCCTCTTGCCACTTTCCTCTCTCACCTCTTGACTTCACCCCTTAAGAATCATCCCTTCCTTGGGGCGGTGCAGCAAGCAGAGCACCGGGCCCGGAGCCAGAAGGACCCGAGCTCGGATCCGGCCCCAGTCACCCAACACACAAACAAAAACCCAGCCACGTGACCCCAGGCAAGTCACCCAACCCCAATTTCCCTCCGAAAAAAAAAAAAAAAGAATCATCCCTTCCCATCAAATTCAACCTGTGCCCTCTATCCATGTATATCTGTGAACATATGCCATGTACCCTTCTTCAAATATTTTCATAATGAGAAAGGTTTCATCAAACACAGTTATTGTTTTTCCATGTAGGAATGTAAATAGTCAAACTTTGATAAGTTCCTTTTGATTTCTTTTCCTTGATTACCTTCTCAAGCATCTCTTGCTTCTTGTGTCTGAATGTCAAATTTTCTATTCAACTCTGGTTTTTTCATCAAGAATGCTTGAAAGTCCTCTATTCCACTGAATGACCATATTTTCCCTGAAACAAGATACTCAGTTTTGCTGGGTAGGTGACCCTTGGCTTCAATCCCAGCTCTTTTGCCCTCTGGAATATCATATTCCATGCCCTTTGATCCTTCAGTGTAGAAGCTGCCAGGTCCTGGGCTATTCTGATTGTGTTTCCACAAAATTGAAATTGTTTCTTCCTGGCTGCTTGTAGTATTTTCTCCTTGATCTGGGAATTCTGGAACCTGGCTATAATATTCCTAGGAGTTTTCTTTTTGGGATCTTTTCAGGAGGTGATCGGTGGATTCTTTCAACCTCTATTTCCCCCTCTGGGTCTAAAACATCAGGGCAATTTTCCTTGAGAATTTCTTGAAGGGTGATTTCTAGGTTCTTTCTTTGATCATGGCTTTCAGGTAGTCCAATAATTTTTAAATTATCTCTCCTGGATCTACTTTCCAGGTCAGTGGTTTTTCCCATGAGATATTTCACATTGCCTTCTATTCTTTCATTTGTTTGGATCTGTTTAATAGTATCTTGATTTCTCATAAAGTCACTAGCTTCCATTTGCTCCAGTCTAACTCTGAAGGAATGAATCTCCTCAGTGAGCTTTTGAGACTCTTTTTCCATCTGGCAAATTTGACTTTTTAAGGCATTCTTCTCCTCATTACCTTTCTGAGCCTCTTTTACCATTTGAGTTAGTCTATTTTTTAAGTTGTTATTTTCCTCAGTCAGGCTGTTGACTGTCATTTCATACTTTTCTTGCATCTTTTTCATTTCTCTTCCCAAAATTTCCCCCACTTCTCTTATCTGCTTCTTAAGGTCCTCTATGGCCTGTAGCCAGCTTGTATTTTCATTTGGGGCTTTTGGTGCAGGTGTTCTGACCTCACAGTCCTCCTCCATGCTTTGAGCCTCTTTGCGCCTAAAATAGGAGTCCAATGTTGAACTTTTCTGTTTATTTTGTTTCATTTGCCTAGGCATATTGCCACTTAATTACTTGATTTTTGGGCTTGTTGCCACAGTAGGATTCTGCCACCAGACAGGGGAGCTTCCGCCCAAACGTGGGGTCTTCACAACTTCCGCCAGTTGGGTGGCCTCTGTAAAGCCTCCACCCACTCTGGCAAGTTGGATGCCCACCCCAAACTTCCCCCCCAGACCACAATCGAGATCCAGGCAGTTTAAAGCAAGAGTGATTAACCCCCAGACTGATTGCTGGATCTCCCTACAATTCGCAGACCAGGAGCCAGAGCCACTGCTGATGCTGCAAAATGTCTTCTGTGCAGCTGTTTCTTCAGCAGCTTTTCGCCCCCAGGGGAGGAAGCCACGTGTTCCCCAAATACTGGTCCCAAAGTCCATAGGGCACTAACCTTCTCACTTTGTCCTAGGCATATCTGTGCTGATAATTCTGGAATCGCCACAGTTGCTGGTGTTCTGGGGTCCCTCCAGCCGGCTAAAGGCCCGGCCACCCTGGGGCTAAAACCGCGGACCTGGGCTCCGCTCTGCTTGCTGCGCTGTCGGTTCCCAGCGTGCTGTGCTGCGTGCTCTCAGAACGCTGTGCTGGCCGCTCCCTGCAGGGCTGCTGGGCTGTCCTCAGCAGGAGGTTAGCTTCTCTGTGCTGTTCTGTGGGTGCTGTGGCTCCAGAAGCTGTTCAGAGTCCCCTTTCACATTATTTGAAATTTGTGTGGGGCAGAGCACATTGGAAATGCTGTTTCTACTCTGCCATCTTGGCTCCTCCCCCTAAATAGTGAATTCTTATTCCAGAAGTTGGAGTCTTTGGGTTTTTCAAACAGTAGATTACTATAGTCATTGACTACTGTGTCTCATGTACTTAATCTGTTCCACTGATCTTCAACTCTATTCCTCAGCCAATACCAAATAGTTTCGATAACTGCTGCTTTATCATACAGATCAAATTCTGGTATGGCTAGGATACCTTCCCTAGCATTTCTTTTCATTAATTCCCTTGATATCCTGGACCGTTTGTTCTTCTAGATGAATTTTGCTACTATTTTTTCTAGCACTATAAAATAATTTTTTGGTAGATTGATTGATATGGCATGAAATAGGTAAATTAACTTAGGTAAAATTGTCATTTTTATTATATTACTTTGACCTAGCCATGAGCAACTGTTTTTCCAATTATTTAGATCTGATTTCATTTGTGTGAAAAGTGTTTTGTAATTGAGTTCATATAGTTTCTGGGCTTGTTTTGGCAGATAAGACTCCCAAATATTTTATAATGTACACAGTAACTTTAAATGGAATTTCTTTTTCTGTTTCTTGCTATTGGACGTCATTGGCAATATATAGGAATGCGGAAGATTTATGTGGGTTTATTTTATAGCATCCAACTTTACTAAATTTATTTATTATTTCAAATAGTTTTTTACTTGATTCTCTTGGGTTCTGGAAGTATATCATCATATCATCTGCAAAGAGTGATAGCTTAGTCTCTTCTTTGCCTAATCTGATTCCTTTAATTTCCTTTTCTTCTCTTATTGTTACAGCTAACATTTCTAGTACCAAATTGAATAACAGGGGTGACATTGGACATCCTTGTTTCATACCTGATCTTATTGTAAATGCTTCTAGCTTACCCCCATTACATATAATACTTGATGATGGTTTTAGATAGATGCTACTTATTATTTTAAGGAAGAATCCATTTATTCCTATGCTTTCTAATGTTTTTAATAGGAATGGGTGTTGTGTTTTGTCAAAACCTTTTTCCGTATCTATTGAAATAATCATATGGTTTCTACTAGTTTTGTTGTTGATATGATCAATTATACTGATAATTTTCCTATATTGAACTAGTCTTGCATTCCTGGAATAAATTCTACCTCATCAAAGTGTATTATTCTCATGATAAGTGACTGTAATCTTTTTGCTAATATTTTATTTAAATTTTTTGCATCTATATTCATGAGGAAAATTGGTCTATAATTTTAAACTTTCTCTGTTTTGGCTCTTCCCTATTTAGGTATCAGAACCATGTTTGTGTCATAAAAAGAATTTGGTAGGACTCCTTCTTCTCCAGTTTTCTCAATTAGTCTATAAAGTACTGGAATTAATTGTTCTTTAAATGTTTAATAGAATTCACTTGTAAATCCATCTTGCCCTGTAGAATTTCCCCTAGGGAGTTCATTGATGGTTTGTTCAATTTCTTTTTCTGAGATAGGGTTATTTAAGTATTTTACTTCCTCCTCAGTTAGTCTGGGAAATTTATATTTTTGTAAATATTCATCCATTTTACTAAGATTGTCAAATCTACAGGCATATAATTGGACAAGAATAACTCCTAATTACTGTTTTAATTTTCTTTTCATTGGAGGTAAATTAACCCTTTTCTTTTTTGATATTGATAATTTGGTTTTCTTTTTTTTAAAATCAAATTTACTAAAGGCTTATCTATTTTATTGGTTTTTTTCATAAAACCAACTCAGTTTTATTCATTAGTTCAATAGTTTTCTTAATTTCAATTTTATTAATCTCTCCTTTGGTTTTTAGTAATTCTAATTTAGTATTTAATTGGAGGATTTTCAATTTGTTCTTTTTCTTGCTTTTTCATTGCATTCCCAATTCATTGATCTACCTTTTCTCTATTTTATTCATGTAAGCATCCAGAGATATAAAACTTCCCCTAAGAAGAACTTTCACTGCATTACATGAGTTTTGGCATGTTGTCTCATTATTGTCATTCTCCTGAATGAAGTTACTGATTTTTTCTACAATTCATTGTTTGACACACTCATTCTTTACAATTAGATTCATCAGTTCCCAATTAGTTTTTAGTCTATCTTTCCATGGCCCTTTATTACATATAATTTTTATTGCATGATATGAAAAGAATGCATATTTCTACCTTTCTGCACTGGATGGTGAGGTTTTTATGCCCTCATACATGAACAATTTTTATGTATGTGCCATGCGCCACTGAGAAGAAGGCATATTCATTTTTATCCCCATCCAGTTTTCTCTAGAAGTCTATCCTATCCACCTTCTCTAAAATTCTCTTCACCTCCTTAACTTCTTTCTTCTTTGTTTTGAAGCTAGATTTATCAAGTTTTAGAGAGGGGGAGGTTGAGGTACCTCACTAGTATAGTTTTGATATCTATTTCTTCCTCTAATTCCTTTAACTTCTCTAAGAATCTGAATGCTATACTACTTGATGCATATATGTTTAGCAATGCTTTATTGTCAATGGCACCTTTTAGCAGGATATACTTTCCTTCCTTATCTCTTTTAATTAGATCTATTTTTGCTTTTATTTTCTTTGATATTAGGATTGCTATCCCTGCTTTCTTCACCTTTACCCTTGTGTATCCCCCTGTTTCAAATGTGTTTCTTGAAAACAGCATATTGTAGGATTATGTTTTTTTATCCATTCTGCTATCCCCCCTGCCCCATTTTACAGGAGAGGTCATCCTATTCACATTCAGTTATGATTACTGTGTTTTTCTCTCCATCCTGTTCCCTCCCCTGTTTATGCTTCTTTTTCTCCCTTCTCCCTTCTGCTCCTTAAGAGTTTTCCTTTTGAGCACCACCTTCCTCAATATTTCCTCCTGTAATGGAAATGCAAATTTAAAGATCTTCCCTGCCCCTAGCTTAAGTGCACTGGAGCCTGTGGTGGGAGGCTTGTTTTTCAGGAAAGCCCACACCTTGATACTTTGTGATTGGGCAGTGGGTCAAGGAGGTTGTTAAAATCTCTGAGCCAGGAGAAGGCTATATAAACTCTGATGAGAGGCTTTGCTTTGGGGCTCACTTTGAGAAGTGTTGTGTGATTTGACCAGATAAGACTCTGGGAAGCCATTGTTGAGAGCCCCCTGGCTTTGAAAACCCAGATGTTGATGCTTCCCTCTCTGGTAACTGTGATTTTGATATTGATGATGGTTGGACAGTTTGGAAGCCTGTCTGTTTGATCTGTCTGTGTACTCTGAAGTTTGGGGTGCTGACCTTTTCCCCCTGAACTAAGTAATGTATGTTTGTTTGATTAAAGTGAGCTTGTTAACCCATTTTGAGTTGCTTTCCTTTTGAAAAGCAGACCTAAGAACCTGTGTTGGCAGCCACCCTGGGGATGCTGGGGTGCTTGCTGCTACACCTCCCTATCAACCCTTTCCATTTTCCTACCCTTTGCCCTTACTGCTTTTTTCCTCCCTTCTAGTCCCCCTTTTCTTTCCCCTTTCCCTTTCTATCACCTGTGGGGTACATTAGATTTCCACACTTAACAAAGTATGTTATTCCCTCCTTGAACCAAATCTGATGAGAGTAAATCTCAAACAATGCTCCTCTCCCTCCCTTCTTTCCCTCTGCTATAATAAGTTTTTGTGTCTCTTCATGTTAGATTCCTATACTTAATCGAATATGTTATTCCCTCCTTGAACCAAAACCAATGAGAGTAAAGTTCTTATAAATGTTCATCTCTCTCCTTTCTTTCCCTCTACTATAATATGTTTTATGCCTCTTCATGTAGCATAATTTACTCATTTCTGCCTCCTCCTTTCCTTTTCTCCCATTACAATCCCCTTGCATCCCTTAATAAAGTTTTTTTTTATCATCACATTAGTTAATTTATACCCACACCCTCTAGCTATCTATATCTATATCTATTTATCTCCCTTTTAAATGTCATGATAATTATGCAATTCTCAATATTGACAGGTATCATCCTCCCATGTAGGGATGTAAACAGTTTGCTCTTATTGAATAACAAGTTGTGTGTGTGTGTGTGTGTGTGTGTGTGTGTGTGTGTGTGTTTTTCCTGCTTACCTTTTTATGTCTTTTGAGTCTTGTATTTGGAGACCATATTTTCCATTAAGGTCTGATCTTTTCATCAGGAAGGTGTGGAAGTCCCTTATTTCATTGAATGACCATCTCCTTGCCTAAAAAATGATGCTCACTCTTGCTGGGTAGTTGATCCTTGGTTGTAGTCCAGCTCTTTTGCCTTATGAAATATCATTTCCAATCCCACTGATCTTTTAATGTAGAAGCTGCTAGGCCCTGTGTTATCCTGGCTATAGTTCCATGATTTTGAATTGTTTCTTTCTGGCTACTTGCTGTGTTTTCTCCTTGACCTGATAATACTAGAATTTGACTGCAATATTAAGTTTTCAATTTGGGGTTTCTTTCAGGAGGTGTTCAGTGGATTCTTTCATTAACTATTTTACCCTCAGTTTCTTGGACCTCATGGCAGTTTTCCTTTATGATTTCTTGAAAGATGTTTTCCAGGCTCTTTTTTTCATCATGGATTTCTTGTAGAGCAATAATTCTTAGATTATCTCTCCTAAATCTATTGTTTTTCCAATGCGATGTTTCACATTTTCTTTTATTTTTTAATTCTTTACATTTTCTTTGACTGATTTTTGATTCCTCACAGTCATTGGTTTCAATCTATCTATTCTTATTTTTAGTAGATTGTGTTCTTCACTTAGTTTTTGAATCTCCTTTTCCATTTGTTCAGCCTTTACTTTTAAGGAGTTATTTTCTCCAGTTAGAATTTGAACCTTCTTTCCAATTTGACAAATTTTACTTTTTAAGGAGCTGTTTTCTTCAGTGATTTTTTTTTATTTTGCCAATCATATTTTTAAAATAATTGGTCAATTTATCTTCTACCTCTCTAATTTGGCTTTTAAAATTCTTCTTGAGGACTTCCAAGAATGCTTTATGGATTTGAGACCAGTTCATATTCCCTTTTGAGGTTTCATATATGGGTATAAGGTCAATGCTGTCCTCTTCTGACTTTGGTTCTTCCAGCTCACCATAGTGATTCTAAAGTCTTTGTTTTTCCACTTTGCTTTTTGCCCATTTTAATTGCCTATTTTCTGACTTTTAAAGTGGATCTCTGCTTCTGGGGTAGGGAGGGCTCTGACCCACACTTCTTATTCTGGGAGTTAGGGGCCTGTTTATTGGCTTTGTGTACTGTGGCCTCTGAGTGCTTAGTCTGAGACAAAGGCCAGGACTTTCAGCATTTTCACAGGGTTACACTGAAGCTTACAGCATGAGGTGTGGGGTAGGGGTGGTCCTCAACTAGTGGTGGCTGGGGACATGATTCCCCTACAGATCTACAGATTCCCCTGGTTGTGCAAAGGCACTCCTGGGGTTCTTGTGCTAATGCTTTCTTGTTCCACCTCCTTGGAGTTCAGGATCTCCTGCTGGTTGGCTAAAATGGGGCTTGTTACAATATCTCCCATCCTGTACTTTAGCCTCAGCATAGTCAAAGCCATACCCTTCCTTTAGGACTCCCAAGCCTATAGCTGGTTCCACTATTTTAGGATTTTACAATGGGGCAATATTCTCTTGGTTTTTCAGAGTCAGAGAGGGAGATGAGAGCAGCTACGGTTTATTCTACCATCTTGGCTCCTGTAAGTTCAGGTAAATAATTTTTAAACTTCCAGGCTGTGGGCTGAGAGACTCAGGAGTAGCTGCTGCTGCTGCCGCAGGCCCTGCCCTTGTTTCTTACCCGGCTCTGACAGACCTCTGTCCTGTGTTAAAAGGTCTGGGAATTGCCCCCTGCAGAGGGTGAGTCAGTTCACCCAGGCTTGCCCTGGCTCCACTATGGTTGGGTCTCTGGTGTTTCTGTTGATGCTCCATGGAGTCCCAATCTATAATTTGGCATCTGTTTTTAATATCGGTGGACAAATTTTCAGTATAATATCTTAAAAAATGGTATTCATGTTCTGTTTTTTCATTTTCCACTTAAATTATCTTTTTTATATACTACCTTTAGATTCACATTTACCATTTGATATTACTCTCATGTTTTTCTTGAATCTTAAAAAATGTCCCAGAAAATGTACTGTGTCTCTGACTTTTGCTCTACATTCTTTAATTTAGATTTGATTTAGTCTCTGTTTAGTCACTCATTTGGTCACTAATTTTTGACTTTATTTCCTTGATATTTTTACTTAATTCTTTAATCTTTTGTACCATTTTCTACTTCAACAGTAGATGTTATTAATGTTACTTTATTATCTTTAAAGAAACTGTTGAGAATACCTTTATCTTCAGGTAATTTTGACTCATTTTACTTTGTGGAAGAAGACTTGTCCATTGAGATGGCTTTTTTCTTTGAAGGTCTGTTCATTTCTGTTCTTCCACCAGCTTTTTAATGATTATCAAATACCTTTATCCTTTTATACTCTCATTTTCTACTGAAAACATGCTGCATCCCATCAATCCTTTTCTCTGTGAAGGCCTAGTTCTATTTTCCCCCTTCCTACTTTGATGTCTGTTCTGTATTCTCACAGAGTATCACAGTTAGATGAGTTATTTCCTTTAAAGGGTGAAAATGAGCAGTTGAGACAGTGGTGCAGGGAGACCCCATTTGTCATTGTAGTAGAATTGATCTCTACCCTTGCCACTTGGAATCTTCTGTGTTTCATTCTCCTTTCTGTGACTTTCTTCATGTCTTAGACTGGGTACAAAGCTATTGATGGGGAGTTCCTCAGGGCATTGCTGAGAGGGATATTCCAAGAAGCCTTTCCTCCTTCTCTGTGTTTCTCTCTCCTTTTACTGGTCACCTGTTTTTTCTCCTGTTCTATTTTAATGACTGTCCTTATGCTAGCAAAATGAGAAACTTTTGCCAGAGCAGCAGCTCTTGGACTTCCATATTCCTTAGGAAGAAAATGCCCACCCACCATCATTAAACTATCTTTAAAGTCTTTTGCAATGCCAATAATTTCAAGGTCATCCTGGCATGGTGTGTAATGTGGGAGTTGGGGAGAGTCCAGGATGGGAGCAAAAACATAAGAATTAATGAGCTTGTGAGTTGGTCTTCATTTTTTCTCTAAAATATATATTGTGGGTTTTGTTTTTTTTTATTCCTGCCATTACAATATCTGGGGACTCTTAGTATTATTTGGTATTGATGGGAAAGAAATATACTTGGAAAAACATTCACTCTGCCATGTTTAGAGTATTACCCTCAGTCTCTATTAAGGAATATAAGAAGACTATACCAGTTTCTTCTGGCTACATGAGCAAAAAGGAGAACTTTAGTTCTATAAGTAAAAGAAAAAAATAAGATGAGGAGTATAAGAAAGAATTTATGGAATCAAGCTTGAGTATTAAAATATAATTGACTGAAAAGTGTTCATATTTATAAGGGAAGATTCTATTACAACTAAAGAGATTATGGGTGGAAATGGCCTACATATTAAGAAAACTTGAGGTTTTCCTTTGAAGATAACAGTGGAAATAGCAGTGAAATATATAAAAAAGCCTTAGAAGGCAAGATCTTTTAATGAAATAACCAACCCACAATTTCATCCATAGAATTTAATCATTTAATAATGACTATTTAGCAATCCAGCTGAATGTATGAAAATGCTACTATCTTACATTCTTTGGTTCATAAAATATTTTGGTGGAAGGTTATTAAATATACCCTTTAGAGATTAGCAATAATAAGTGAATGAATGATTAAGAACTGAATGAGTAATTCAATGAAAAGCATTTATTAAGAACTATGTGATAAGAACAGTAGCTGCAATTACAAAATTAATGACAGCTCTTGGCCTCAAGGAGCTTGAGTTCTTCTGGAGAAGGAAACACATATAACAGAGCATTGGTTTACGAAGGTCAATTAGTTCAGAAAGATACAGGGATAGATGGTGAGCAGGGTCTTAGGGGAATAAATTGTAATACTCTATCTAGGAGCAATGCTGGAGAATTTTAGATTATGATTCACAGTTCTGGAATGAGAAATGGTGTGGGAGGTGGAGAGGGAGGGAAAGAGCAGGTAGCTCAAGAGGAAGAGATGGAGTGAAGTATTGTGGCTAGGACTATCATGAAATAGTGGCACATGAAAGTAGTTGAAATATAAAAGTGGACTGCCAGGATAGAATTTCCTCTAGGGTATGTTATTGGGGTAAGGCAGTTAGAGAGGTCGTTTAGGTCACTGACATAGTATAAAATATATGAAACTGACATTAAAACTAAACTGATGATAACGTCATCTGTCTTTGATGATTCAAAAGGCTTCTCAGGATCTTGTAGTTCCCCAGAAGCATCATTATCATGACTGATCATCTTATTGATTTTTTTGTTATTTTTCAGATGCCCTTTATATTTTCAATTAACAGTTTTAAAATTAATACATCCTCCCACTCTCTACCCCATTCACTTAGAACAAATTTTTAAAAATTAAGCCCACAATACAGAGCTGAATGGCCTAACAGAATCAATGTCCACATTAATCACATCTAAAATGTATGTCTTCTTCTGCAATTTAAGTTCATCCTTTCTTTGTTAGGAAGTGAGTGATATGTTTCCCCTTCATTCATTTAGACTTGTGCTTTGTCATTGCACTGGTCAGAATTCTAATGTTTTTAAACTCAACACAGTATAATGGGAAAAAAGAAACTTGCTATGGAGTCAGAAGACCTGACTTTGAATCCAGCCTCTAATGATCACTACCTGTATGCCTTTGGGAAAATAACTTGATATCCACAATCCTCAATTTCCTCCTTTGTGGTTTTTTATTTAATTAGTATTTTATTCTCTCCCATTACATATCAAGAAAATTTTTAGCATTCATTTTTACATGATTTTGATTTCCAAATTTTTCTCCCTTCTCCCTATATCATCTGAAAACAGTAGGCAGTTTGATATAGTTTATGAATATAGTTTACATGCTATTATGTAAAACAAATTTCCATATTCATCACAGTTGTGGAAGAAGAAAGATCAAAAGAAATAAAAAAAAAGAAAGAATAAAGTAAATGAAAAAAAATATGCTTTGGTCTACATACAGAGTCCATCAGCTCTTTATTTGCATATGGACAGCATTTTTCTTTGTGAGTCCTTTGTACTTGTCTTGAATCACTGTGTGGCTTAGAAGACCTAAGTCTTTCATAGCTGATCATCCCATGAGGCTGCTGATACTGTGTACAATGTTTTCATGGTTCTGTTAATTTCACCTTGCATCAGTTTGTACAAGTCTTTCCCGGTTTTTCTAAAATCTGCCTGTTCATCATTTATTTTATTATGATATTCTATTACATTTGTATACCATAGTTTGTTCAGTCATTCCCTAATTTATGGGTATCCCCTCAATTTCTAAGATTTTGCTGCCACAAAAATGTTGATATAAATATTTTTGCACAAGTAGGTCCTTTTCCATTTTTAGAGATTTCTTGGGGGTATAGATTTAGTTGTGGTATTACTGGATCAAAGGGTACGCACAGTTTAGTTGCCCTTTGGGTATAGTTCCAAAATGCTTTCCAGAATAGTTGGATCAGTTCATAACTCTACCAATAATGCATTAGTGTCCCAATTTTTCCACATCTTCAACATTTATCATTTTACTTTTCTTTTTCATATTTTCCAATCTGATTGGTGTGAGATGGTATTTCAGAGTTTTTTTAATTTGTAATTCTCTAATCAAAAGTGATTTAGAGTATTTCTTCATGTGCCTATAGATAGCTTTGATTTCTTCATCTGAACACTGCCTGTTCTCATCCTTTGACCATTTTTCATGATGAATGGCTTGTGTTCACATAAATTTTACTCAGTTGCCTATAAATTTAAGAAATGAGGCCTTGTAGCATCAAGCACCCCAACATCCCCAGGGTGGCTGCCAACAAAGGTTCTTGGATCTGCTTTTCTAAAGGGAAGCAACTCAAAATGGGTTAACAATCTTATTTTAATCAGTCAAACATATATATCATTTACCTAGTTCAGGGGAAAAAGGTCAGCACCCTGAACTTCAAAGTATACAGACAGAACTTAGAAAACAGAGAAACAAATAGATCAAGCAGACAGGCTTCCAAACTGTCCAACCATTATCAATACCAAATCACAGTTACCAGAGAGGGAAGCATCAACATCTGGGTTTTCAAAGCCGGGGGGCTCTCAACAGCTGCCCAGAGTCTCATCTGGTCAAGTCACACAACACTTCTCAAAGTGAGACCCAAAGCAAAGCCCCACATCAGGGATTATGTAGCCTTCTCCTGGCTCAGAGAATGTCACAACCTTCTTGACCCACTGCCCAATCACACAGCATCAAGGTGTAGGCATTCCTGAAAACCAACCTCCTGCCATAGGCTCCATATGACCACATTCAGCCTATTAGGAGGCAGAGTATATTTTCAAATCCAGGAAGGTTCTCAGAGTCTCTTAAGCCTATCAAAGGGCTTAGGGGCAGGGCATTTCTGTTATAGGCCTTTATCAGAGATATTTTCTGTAAAGATTGTTTCACAGCTTTTTGCTTTCCTCCTAATCTTGTTTGCACTGGTTTTGTTTGTACAAAAGTTTTCCAATTTAATATGATCAAAAGTACCTAGTCTATGCTACATACTGCTTTCTATTTCTTGTTTGGTCATGAATTCTTCCTCTCCCCATAGATCTGACAGGGACACTCTCCTTACTCTTCTAATTTGATTGCTTCGTTATCTATGGTACCTTTTAACAAAATGTAGTTTCCTCCCTAATATGTTTTAATTAGGTCTTTTTTTTTTCTTTTACTTTCTTTAAGATCAAGATTGTTACCCTGAGGCATAAGAGATTCTGCTCCAGCTCCTTAACTTTTATTCTACGTGTGTCTCTGCTTCAAGTAAGCAACTGTAGTGGCAACTATACTGGCATAGCTAGGATGACTGCTAACACAGGTTCTTAGATCTGCTCTACTAGGAAAGATAGCTGTTTAAGGGGTCAACAATCTCTTTTAATTACATTCACTAGTTCAGGGGAAAAGTCAGCACCCTGAACTACAGAGAAAATATAAGCAGAGAAATAAAAAAACAACAGAAAGGGCTTTGACTGCCTCAGTCAATCAACTATACACTTTAAATACATCCCTGGATCAAAAGAGCAGTTGGGGAGCTCTGAACATAAGGCCACTCAGAATCTTGACTAGGGAATCCCAAGATCCTTCTCATAAGCAAGCCTCCAAAGCAAAATACCAACTCAGAGTAGATACACACTTCTCAGAGCCAGAAGGCATCACAACCCTCATGACTCAGTGCCTAATTAGAAATTAGCAGGTGTCATAGCCTTCCTACAAGCAAGCCTCCCCTAAGCAAGTTTCCCTTAATGGGCTACATGTGGAGTCTATTCGTGGGCAGGGAAGATTCTAAATCCTATTAACATTACGGGAACATATTGTGGAATTCTGATCCACTCTGTTATCAGGTTTCTGATCCACTCTGTTATCCAATTCTGTTTTATGGGAGAGTTCATTCCATTCACATTAAAAGTTAAGATTACTCCCTGTCTATTCCCCTCTATCCTATTCTTCCTCCTGTTTGTCCCCTCTCTCCTTTCACCCTTTCCCTCCTCACCAGTGTTTTGCTTCTGTCTACCACTTCCCCTCATCTGCTCTCCCTTTAGTCAGTCCCTCCCCCTCGTTTTATTTAATCTCCTCCCCTCCTACTTACCTGTTGAATAGAATAGATTTCTATATTCAAGTGATTGTGTGCAGTATTCCCTCTTTGAGGCAATACTGATGAGAATAAGGTTTGAGTGATGCCTATTGGCCACACTTCCATCTTTTCCTTCCCTGTAAGGTTTTTCTTGCCTCTTCATGTGAGGCAATTTACCCCATCCTATCTCTCCCCTCATTCTGCACCCTTTGTCTTCCTCTTTCTCATCCCTTAATTTTTTTATGTTATTTCCTCAAATTCACCTTATACCTGTACCCTCTATGTATATTCCTTCTATCTGTACTGTTAGTAATATAATTATTAAGAGTTACAAGTATCAGGGTGGCAAGGTGGCACAGTCAATAGAGCGCTGGCTCTGGAGTCAGGAGGACCTGAGACCAAATCCAGCCTCAGACACTTAACACTTATAGCCATGTGACCTTGGGCAAGTCACTTAACCCCATTTGTTCTGCCCTCCCCCCTCTAAAAAAAAAAGCAAAAAAAAAAGTTACAAGTATCTTCTTCCTGTATGGTGGCATAAACAGTTTAGTTCCATTGAATCCCTTATTTTTCTTTTCCCTTTTTTTAAACCTGTTTATGCTTCCCTTGAGTCTTGATATTAGAGATCAAATTTTTGGTGTAATTTTTGTCTTCCTTTTATGAAGGCTTGAAATTCTTCTATCTCACTGAATGACCATTTTTCCCCCTTGATGTATATTCTGATCCTTTAATATTGAACCTGCCAAGTCCTGTGTGATCCTGATCATGACACCCCAATATATGAATTGTTTCCTTCTGGACACTTGTAGTACTTTTTCCTTGACCTTAGGATTCTGCAATTTGACTATAATGTTCCTTGGGATTTTTATTTTGGGATCTCTTTCTTGAAATGATCAGTGGATTCTTTCAATATCTATTCTGTACTCTGGTTCCAGGACCTAGTGCTGTACTGAGACCTACAAGGGATCCTAATGTCTGGTATTGCACTGAGGGGGTTGGGTGGGGGTTATTTGGTGCTATTGGAGGATTTAGGCATCTGGCAGCTTACCTGGGGTACTGAGCCTGGGTCCTAGAGATGGTTTCTGTTGTCTTTTGAGGCCCAGTAAGGGTATTTCTTTGTTTCCCTGGATCTACACTAAAGCCCATGGAATTAAGGCCTCTGGAGGCTGCTTATCTGCCTGGGGCTACAGTGAAACATGGCAGGGCTGATGCAGGCTGGTGGCTGGCTATTTGCTTAAGTACCTATAGGGTTGGTGTCTACCTGTTTACCTGGGGTTATACTAAAGCATATGGTAGTACTTACAGCCGTAGTCTGTCAGTTCCCCTGGCTATGCTAAGGCATTTGGGAGTCCTGGTTTTGGCATTTGCCTACTCTACCTCATTGGAGATCAGGATCTCCCACTGGTTTGTGAGGCTTGTTACTGGCTTGCTGGAATGTTTTCTGTCATGGACTGTACTCCCCCTTTACCTGAGTGAGATGGATCTTTCTTGCCAATTCTTCAAGTTTCTTGGGCTAAATGGTTACTTCACTTCATTTTTTTACTACTTCTGATGTTCCATGATTTGTTTTGGGGCTCTATTTTATGACTGTTTGGAAGTAAGGAAGGGGGAGTTACAGCAATTTACTTCTTATTCCTCCCTGTTGGCTCCCAGAAGTCTAATTTCCTCCTTTGTGAAAATGAGAGATTCAGATGAGATGACTTCTGTTGTCTCTTTCATATGTAGATCAGTGATCCTATGATTACTTTCAGCTTGATAAATGTTTCTATCTCTTACTCCAAATAAGACTAACTGATAGGTTTATTTCCTTCAGTGACAATTGACCAATTGAAACTCCCTTCACAGAAATCACAACTTTTAAAATGTCCATGTATTAAATGCCTACTTTTTATCTACTAAAGTTTCTCATACATTATGTAGATCATCATCAGAATATTTATGAGAAGATGCTGAATTATAAAAGTCAATAAGTTGTGCCTGGGTACCCCAACAGAGGGAAGCCTCACATTGATGAGCTCATAGACTCAATGTGGGAAGTTGTTACTTCTATATAAAAGGAAATAACCTAGAACCTAAGTGGTGTATAAGAAGTTAAATAAGACATAATCTGGGGTGGCTAGGTAGTGCAGTGAGTAGAGCGTCGGCCCTGGAGTCAGAAGGACCTGAGTTCAGATCCAACCTCAGACACTTAACAGACACACAAACAAAAACCTAACCATGTGACCTTGGGCAAGTTACTTAACCCCAAATGCCCTCCAAAAAACAAACAAACAAAAATAAGACATAATCTCAGCCATCATGGTGTTTATAAAGATAACAGTGGGATATGACATATACACCAATAACTCTCAGATATTCAAATAATAAAATAGATGCATATCTCAGTGATTCTGGAATTCCTTCTAAGGATACAAATCTCAACCCATTCATGCTTGTCCACTCTGTGCAACTCTTGCCCATGTTCACTCAAAAGTTCACCATAAGAAGACCACTCAATGTGCTGGTAGCCTTCTTTGATTTCTCCTGATGGTGGTGGTGGTGTGAGGAGAGGAGAATTTCTAGTAAAAGCTTCTAATTATATCTCTGTAGTTCCTCACTTTTGTCATATGTCTAACTCATTTCCTTTTCTTGTTATACCACTCCTTAATGAGATCCGCCATTCCTGTTCTTCAGAGTTCCTCATAGGTTCACTGTTGTATAGTGCTTGTACCAACAGGTGCTTCACTTTGACCTGTGATACAAATATCTATGTTATTAAATATTCCATGATAAGTACATAAGAGATGTACCAATTGCCTAAATAGGAGAAAGAATATTATTTGCAGAGGCAGGATAAGGGATGCCCTCATGGAGGAGGTGACATTTTACAGAAATATATAACTAGAATATTCTCACTAGTCCATCTCATCTATCATCTACAGGAATCCCCCCCCAACTCACAATATTACTAACAAGTGGTCATATAGTCTTTGCTAGAAGATATCTCTTGAGATAACTATAGATCTTTGTAACATTAAAATGCTATAGAAATGCACATCATAAACTACTTCTTGGACATCTTCAATTAGATGTCTCATGGGCATCTCAAACTCAACGTGGCTGAAAGAGAATATTTCCTTCCCACTAAACTTTCCCCCTACTGAATTCCTTATTATTGTTGAGGGTACCACCATTCTCCCATCCAGGTTTGCAACCTCAGTATCACCCTCAACCACCCTCTTCCACTCACTACCCATACTGAATCTATTGCAAAGTCTTTTTTCTACCTTCACAGCATCTTTTATATCCTATCTCTACTCTTAATTTACACAATCCCTACTCCAGTATAGGCTCTCATTACTTCTCACATGGACTATTGCAGTAGCTTTCTAATTTGTCTTCATGCCTCAAGTCTTTCCTCATTGCAATCCATCATCCACTCATCTCTGTCAAAGTGATTCTCCTAAAGCAAAATTATGATCATTCAATTCTCCCTCTCTGCTCAACAAACTCCCATGGCTCCCTATTATCTTCTGCAATATTGAATAGAAAAAGTCCTCTGCCTATTATTTAAAGGCCCTTACAACCTAGATTCTTCCTACCCTTCCAGGCTTCTTATACTTTACTACCTTTGGCATTCTCTACACTCTAAAACACTAGCATACATACTCTTCCTCAGACTTGATAGTCCATTTTACTAATCTATGCCTTTTCACTGGTAGACCCTCATGAATGAAATTTCTTTCTTCTTACCCCTGCTTCCAGGATTATTTTTTTAAAGCCTCACAACAATAATATAACCCCTCTGCAGAAGTACTGGGATATTACAACTACTATGACATTCCCTCTGAAATTCCTTTCCATTTGCTGTATATCTATTTTTCTGCACATTTTTTGACATGTCATATCTTCCATTAGAACATGAGCTACTTGAGGGCAGACAACATATTTTTTGTGTTTCCAAAATTCATCAGAGTAACTGGAATATTGTAAGTGCCTAAATGCTTGTTGATAGATTAATTTAGAGTGGAAAGTTTCCTTGTTATAACTTCTATAGATTATTTTTAATTTTGGAGTATAGAGCCAAGGAAAATAAATCTTATTCCACATCTATGCCTTAAAGAAAATTTAGGATTCTGACAGGAAGAAATTGGGAATGGAGAAGAGGGCAGAGGCTTCCCTGGGTATAAGCAACCAGTAAAAACAAAGGTGAAGGTGGTAAGGCAGAAAACATATATAGAGTATACTAAGTTTTATGCAGAACAAGTGGAATTCTTATTATAACTCTTCTGTGCTATGGTGACTGGTTGTTTTGGAAAGAGCAGCAGGCTTTCTCTCTACAATTGCATGCCACTTTCCCTTTAGTATCAAAAGACTGTTGTTAAGGGCTGATCAGAATGAGTACGCCCGGCATGTACACACAAAACGATAATCAAGACATTCCTTCAAAGCAATTTTCCATGACATGGCAGCGAAAGACTCTCCCTGCTTACTAAAAGAAGTCTTTTCTAGGTCACAAAAAAGAGACAGACATTTATTAGTTTGGGCTTTCAGATAATCTTTTCCCTGCCAGAAAAATCCATTAAAGGGTACAGTCATCATTTCAGCTTGGTAACACAGGTAAAGGTGCAACTGATGGCATAAAGTATGTTTTTAGGGTGTCTGTTCAGCTAATTTCAGGAGGAATAACTGCTGGAGAAAAGGTAGGCGTGATTCATAAAGTAAAGAGAGCACACAGAATTTTGAAAGAAAGCCAGTTCTTTCTCACCATTCAAGGATTGCAGACAATTAGGTCCCATTTGCTATGGCACAGCAGTCATTGTCTATGATATCATTAAGCCTATATACTTTACAAAATATGATGTAATTTTTAAATAAATTTTGATATTATATTCAGCCACTATCAGAAGGATTCACATAAAGATTTTCTTCATTTGATAAAAAGTGTCTCAAAGTGACTTTGTTAGAGATTTCCAAAGTACTAATAGAGCTAATTAAAAGTTCTTGGGTATCAAGTTTTCAGGCTCTTATTCACATTCTGATGCATAGTTTGAAGCAAAATTCAGCATCCAATGAATATACTCATTAAGGATGAGGAAATGCTGAGGAACAATCCACTGGTCTCTGAACATTTCTTAACTCTGCTTTATATCTTCAAGTTAGAAAACAAACAAATAATTTTAAGGCTTTGAATGGGTGCATATAAACACCACCAGATCAGACCCTGAGTTGAAAGTGATCTCTGAGACCATCTAGTTAAATCTTCACCTGAACAAGAATCCCCACAATCTGCATTTTTCACATTGAGCTTAAGGTCCTATTACTGCTTCCTTTATTTCAGTCACCTCAAACACTGACTGCCCTCTATTCCTTAAATATTTCTTCCTCATCTCTGCCTCCTGTCTCCCTTTAATTTCCAGCTAAAATCTCAACTTCTATAGGAAGCTTTTCATCAATCCCTTGTTATTCTAGTGCCTTCCCTCTTTTGATTACTTCCTACTTATCATGTATATAACTTGTTTATATATTGTAGTTTACATGCTTTCTATCTCTTTAGACTGAGACTTTTTTATTTCCATCACTAAACAGTGCTTGGTACATAGCAGGCCCTTAATAAGTGTTTACTGTCTGACCTCACCTCTTTAATTAACATCCCTGGCTCTCTCATTCTCTTTTTTTTCAAAAACATCCTTCATACAACTAGCAGATTGATATTCCTAAAACCAATATCCAACCACCCAACCATTTCATGCCCTCCATTTGAGAAGCTTCAGTGACTTCTTATTGCCTCTAGGATAAAATGTAAACTTCTGTTGGCATTTAAATTCCTTCACAATCTTGCTCCAACCTTAGTTCCAGACTGATTTCACATTAGTTTCTGTCACTCTCTCTAGGTTTTAGCAAAACTGGCATATTTGCTGAACCCCTACACCTGACATTCCATTGCCACTCTCCATGCTTTTGCAAAGCATGCCTCTAGCATGCCTGGAATATTCTCACTCTTTATATCTACTTCTTGGACCTGTCTTTTCAAGACTCAGTTCAAATGACACCTCCTATAAACTTCTTGGTCCTAATAATTGTTAATCATGTTGTATTGAATCCTATGAATACCTCTAGGAAAAGGAAAAACTACATCTCATGAGATAACCAATTATACCTTAGGCAGTTGTAATTCTTAGGGAGATTTTTCCTTATATCAAGTCTTAATTTGCCTCTGTATCCTAGTTGTGCCCTCTGGGGCCCAGCAGAACAAGGCTAATCTCTCTTTTATAATGACTACCCTTCAAAGATTGGTACATGGTTATATGTCTCTTTTAAACCTTCTCTTCCTCATGTCAAGTGTTCCCAGTTCCTTTAACTAACTATTCCTTACAAGGCATGATCATTCTCTCATTGTTCTTCTCCTGTTTGAGTATTGCTTAAATGTAGAGTTGGTTCAAGGCCTGAACCATTTCTATGATCTACTCTGAGGCTGAGTCAAGTGAGGAGAAACAGAAGAACATTGTACACAGTAACAACATTATTCAATGACCAACTTTGATAGACTTAGCTCTTCTCAGCAATGCAATGATCTAAGGCAATCTCAAAAGAGTCATGGTGAAAAATACTATACATATCCAGAGACAAAACTATGCAGTCTGAATGCAGATCAAAGCATACTATTTTCTCTTTTTTTTTTTCCTCAAGGTTTCCCCTTTTTGTTCCTGTTCTTCTTTCACAAAATGACTAATGTGTAAATATGTTTAATATGATTATACATGTATAAACTATATCAGATTGCATGCTACCTTGGGGAGGTGGAAGGAGAAGGAGGGAGAAAAATTTAGAACTCAAAATCTTGTAAAAGTGAATTTTAAAAACTAAAAATAAACAAACGTACTAAAAAGAAATATGTAGAAAAATAATTAGACTTTTTGCACAGCAGAGAACAAAAGAAAACTTATAAGGAAGCAAAGAAAAGACGGACAGCTCTCAACACAATGTGTAGTATTTGTTACATTTATTTGTTACATTTTTTGCCATATATTTTGAAGCCTCTCTTATGTTCTGCTGTGCAAATGACATGTATTTTTTTCTTTTCTTATTTTGTATGTAAATTCTAATGTTTAAGTTTATAAAGTTTATTTTTATTTTCTTATTGTGTATTTGTTTTAGTATTTAAGTCCAAAATTTAAAACAATATTAAAAAAAGAATCAGACTTTTGTATCCTGTTAGAAGTGATGGGAAAATCTCTGTGAAATACACATATCTGATTCTTCTTTCATATATCTGGCTCTTTCCTGTCAAATAAAAGACTATGTTACAGAAACTAAACTTAACCACTTATATTCAATGTCTCAAGTTCAACTTAAGAGCTGAATTCAACTTCTCAAAATAAGTCCTACTAAGAGAAACAAAGGGATCCTTGTCAAAAGGTATTCAAGAATGGAGGGTGTCAGCATATAAATAAACTAAGGAGGCCAAACATATTCACAATCACATTAATTTTAAAAAGGGAGGGGAGGCTAGGGGGCAGAGTGAGTAGAGCAGAGTCAGAAGGACCTGAGTTCGGATTTGGCCTCAGACACTTAACACCCACACAAACAAAAATCTAGCCGTGTGACCTTGGGCAAGTTACTTAATCCCAAATGCCCTCCAAAAAGCAAAAAAAAATAAATAAAAAATAAAAAGGGAAATTTTATCGTGTTATATTTTCATGTATGGCAAGCAAGTAGAATCTGGGACCAGCTAAAGAAATAATCAATTTAATGGAAAAAAAATATATATAGTATTTAAGTATATCTCACAAAAAGGGTCATGTACATTCTTAATGAACACTTTTAGGGAAAGACACTAAAATTCTGTTCTCTGATGACACACTGTGTGCAAATCTTTTAACCTTTCTGTGCCTCAGTTTACCTTTCTTTGACGTGATGATAGTGATATCAACCAACATATGTATAAATATGTATATATGTATGAGTGTGTGCATATAATTTTATGGTTAAGCCACAGTTTAAAAATTCTAGCTAGAGGACAGGGAAAATTTCTGACCAATAGGAATGGTTATTTGAATAAGAATATAGAATTTCCTTTTCTAGAATTCTATAAAATTAATTTAAATTCTCACCCTTCTATCATAACTGAAGAGGAATTCTGAATAAAGACAAATGTTGGACTAGATTTCCTTACAAGGCTTTTTTTGTGTTTTTTTTTTCTTTTTGGTTTTTGGAGGGCAATTGGGGTTAAGTGACTTGCCCAAAGTCACATAGCTAGTTTTTGTGTTAAGTGTCTGAAGCCAAATTTGAATTCAGGTCCTCCTGACTCCAGGGCCAGTGCTCTATTCACTGTACCACCTAGCTGCTCCACCTTACAAGGTTTCTTTGTTTGTTTGTTTCCAGCTCTATTTATATTATTTTTGTTGTTATACTTAAGCCTATATTATAGCTTGCCAAGCACTCAGTCTTTCACAGAATATGCATGGTCCTTAATCATAAGTAATTCTTCTCCCCATCCCAAACAGTTTTTCAAGAACAGATCACATTCTACAAGAGATTTAATGAAAAGGTTCAAGATGATGGATGACTACAAGAGGGAAGCGAATGCTGTCAGCCTCAAATCCCAATGTTTTCTTATCCTATTTAATTTACAACAAAGTAAATTAAATAGACTTGTCCCATTTAATTTGCAAACTTTAGAAGCTCCCCCAGTTTAAACTACTAACAATTGCTGCATGTTTGATTAGATCCTTACTTAAGAGCCCTTAGTTGTCAGAATTATTTTTTCCCTAGCAGGCTGGTGAATAATGTAGCCTATGACCAAGGTTTATTGAAGTTATATCCCTTGTTAAGGAAGGCATCCTGAGCTTTATGAAATAGTCTAGAGGTTAACATGCTAAGGGAGGGCTAGCTTTACTGAGTGTGAATACAAATGCATGCATTGGGCCTCCTTAGTTTCAAAACAAGTCACGCCAAAGGATGATGCTGTCCATTTGAAAAAAATACAGTTCAGGGATCAGAGCATTCTGCCACTTGCATTGATAGGAGTATGCTGAGAGGGGATTGAAGGTGGAGGAAAGGGAGGGGATGGTGGCAGTAAAGAGGGAATGATAGGCCCTTTGCTACCCAGGACAGCTCTGACCTAACAGCAAAATGGTGAATTTGCATGTTGCTCCATCTTGGAGAAAGGTAACTTACTTGACATTCAGAGGAATGAAATAACACTAGAAAGAGCCTTCTTGAGCTGTTTTCATCTTTGCTGGCTTTCATTGTCATCATGTATTTCTGGCAAATAGAGTTTGCATCAGTTCAGTTGACAGGTCTTCATGAATTTTAATATCCTGACTCCGTATTCATGGTAGTGTTGATGTATCCCTGCACCTTTTCCTCACTTTATCTTCCGTAAGGAAACTGGATTTGGGCCAAAAAATATATGGAGTATTGTCTTGTTCTGTGATTTCGCAAATAATTAGTGCTCTTTAAATGAAAAATTGCATCAGTTTATGGAATTTGTTCCCACAAATGTAAAAGCTATAACTCACAAGGTCTCATGGAAATGAGAAAAATAGAAAGCACATTTTATAATTCTGCTCCTGGGGCCTTTATATTGAATTTGTTTAAATGTAGACTCTTTCAGAAAAGCTTCCTAAGTCCTTTTATGTTTGGTTTAGACACAGCTAGGAGTTTACTTCTTATGCCACTACAGCTCAATATGAAAATGTTGGAAGACTCTCAACAGAGTGCTACTAACACATTAAAAAAGTTTACCTATAACAAGATGGATGAAAATGTGCTTAGTCATTATATTATTATTTCTTTCTGCAAGGAACAGAATTTCACACCCTGCAATTTCAATTTTTATATAAGCAAATATGATTCTCCTAATTAACATATGCAAAGTTTGTTTTTAGTCACCTGCAAGCTTGGCTGTGGATCACAGAAATGCATATCACAAAATCTGACATATAGAGAAATATATAACAAAAAAGGAAAAGGTTTATGCTGATGGAGAAAAATATAGAAATTCACATTTTTTGGGGAAAAAAGCAACTCAATCAGCATATTCAATTCCCCATTCTACTGCATAATGCCATAGGGAAGATGATATGTGTCCTGAGTATAAAAAGTCAGAAAAAAATCCCTATTCTTGTCTTATATTAGATGTTATTTAGAGATTCAGAAGTACATAAATAGCAGGGAAGTTGCAGTTCTAACCATAATAATTCAAGAGACTTGAGCACAGGTGTATCACTTACTTGGCTTGTTTCAGGCTAAATCTTGAGTACTGCAAATTCAAATAGCCTGAGATACTAAGATTGAGCTTTTGCTTCATTTTTTGACTTTATTTGTGAGAATGATTTCCTAAGAATTGTAGTACTTCAGAATTCATCCAGGCAACAATCAAGTCATAGATTAAATAAAGACTTTTTGTTGCCATGAGTCACTATTGCCTGAATGAGATCAACATTAGGAATGAAAGTACTGTTGCATTTTCTTGAAATAGAAATAGGCAACTACATGCTTGGATTCTGTAGAAACCATGATAGATTCACTTCTTTGTCCTCTATCAGACTAGAGACCTTTAGATACACTTAAGTTTATATAAGTAATGACAGTATGAAAGATATAGTGCTGGAATTTTAGTCATGAAGACCTGGGTTCAAATCTCTCCCCTTTTACCAATTAGTTACATGATTATGGGCAAATCCTTTAATTTCTCAGAGCTTTGGACAACAATTCAAGGTTCCTATATTATGAATATTTATAGTCTTCTTGGCAGAGGCATTTCTATAACAGAAAAAAAACACAGGTCCTTCATGCATTGATGTTTAAACTTATTAGTGATTCGAAAATTTTATCTATCTCATTTCTCTTCCCCAAATAAACCTCTGGTTTCTTATATTTAACTCCAGTATAAACACACACACACAAACACACTTACAAACAACTCAACCAAATATCAATACTATTCAATGCAATCAACATTTTATTGAGCGCTCACTATTGGTAAATGAATACATTTTGCACTCTAGAAATATAAATATTAGTAAAACACAGTTCCTGCCCTCATGGAGATTATATCCTTTTACTTCAATTGAGGATAAAATGAAAGATCAGATAATATACAAATAACTATATTACAAGAGGTAGCAAAACTTAATGGTTAAATCTTCATGACTCTGGTGGTCCAGGCTTTGTTCAGGTTTTCCACAAACTAATCACATGGACACATGGAAGTTATTCAACATCTCTGTGCCTCAGTCAACTCTTTATGAACATAGGTTACATGTGAGTTAGAGATACATGGAGAGAACTTCAATTTTTGCAATTATGAGTCCTGATGAAATAACAGGACTGGAATTTGAGAAATTGAACAAAGTTCAAGGCAGAATGTGGTAAGTTCTGTAAAAGAGATATAAGCAAAGAATTATGGGGGTTCAAGAGAAGGCAAAAGGTCTTTTAGCTGGGGGGATTAGGGAAGATTCCATGGAAGAGATATAATCCGAGTTTGTCTTTAAAAGGTAAGGATTTCAATTGGTAGAGAGATGTTGGAAAGTCATTCTAGGAGGCATCACTCATGAGCAAATGTGTGAAGACTGTTAAGAGAACTATTTTTTTAGAGAAGGGGGGATAGATGGCAGAATAGAAACAGGATTTCTGTGTGGCTCCAGCTTCCACCTCCTCCAATTCATGTAAAAAAATGACTCTAGACAAACTTTGGAGCTATAGAACCCACAAAATGACAGAGAGAAGCTAACCTCCTACTGAGGACAGCCCAGCAGGCCAGCAGGAAGGGGCCAGTGCAACATTCTGGGAGCCAAGCCCAGCCCTCTGAGAGTCCCATGTTTTAGCCTCAAAGTGGCCACAGTCAGCTGCCAGCTGGAGGGACTTCAGATGATCAGAAGCTGAAGCAGTTTCCAAAATTATCAACACATAGATGCTAAGGACAAAGTAAGAGGTCAGTGAAGTGTGGATTTTGGGATCCAGTAGTTTGGGAGTATGGTCTGTCCTTTATCCCCTAGAGGGGATAACCACATGGATAGAAGCTGCTGAGACACTGCAGCCATGCAGCCACTGCCACATGGCAGCTTCAGCTCCTGGCTTGTAGCTTGTAGGGGGACCAAGTGACCAGTCTGAGGGGTAACCACTCTTGCTTTAACCTGCTATAATCTCACTGTGGTCTAGGTCTAAGCAGTGAAGAAGAAACAATTTGAATATTGTGGAAACACAATCAGGATAACACAGGATCTGGCAGCTTCTACATTGAGAGATTGAAGGGCATGGAATATGATATTCCAGAGGTCAAAGGAGCTGGGATTAAAACCAAGAATCACCTACCCAGCAAAACTGAGTATCATGTTTCAGGGGGAAAATATTGTCATTCAGTGGAATAGAGGACTTTCAAGCATTCTTGATGAAAAAAAAACAGAGTTGAATAGAAAATTTGACATTCAGATACAAGAAGCATGGGAAGGCAAACAGGGAAAAGAAATTATAAGAAACTTATCAAAGTTGAACTATTTACATCCCTACAAGGGAAAACAATAATTCTAACTGATGAAACTTTTCTCAGTATGAGAATAGTTGAAGGGAATAGAATTGTATATGTATGTATATATATATATGATGTCTATATAGGAAGGTATATGGGTGTATGAATGTGTGTATATATGTGTACAGGTATGCATAGATAGAGGGCACAGGACCAATTTAATATGAATGGATGATACTTAAAAGGTGATATTAAGAGGTGAGAGATGAATATGATGAGAGGAGATGGGGAGAGACAGAATGGGGTAAATTATCTCATATAGAAGAGGCAAGGGAAAACTATTTTAATGGGGGGAAGAACAGGAAGGCAAAAGGGAATGAGTCAACCTTATTCTCACTGAATTTGGCTTAGGGAGGGAATGATATACACACTAAATAGGGTATCTCACACTATAGGAGAGTAGGGAGGAAGTAGATGAGAGGGGGGATTATGGAAGGGAGGGTACACTAGGGGGGAGGGAAGTTGGAAGCACCCACTTTTGAAAAGGGACAGGATCAAAGTAAAGAACAGAACAAGTGGGAGGTGGGATAGGATGGAGGGAAATATAGTAAGTCATTTACAATATACCCACTATGGAAATATTTTGCATAGCTACATATGTACAACCTATATTGAATTGCTTATCTTCCCAGTAAGGGTGGGTGACAAGGGAGAAAGGGAATGAATCTGGAATTCAAAGTTTTAAAATCAAATGTTTAAAAATATATATATATATATGCTATTATTAATGTTATTTTACATGTAAATGGAAAAGATATATAGGCACTGGGGCATAGAGATCTACCATGCACTACTGGAAAATCAGAGGGGGGATGGGAGAAGATATGGGAGAGAGCAGATTAGAGGAGGGGATATTCAGTGGGATCACTATTTTAGGGTGGTGAGTAGGGGAAAATGGGGAGAAAATTTGTAACTCAAAATCTTGCAGAAATGAATGATGTGTACTAGAAATTAATAAAGCATTTGATAAAATAAAAAGAAAAGACTGGGGACTCATTATTGGAATGTAAGCTCCTAGGTACAAGAACTTTTTCTGCTTTTTCTTTGTATCTCTAGCCTTTAGCATTTATTAACAACCAAATCACTGTTCTGTGCATGAATTGCTGAAATAATTAGTTTCTTATTTGTGAAAATGAAGTCTATAGATCTATTGGGTGCTATAGGAAAGGGAGGAAAGGTAACAATAGGGGAATAAAGAAATAGATCAGATGAAATGAGACATGATTTAAAGTCCTGGTTAGCTTGAACAGAGGCACTTAGACATTAAGTGGATAAGTTTCTTCTCCGCCAGAATGCTTGTTTTCTAGCTTCTTATAAATCTTCTTAGTGATATCTCTTAGATCACTAGGAAGTTTACATCTTCACATTCAAACTAGAGAAATGACTTAAAACACATGGTTCTTAGTTTGAGTAGTAAAGATATAGAAAGTCCCATACATTTTTTCTGAATATATAGTTAAGTAATAGACAGCATGGGAGTAGAAACTTCTGAACCACATATTGTCTTTTTTAAACAATGTATAAAAATTAAGTAGCAGAAAGTAGATAGATAAATCAATGTACTTAAATTCTCCTAAGGCTTATATATAGAGCAAAATCATAGCTTCAAATAAACCATATTTTAAAGAAATAATTTTGCTTTTTTGATATAGCATAACTATTGCTTTCCCTCATTAAAACCACAGAAACAAGAACAAAAAGGCCAGTTATGTCAGATGGACCACATCCATTCCACATAAGTTAAATAAAATAATTTATTATCAACTCAAAGTAAGGAGTTAGACATAGTAAATAATAGAATATAGTGGAACATACATCTTCTCTTCCATTGGCATATTAAGGTTTCCTCATAGGACATTCAGTGCAGTCACGGATAAAAAAAGCTGTTTAGACAGATGGGCTCATATTGGCCTGAGAATTTTGAAAAGATCCATAGGGTCATTTCCAGTTCAGTTTAATTGATTTTCAATATTATTCTTTTATTGATTCTGGAACCCCTTTCAGCATATTCCTTCCAAAGATGAGTTCCCTCTGAGAAGAAACATTGTGATTCTCTTTTCTTAGTAAAGTAAGAACAGTTTATTTTCAAGAATACCCCAAACCCCAGTCCTTACAGTTCAAGGTATTACTTGGGTTCTAGCCACAAATTCTGGTCATATTCCAAAAAAGATTTCTCAAGTTTATTCATCCATTCTAAGCATTACTTCCAAAGAATGATAATTTCCACATAAGACTCTGTCAAAATGTTACTGATCACTTTCTGGATTCAATTGGTATTCTATTTAGAGACTTGTGCTAAGCTTTGCCATAATCAATGTGCTCTTAATGTATAAATTTTAGCTACTATATGTAATTCACAAATGAAAAAGATTGGCCATTAGTCTTCATGAGGTTGTCCATTAGAAGCTGAAGCATTTTACGCTTTAATATTTTAATCTTAAAGAGAAGGCAAAGAACAAATAACATAGTCAGGCCCTTTATTACAAATGGGTTATGCTCCAAAAGTTCATTTTTAAGTTACTTATTTGGTGCTTGAAATACATTTTCCCAAAGAAAGATTGTAATAAATGGAGGTCCAAGACTAGTCCAGAAAAGCCTATTCATGTAGGTAAAATGCATTGCATTTGCTGTGAAAAATAGAGGTGAGTGCTGCCAAATAAAACAAAACTAAATTAAATATGCTCTACATATCATATAGTTTTGTTTGTAGATCCTTCCATCAAACAGAATGAAATTAAATAAGAGTTATCGGTCAATATATCTTCTCTGTATTAATTTATTTATCAGCATCATTTATCTATTCACCCATCAATATCTTTCTCTCATCCAGGCAGCTATATGGCATAGTGAATAGAACTCTGGAACCTGATGTCAAGGAAAAACAGAGTTCAAACCCTATCTCAGAGACTTATTAGCTCTTTGACCCTTAGTAAGTCACTTAAACATTATCTGTCTCAGTTTTCTTGTCTACAAAATGAGGATAATTATAGCACCAACCTCACAGGTTGTTATGAAGATCAAATGATAATAATGTATGTAACATTTGAAAATTTTAATATTTGCAGACCTTTAAGTAATATATAAATGCTATCTATCTTTCTGTTTGTCCCTCTACCATCTATTTTTCTGTATACCACCTATATACCTTTTTATGTTGAATAGAATATTCTTACTCTAGTGCCCTACTATATCACAGAAGTTACCCTGTGGCCTGTGTGCCAGAGGTAATAATCCTGGGTTCTTAAGCTCTATATCAATGGTGTTTAAGCTTTGACATTTTTCACCAAAATGCAAAAGCTTTCCATATAGGCTCTGACCATACATTGGGCCTGCTATCTTGGGACTACCCTAAGTAACTTAAAGCTATTTTTTGATCATAAAAATAACTACTGGTGATGACTTTTTAAGCCATTGATATGAAGAGTTTGAAATGCCTATGGAACATCCACTTCAAGGTGTCTAAAAGGCATTTTAACTTCTATGACTATAGGTCAAGACATACTAGGACTAGATGTATTGACCAGGGAATACGGAAATTACAAAATGGTTTTTAGTCCTCTGTGCCCCCCATCTGTTTCTGTAGTGACAATGGCAGAAAATGAGAAAGAGGGTAATAACAATCATCAAGTTCTTAAGCTGTCTGCAAAATACTAGATGAACTATCACTTCTCTTAATGTTTCATCATTATTCTATGACCAATATATTGTTACAGTATTGACAGAACAGAAACATACACTAAAAAATGAAATCAGGAGACAAACAAGTCCTACTCAAATGGAAGGATGACTCACAGGTTTGCTTCAGAGAAAAAAAAAGATGAATATTTAGTAGATTTGATTCATCTTTCTGAGAAAGAAAAGAAGCAACTCTTTGTGGGATAGTTAGAAATCTAGTTTTTGCAGTACTTGGGATGAACACAAGCAAATAGACCACTGTAAAGAAATAGCAATTTATAGAGCAGCCTTTATTGCAGAGAATGAAGTTGAAAAAGTCTATAAAGAAGCTGGAATCTTCCAACTAAGTAAACACATATCTTCAAACTCAGTGATTAAAATGAAAAGGCAGAGAAAATGGAAGATAGTAAAATTTCTGCTGCAAAATAACATTTGGATCTAAGAAATAAAGGTAGACAAAGACTTGTAGATTATGCAGAAACCAACCACTTAATCTATCAATAAACTTTTTTCTCTTTTTGGAGGGATGAAGGTAGGGCAGTTGGGGTTAAATGACTTGCCCAAGGTCACATGGCTAGTAAGTGTTAAGTGTCTGAGGCCTGATTTGAACTCAGGTCCTCCTGACTCCAAGGCTGATGCTCTATTCACTGCACCACCTAGCTGCCCATCAATTAGCATTTTAAACATGTTTTTAAATTATATGCCAGGCATCATGATAAGCACTGGGAGAATAAAAAGAAAGATAGAAAACTCTCCCCTCAAGGAACATATTGTCTAGTGGGGATCCAGCAATGTTTAAAAAAACAACAAGTAGGTGCATACAAGGTGTGTATAGAATTGATGGAAAGTACTAAGAAAGGGTAAGTTATTAGCAACTGTGGGTGGGTGAATCAGTGTAAAAACTTTTTACAGAAGGTGGGAATTGAATTGGGTCTTAAAGGAAGTCATGGAAATCAAGAGGTATAAAACTGCATAGAAATTCCAGGCATGGGGATCAGCCAGAACAAAAGCATTAAGACAGGATGTGGGGTATCAAATATAAGTATTTGAGTATATTGTATATATTGTAGTATATTGTATATTATAGTATATTGTAGCTAGATTGTAAAGTCTGTGGAGAGGAGCAAAGTATAAGAAGATTGAAAAAGTGGATAGAAATGGACAGGCCATAAAGGGCTTTAAGAGCCAGAGGAGTTTATATTTTATCCTCGAAGTAATTGGGAGCCAGTGGAACTCATTAAATAGGGGAGAACCATGGTTAATCTTATACTTTAAAAAAATAACATTTGCACATGTGTGAAAGATGAACTGAAATGGACACCTTGAGGCCCAGGGCCTAGTTAGAAGATTGTTGCAGTCTAGGTAAGAAGTGTGAAAGCTTGAATAAGGATTATGGCTACATGAGTAGAGAGAAGGGAATATAGGACAAATACTGTGAAGCTACAAAGGACAATATTTATCCATGGATTGGGCATAGGGCTTGAGTGAATGACAAGCCAAGGATGACACCAAAGATAAAAGCCTGGGAAGCCAGTAGAATGATGGTTGCATGGATAGTAATATGGAAGATGGGGAAAAGGGGGGGAATTGAGGGAATATAAGGATGTCTGTTTTGGACATGTTGAGTTTGAGGTGTGTATGGGACATGTAGTTCAAGATATTTATGAAATAATTCGAGTTCCATGGCTGTAAAATAGGAGATAAAATAGGATTGGCTATACTGAGCTAGGAATTATTGGTACAGATGATAATTGAACTTATAGGACCTCATGAGATTATAAAATGAGACAGTAGATAACAAAAAAAGAGAAAGTCTAGGACAAAGCCTTGGGGTAGCCCATTGACTGGGTGGGACATGGGTAAAAAATCAGAAACGGAGACTAAGAAGGAGTAGTCAGAGAGGAGGAGAACGAGGATATAGCAATGTCATGAAAACCTATAAAGAAGATGATGCTTATATGATTTTTAATTTTTTGGGATTTTTGTGGCTTCCCCTTTCTGTTGTTTCTTTTTTCACAACGAGACCAATGTGGAAATACGTTTACATGATTGCACATGTATAACCTATATCAGATTGCTTGTCATCTTGGGGAGTGGGTCTAGGAAGGAGGGAGAAAAAATTTGGAACTCAAAATTATAAAATATGAATGTTGAAAGCTATCTTTATATGTAATTGAAAAAAACTATTAAAATATGATGCTTAAACAGCGTGAATATTTCCTTAAGGAATATTGTTGGAAGGGATGAAATGCTGTTAAAAACCAAAGAATTATATCATATAAAATATAAAATAAGTAGATAGCAAGAAAAGAAACAACTTTTTTAAAAATAAAGATGTCATTTCAGCATCAGCTGTGTTTCTCTAATCAACTCATTAAGTGCTTGGATCAAAGGTTAAAATCACTACCAAATTAGAAGAAAGCATAGTGATGAGAAGTCACTGGATACAAATGATAATTCGATTCTGGACTCTTTGAGTGAGTGGTCAACTTCAAAGATAGAAAATAAGCAAAAGTAAAGAAATGGGTGATCATTATCTGTTTTAGAGAAATTCAACTTTTGAAAAACAGTTGCTATAACAAAGGATTAAAAATTGGGCTCAGAAACTAAAATCCTACAAATCAACATTATGTATGTTGCATTGTATTCTGATTTATTTTGTTAAACATTTCCTAATGATATTTTACTCTGGTTTGGGCTTTACTTGGAAATTTTGCAAGCCTGAGGTTTGATACCCTTGACCAGGAGAGTCAACAGCCATCTTTCAGTCTTTACTTTTCACAGTTGAAGTCAGATATATTAACATCATTATATCACTGTTGTAATGACCTTAAAATTCTGCAATAAATTACTCTTTGTCATATTTTCTCATCCGTATTATTTAAAATTATTTTTATTTGTTATATTTTCAGATTCCCTTCATTTTAATACTATAGATGCCTTCCATTCCCACTACCCCAGTGTAACAAGCACAAATAAATAAATAGAGAATAAAAAGAAATTCAAACAACTAGCCAATATAACTATAGCTGTCCCCCCACCATGGAAAAGTAGGAAAGGTGGTTCATATTCTTATATCTTCTTGAAGATGAATCTTGGTCATGATAATTTTAAAAAATAGAATTTTGTTTTTTCTTTGAATTTACATTCTTGTTATTGTGTATATTATTTTCTTTGCTTTGCTTACTTCATTCTGCATTACTTCATATGTCTTCCCATAGGATATAGGCATAGGCTGACTCTATGATTTCACTGGAATAGGGAACTCTTCATGGTGAGAAAAACCCCTCTGCCATTGCAGGTGACTATTCTCTTTGCCACCTCTAGTCTTGGTAGAGTTGTCCAAAGCACTGAGAGATTAATTGACTTGCCAAGGGTCACAAAGTCAAGAGGTGGCAGAGGCAGAACTTGAGTTCAGGTCTTCTTGGCTTTAAGCTCAACTCTCCCTTATTTTATATGGGCTGTGGATTTATCTCCTATTCCACTATTCCATTCTGTCTCATTAAGTCTTTCCATGCCTCTCTGAATTTTTCATATTTATCTTTTCTGATAGTGCAATGATATTTTATTACATTCATTTACTATAAATTGTTTAGTCACTCACAATTTAAAATGCAATATGTTGTTTCTAGTTCCTTGCTACTGTAATAAATGTTTTTATATTATTAATATTTTGGAGCATATGAAGCTTTTGTTTTTCTTTTATCTTTGATTTCTTTGGGATACCTCTGGGCGAAGGAGATCTCTCCAGTGATCTCAATATTGTCATGATATGTATGAATCATATATGTATATATATGTAAAATCTATACAGTATTTTATTATATAATAATATAGGCATAATTATACAAAGTGTATGAATATATACACAAAAACTATACATACACATATACATCTAATATGTAGGTATACACATATATGAACACACATATATACAAGGATATACATATGCATATAGAAATATTCATAATATATATGTATATCTCTATATGCATGTATATATATACATATATACATATTCATATCTATATGCACATATATACACACTCATATGTACACACATATATGTATATATACATAGATATATACACACATATATGTGAAATGTATCTGGGGAAATTTGATTTCTTACATCAATACATTTTGCAGCATATTAGAATTTTACTTGATTAATACAAATTTTGATATATGCTTCTCCATCAATAACATGAAAAATCAATGGCTCAAATCTGAGATAGAGGTTATCTATTTTCAATAGGAAGCATGCTTTTCAATATTCTGTAAGAAGGACACAGTGGACATCACTTTCAGTGTAAATGAAACCTTAAGCACCCTAGTTGCTTTAACTTGTCCTTGGCAATATTAAGTTCCTTTATAAGAAAAAAATACTCTTCATAATGTTGTAAATTGGTATAAATTTCTGCATGTTTTTGCATTATTAAGAAAGGCATATGAACATTTTAGCCATTTTCTTAGTTTGCATAAAAGTAAGCTTTTTGAAGACAGATTTTTTTTCTTTTTTTTAACCTTTTTTATCTTCATTTTTATCTTTGAGTTTTAAGAGCCAATGTGCCACAGTGGATAGGTAGCCAGGTTCAGAGCTTTCTCTGTGACCCTGGGAAGGTCACTTAACTTCTCAGTACTCTAAGCTAGTGGTGTCAAACTCAAATAGACATATCCTTGTGGACATTTTGTATGTTGCATTGCACTTTTTATTTACTTTTTAAAACATTTTCCAATTAAAATTTTACTTAGGTTGGCCATGATTAAGATTATATGGCCATTTGAAGCCTCTATGCTATGAGATTGACGTAGACATAGACTCCAGACAATTCTGATACTAGAAGTGTCTACCTTGCATTGGTAGAGGGAGTTTCCTCAACCAGGACTTCCTTCTACTGGCTAAATAATTGGTCTAATCAAGTCAAGTATTACTTGAAGAGTGTTTGGCATGTAATAGGCACTTAAATATTATCTTTGGATAGGTTGGTAACTCCAAATTACTTTCCAGAATGGTTACACCAATTGAAAGATCTACCAGTAGTATAACAGTATACCCATC
Source organism: Gymnobelideus leadbeateri (assembly GCA_011680675.1). Lineage (NCBI taxonomy): Eukaryota > Metazoa > Chordata > Mammalia > Diprotodontia > Petauridae > Gymnobelideus > Gymnobelideus leadbeateri. The sequence continues at coordinate 45,990 of WOXC01000356.1, forward strand.
TTCCCTATCTTTTCTTAACTTAAGAAAACTTAATTCACTTCTTCCATCTTTTTTTAATTTTTGCTAATTTGTTGGATGTGATGTGAAATCTGAATCATTTTTATTTGCATTAAAATATTTTGTGATTTAAATAATTATGACCTTTAAATTTACTCTTTAAGCCCATATGCATACTAGCAGCTAGTATTCTTAGTTCATAATGGCTGGCTATATCTCTCCTCTCAGGATTCTAGGGGTACTTCTTTAGGTGTAGTAGGATTTTCCTAGTGCCATTGGCATGAGCCCCATTTTTAAATTTGTTCTCCCCCATATAAATAACCAGAATTGCAGCCCCATTATCATCTAGCCAACTGGTGTCAATTAGCCTTTTTTAAAAAAAGTACTGAAAAGATATTGTAAGAGTCAATGTACAAAAAAAAATTCTCTAAACTGGGGCATACCCTCTCCTGTACCACCTTAGGCCCTGGGGAAAATGGGTTCAAACTTGAAGTGGTTGTTACAAAGCATTTGCCTCCATTAAATTTAATTCTGAATGTGATATAGCTGTTCCCTTGCTTTTAGGACATGTCTCATTTGCTGATTCAATTCACTGCTAGGCTGTATCTCACAGGTTATTTCTCAGGACTGTTCTCCCCACTATTGAGAAAACTCTGCTTTAGATTTCAGGTTTTGTATATCTGATGGCTCTTCTAAATCTTTCAAAGCCTACAAATCTGTAACCTAGTCTGGCTCATCTTCCACACTAATTCAGGACAAAATGAAACACATTGTGGATAGAAAAAAAATGCCACAAGTCCAAAGTTTCATGTTGACACAGTGTACTAGTACTGGCTTCCTTTCACCACTTCATGATAGAAAATAGCAATCCTCAATCCTCACCTCAATCCTCAATCCTCAATCCTCAATCACCACCAGAAAAGGGACCTCAATTTAGCCAGTTTGTGACTTTTGTAAGCAAACTACGCTCCAATTCAGGAGATAGTTAAAAAGTCTTGCCTTTACCGCAAAGGAAGTGGACAGAAAACAATAGCAGAATGACCTATCACCCTCCAACCCCCAATATGTGGCTTAACATTCAGGTGGAGTCCCAAGAATATGCTTCTGTGACTGGGATCTTATCAGTCCATTCATTATTAGAACAATCTTTCCCATTAATAACAGTTTTCCATATTTTTTTAAAGCAATTGGGGGTTAAGTAACTTGATCAAGGTTACACGGCCAGTCATTATTTATGTGTCAGTGCTCATTTTTTGAGGCCAGATTCGATCCCTGGTCATCCCAACTCTGAGGCAGGCGCTCTTACTCACTGTGCCACCTAGCCGTCCCAAGTTTTCCATATTTTGAGAACCATTTGTTTACATCTTACCTCTTATCTATTAGAGAATGACTCTTCATCTTACATATTTTTAATTAATTCCTTATATATCTTGAATATTAGACCTTATAAGAGGTGTTTAATAAATTCTCCCCATTTGACAGATTCTTTTCTCATCTTAGGTGCATTGAATTTTTAAGTGCAAAATCTTTTCAATTTATTATAAACCAAAATTATGATTATCTTCTGTGATCAACTCAGTCCATTAATTTTGTTAAGAAGTTCCTCCTTTTCCATAGTTATGCAACATACATGATCTGTTTCTTCTCTTTTGAAAAATAATTATATGATGGTTAATATTCAGGTTGCATATCCATTTGTAATTTATTGTGGTATAAGGTAAAAGTTGCTGGTATAAATCTAATTTCTGCCTAACTTATTTCAATTTTTCTCAGCATTTCTTGTCAAATAGGAAATTCTTCCTCAAGTTATTTATGTTCTTTGATTTATCAAAAATGATGTTATTGAATTCAGTTGTTGCTAATTCTTCCTTATATTCTCTGTGCTAGTGATCTACTTAAAAAAAATGTTTTAACTAGTTTGAAATTTGCCATTTAGAAATTAAGCATTCCTATATCTAAGATTATATTATTTTCATTTATTCATTTTTACTGTTTTGGAGATCATCTGCCATCACATATGAAACCATAGCCTAATGAATGACTTGCAACCCTTTACTAGTTTAATGACTCTAGTTAGGTTGGTTATTTTATACCCTGGGATTTAGTATGGTGTAGTGGACTTAGAATTAGGAGACCTTTTTTTTTAGTTTCAGCATTGATACTTACTGGCCTTTAAAAAAACAACCCTCTCAATAGTTCACTGAATCTCTCTGAATTTTAATACTTTAATGCCTAAAATAGTAATAGAAATCTCTACTTTGCCGTTTACTACTTTTGTTATCTTGGCCAAGTCACTTAACCTTTCTGGGCTTCATTTTCCTCTTCTGTATAATGAAAGGGTTGAACTAAACAACTCCTTCATGTCTCTTCTAGCTCTACATCATGATCCTATGGTCAAGAAGTTACACATGCTACCTACCCCAAGATGGCTCTCCATTCCTCAAAGACAAAACAAAATTCTAGCATATCATTCACAATCTTCCATAATCTGGTTACAACTGACCTTTCCAGTTGAATTTCATCGTATTCTTCCTAATACTTTCTATATTCTAGACAAACTTACTTACTGTAAGAGGGTCATTATGTTATCTTGTTTTGCTCCCACAGATATTACTGGGAGATAATTAACACTCCCAAGCTGTGGGGGAAACTTATCTTATTTTACTAAGACAATGGCCATCCTGATGCCAGGAGGAATCAGAAAGGTTGGGGATAGGATAACCAGTTCAGACCTGAGAGGTCAGGTGTGGGCAGCCAGTGTCCTCACTACTGCACTTGCTCAGCTAACCTCATTGATATTAATGGCTGTATGATATGGGAGGGGAAATATGTAATGAGGGTATGTAGTGGGAATGTAAGGAAGAGTTGTAACCTTGAGGAGTCTGGACCAATCCCAACTCTGAGGGGAGGAGTCAGAATACCCTAACAATATTTAAACTTGCCTTTGATTTTTTTGTATGGCGTGAGTGTTCCTAGTTAGCACCTCACCTGCTTCTAAAGTGTAATGAACATCTTCCTCTGTCTACTCTTTTTCTGAGCTCTTTCAGTGAGAATGGGTCTATCACTTGGCCCTCCCTGCCTGAGAAGTCCTGTGACCCCCACCACTGTGTTTCTCACACCTATCCAAGTATTCCTTTCATTCAGCCTTCCATCTTTATCCTCTCTATACTAGAGCAGGCTATCTTCTTTTACTTGGAAGATACTGTTTTCATCTTCAGCTCTCTGAATCCTTTGTTTTATTTAAAATTAAATTCAGGCATTACCTCTTCCTTGATGAATTCTTTACCACTCTCTTCAGTGACTAGTGCTCATTTCTTCCTTAAATTATATTCTTTTATACTTATCTATATTGCCAGTAGAATGTAAGCTCCCTGAGGGCAAGGATTGTTTCACCTTAGCTTTTATATCCTCAGGGTCTAGCATAGTGATTCAAAGATAAGAGGCTATTAGAAAAGTTTGTTTAAGGAATTCAATTGAAGGTGCTTTGTAAATTTTAAAATGTTATGCAAATGCTTTCTTCATTTTTTTTTGTTAATAAATAATCTTTCTGAATTCCACTTTTCTTATCTCTAAAAGAAAGTAATGCACTACATTTCTATCAGGATTGTTATATAGGATGACAAATTGTAAAATGCTAGTAATATAAACTATAATTGTAAAGAACCCCAGATCTTCTTTTTCCTAGGCCATGAGTTATATTTACATTACCTTTCATAAATCATGGGGAGGGGGGGAAGGAAAACTAATAATGACGTATTTATTCATATTTTAAATCTCATTAAGTGAGATAGTAATAGAGTTTATTTTCTATACGGACAAGAATAAGGTCACCTGTTACATTATCCTGGATGTTGATCTCTAAGGCTCTTTTGATTTTTCAGAGTCTGTGAAAGTGACCCACTTCCCATACACCTTTATTCAGTGACATTCTAACTACCATCACAAAAGGATTCAAAGGATAGGCTGAAAATAGGAATTCACATCAAATATGGCAACTTGAGATTCATAACCTCTTGCAAATTATGGCTGGTTATCATTTGAAGGTACTCTGTAATGCATTTCTGAATATGGCTGTGGTTTGATTTCATTGAATTCTTAAGAAACCCAAGAGAATGCATTAAAAATCCACATGAATAGGGATTCTTGATGAGAGCCAAATTTAATTATTTTTGAAGGCAAGACAAATCACAACAAGGTGCTGCTATAGCAGCAAGTTTCCAAACAAATTCATTATTAAAAAATTCAAACAAACCCCAAAATAACCTACCTAAATACCTCTCAGTTGAAGAGCAGGCACCACCTAAGGTTTGGCCCAAAGCCATCTTTTGGGAAGCTTAGGGAAAGCTACACATTTCTCACCTTCAAATAAGGCAGTTATATTGATGATTCCCTTTTGTTTCTGTTTTAATTCTCTATAGTCCTACCTGTCTTTTATTATGTGCCTTAGATGATAAATTGTCAGGGTTTGTGGATCTTTGAATACAATCCAAAACTTCACTACTTGAAACATAGACTAAGCAGATCACAAAGGCCCTATGCTATGGTCTTTTATGTTGCAATGTCTATACCTGGTTAATCTTTCTTTTTAAGTATTTTCAGGGAAAAAAATGTGTCTCTCCCCCATCACCAACTTATTCAAAATATTGCCTAAAATTTGTATTGCTCCCTCCTTCAGGCTACCATTCCTTCTACTGTCCTGTCACACTATCTACTTCCTAGCTCAATGAGTTAAGAGAATCTAAGTAGAGAGGATGTTTGACAGACTGTCCTGAAAGCAAGGAGACTTAGGTACTAGCCTTGACTCTGTTCCAGACTTATTTTGAAACTTTATAGAAGTCATATAACTTCATTGAACCTCACTTTCCTCAAATGTAAAGTGAAAATGTTAGACTAGATTATTTCTGAGATTCCTTATAGCTCTGAAATACTATACTCTCCCTGTAGAAATATTTTTAGTCTTTCACAAGCATAAATTTCCACAGAAACCAAATTTAAGAGCGGGAAACATGGAAGAAAGATAGAAGATACTTATAATTTATACTTAAAGTTGGTCCACTTGGTGATGTTAAATGGTTCCCCTCACTTTAGTAGAGTGCCTTCATGAATTACTGTGGCAGAAAACATTCATCAAATCAAGTCAACAAGCATTTATTAAGCTCTTACTGTGTGCCAGACATTGTGCTAAGCAATGAAAAAACAAAAAGAAGCAAAGAGAAAGACTGTCCTTGACCTCAAGTAGCTTATATTCTAATAAGGGAAGAATATACATAAAAAGAAGGTTAAAAAAGATGTATATTATAGGGGAGGAAAATGGAAAAAGAAGGATTTTTTTTCTAGAGAGTCAGAAATAGAAGTTAGAAAAGACTAAAGGTGTGAACGTGGCAGGCTTGGAAATTTTATTTAAAACGGAAGTCCTGTGAGAAACTAACCAATTAGAAGAAGAAGCCATAGGGACAAAGTGATATTCAGGATGAAAAGGCTGCTGGGTCATGGGAAAAAGGATTCTGGAGATTTGGAAATAGAGTACAGAGAGGAATGAAGGAATGACCCTGTAATCCCCTTGTTTATCACCTTCCTGAATATCACTAAACAAGTCCTTATATGACAATCATTGGACCCATATTTGAAATCTTTCTGGTTTGGCAGAGTCTACCCTACTGTGTTTCCTAGTGCTATAGTATTCATGAACCTAAGATTGATGGGGTGCTTGTGTGCTTGTGTGCTTGTGCTTGGTTTGGGAAGCTTGGGTGTTTGTGCTCCTGCCCTAATTCTAAAACTATATTTTCCCCTAGCTTCAAAAACACTATCATTGGCAGTTTCTCCCCAGCCCAAGGACACTATTCCTAACAATTACTTGTGAGTGGGCCCCAGTAAAATGCTTATCTCTCTTCCTAGTACAGTAACAAACTGATCCTGTAAGAATTATTAGTTTGAGCCGGCTTTGTACTGTCTCATAAAGATATTCAGTACCAACTGGACTATCTATACCAACTGTCTACCTCATTATATTCATTCTGGACCCAGGACATACATGCACTTTCTATATCTATACCTCATTACATGCATTCTAGACTCAAGAAAAATATACACTCCCTACATCTATCTTGTAAAACCAAACATAGACTGGTAGCAGACTGGACGCCTGATTGCTAGTTAACTTAGTCACATAGCAGACCTAAAAACCATACCTATCTTTGCTTCCCCCAATTCCCTGAACTTTTCCTAGTGAACTCTGGGTAAAATACCTATGCAATAGATGCAACAAGTGTATGTACCTTTAAGAACTGACCACTCTCTAACCACTCCCGAATCCTGTATTGAATCACCTACTTGGAACATATTTTCCTATAGTTTTTCCTATATAAACTTTAACCATATCCCTCTAAGGTCATAGGTTCCTTAAGAACTTTTGCCTGCTTAATAGCATAAAAATAAACTTTTGCCAACTTGACTTAAAGATTTCTTATGTCTGTGAATTCTTTCCAGGTGACCCTGTCCTGTACCTGGTCTTTAAGGGATCTCTGAACCCCTCAAAACTGCCTCAAGATCGGGGCAGAGCCAAGATGGCAGAGTAGAAACAGCACTTCCATGGCACTCCAGCCCACACCACTTCAAAATCATGTAAAAGGGGACTCTGAACAATGTCTGGAGCTCCAGGACCCACAGAGGACTTTCAAGCATTCTTGAGGGAAAAAACCAGAGTTGAATAGAAAATTTAACATTCAGACACAAGAAGCAAGAGATACTTGAGAAGGTAAACAGGGAAAAGAAATCAAAAGGAACTTATCAAAGTTGAACTATTTACATTCCTACATGGAAAAACAATAACTGTAACTGATGAAACCTTTCTCAGTATGGAAATAGTTGAAGAAGGGTATATGGATGGGGCAGCTAGGTGGGTAAGAGCTCCGGCCTCAGAGTTGGGATGACCCGGGATCGAAACCGGCCTCAGAAAATGAGCACCCACACATAAATAATGACTAGCCGTGTAACCTTGAGCAAGTTACTTAACACCAATTGCTTTTAAAAAAAGGGTATATGGGCATACGAATATATATGTGAATATGTGTATATATGTTTACAGGTATACATGGATAGAGGGCACAGGTTGAATTTGGTGGGAAGGGATGATACTTAAGGGGTGAAGTTAAGAGGTGAGAGAGGAATGTGGCAAGTAGATGGGGATAGATGGGGGGGGTAAACTATCTCATGTGGAAGAGGCAAGGGGAAGTGGTTGCAGGGGAGGAGAAGAACAGGAAGGCAAAAAGGAAAAAAAAACATTCTCATTGAATTTGGCTCAGGGAGAGAATGACATACATACTAAATGGGATCTCTCACCCTGCAGGAGAGTAGCAGGGAGGGGGACGAGAGGGGGGATGATGGAGGGGAGGGCATGCTGTGGGGAGGGGAGGTTGGAGGCACCCATTTTTGAAGAGGGACAGGATCAAAGTAGGGAATGGACCAGGTATGGGGTGGGATGAGTAGGAGGGAAATATAGTCAGTCTTTTACAATATATCTACTATGGTAATGTTTTGCATAGCTAGACATGTACAACATATACTGAATTGCTTATCTTCCCAGAGGGAGTAGGTGACAAGGGACTAAGGGAATGGATCTGGAATTCGAAGTTTTAAAATTAAATCTTTTTTTTTTCTTTTTGGAGGGCAATTAGGGTTAAATAACTTGCCCAAGGTAACACGGCTAGGTTTTGTTTGTTTGCTTGTGTGTGTTAAGTGTCTGAGGCCGGATCCAAACTCAGGTCCTTCTGACTCTAGGACCAGTGCTCTACTCACTGTGTCACCTAGCCGCCCCTAAAATTAAATCTTTCAAATATACATAAATGCCATTATTATTTTTTTTTAAAGCAATTGGGGTTAAGTAACTTGCTCAAGGTTACACGGCTAGTCATTTGATTTATGCGTGGGTGCTCATTTTCTGAGGCCGGATCTGATCTCGGGTCATCCAAACTCCGAGGCCGGTGCTCTTACTCACTGTGCCACCTAGCCGCCCCTTTAGGGCAATTGGTGTTAAATAACTTGCCCAAGGTTACACGGCTAGGTTTTTGTTTGTATGGATTAAGTGTCGGAGGCCGGCTCCGAACTCAGGTCCTTCTGATTCCAGGGCCGACTCTCTATTCACTGCGCCACCTAGCCGCCCCTCATAAATGCTATTATTAATACTATTTTGCATGTAATTGGGAGATAAGATGTGCAGGCCTTGGGGCAGAGAGAGTCACCTTGCCCTAATGGCAAAGTCAAAGGGGGTATGGGAGAAGATATGGGAGAGAACAGATTAGATGAGGGGATATCTTGTGGGACTGCTATTCTGGGGTGGTGGGTAGGGGAAAAATGGGGAAAAATTGTAACTCAAAATCTGGCAGAAATGAATGATGTAAACCAGAAGTTAATAAAGCCGCCTCAATGTGGTGTGGCTGGGTGGCCCAGTAAGTGGAGCAGCAGCCCTGGGGTCAGGAGGACCTGAGTTCAAATCCAGTCTCAGATATAACACAAAAATTAGCTTTGAACAAGTCACTTAGTCCCAAATGCCCTCCAAAAAGCAAAAAAAAAAAAAAAAAGATCACCTCAATGTTGCAATGAAACATCTGAATAGAATATAAGCTCATTAAAAGCAGGTATTGTTTCTTTTTTTTCTTTCTTAGATCTTTGCTTAACATAGTACCTTTCACATAGTAAGTCCTAAAAAATATCTGCTGAAGTAAAATAAATTGAATTGAATGCTAATGGAAGGACTTTACATTAACAGAATAAGAAGAATTGAAGAATAATATCAGAGAAAGGATCTTGTACTTCCAGTCAATAACAAACATTATTATCAATCGTTTAGATAAAGACATAGACATTTTTATAAAATTTGTAGGTACCATAGAGCTAGGAAGTATAACTAACACTTCTGATTACAATCAATATGGAAATGGATCTTGATAAGATAGGCCATATCTAATAAAATGGAATTGATTAAAGATAAATGTAAAATTTTACACTTGGGTTCAAAGGATAAATTTAATAATCACAAGATAAGAGAGGCATGACTAAACTTCAGCTTGTTTGAGATAGATCTATTTTTTAATTGGCTAAAAGCTAAATACCAAGGTGATCATACCAAATCCCATGGGTTTAATCGACATCTCTATGCAGATTATGCTTAGGTCTTTACACTAAGCCTTTGTCCATTCCTTGAGCTTACATTCCATGTCACTAACTGCTTTTTGGATCAAATTTTGTAGCAGGAGAGATACCTCACATGCAAATGGCTAAAAAAGGATTTATATTGTTCCCACCAAGGTTCTTAGTCTTCCAAACTTCCTTGATTTTGTTGAAGGTTCCACTAGTCTTCCAGTCTTCTAAGCATGATATGAAACATCTTTCTCCCTCACTCCCTGTATATAGTTTCTAAATCGTGCCTTCACAATCTCTCTCATATCTGATTACTTCTCTATTCACACCTTAAATCAGGGCCTCATCACTTTTAGCCTTCATTATTTTAACAGCCTCTTGTTTGGTCTCCCTGCCTCAAATCTTTCCCCATTCCAACCTATCTTCTTCATAGCAGTCAAAATGATTTTCCTTAAGCAAAGATATAACTGTGTCGCTCCCCAACTTGATAAGTTCCAATGATTCCCATTTATCTATTAGATAGAATAGCAATGACAAACATTTAAAGATTTTCGAGACCTGACCCCAATTCCTTTCCCCCTCAAAGACTAAGAGGTATGAGGAAGGGAAAATAAATGCTTATTAACTGAAAAAAAATTAAAAAGTAACAGCATAAAAAATGTCTATCATAGGGGCGGCTAGGTGGCACAGTAAATAGAGCACTGACCCTGTAGTTAGGAGGATCTGAGTTCAAATCTGGCCTCAGACACCTAAAACACATACACACACACACACACACACACACACACACACACACACACACCAGTTGTGTGACCTTGGGCAAGTCACTTAACCCCAATTGTCCTAGCTTACCCCCTCCAAAATGAAAAAAAAGTCTATCATTTCAGGATATGAGGATAAGGCTACCTGGAGTATAAGAAGTCTCAACAAAGTAGCAGTATCAGAGCTAGGAAATCAAATTTTGAGTATGATCTCGTTTGATGAATAAATAAGGAAAGCAAGAATTACTAAAAAAGTAGCCCAATAATGTTATTTACATTTAGTTCTGAAGCATTAAAATTGTGAATCATCTAAAACAAAACAAATAGAGAGATGCATAGTGTGAATGAGTAGGCTAAAACATATTACCAAAGAAGAATCATGAATGAGAAAATGTATGATGTCAATAACCAGAGAGATTTATGACTTGAAAGGGAGGTAGGCTAAATATCAAATAGGAACATGGAAGAATAAGTGATAGAAGGACAGCCCTTGTGCTCCCTTGGTACCCATACCATGTGAAGAGACCTGGAAGAAGTTTTTTCTGCATTTGTATGGAGGTTTTATAGGAGAAGAAAGACCACAGTTACACAGATAAGAAAGTAAAGATGGGTTGCTATCTATGTCATAGAAGACATACATGTATGAAATCATAGGTCCCACAAAGTTCTTCAATATAATGTTATTATACATAATTTGGTGTTGCCTTTTATCATGACTTTCATTTTCAGATATTTCTCATTACTAGCCACATGACATAAAATTATCTATGGTGACTAGTTTAACATTTGACAAACCAAATATGGCAGTCTTTTTGAGAGAAATACAACCACACTAGGGAAAATGTATTGCCTTTTCTCTATCCTATTAATTAATCAATCAATAAACATTTATTGAATGCCTGCTATGTGTCAGATACTGTAGAGCAAACATTATGCCAAATATTCTAGAATTATATCTGATTCAACTTGGGCTCATAGAAATGACCAGTTGATAAATGGTCAAAGGATATGGATAGGCAGTTTTCAGAAGAAGAAATTAAAGCTATCTATAGTCATATGAAAAAATGCTCCAAATTGCTATTGATTAGACAGATGCAAATCAAAACAACTCTATGGTACACCACACCTATCATATTGATTAGCTTGATAAAACAGCAAAATTTTAAATGTTGAAGATGTGGGAAAGTTGGAACACTCATTCATTGTTGGTGGAATTGTGAACTAATCCAACCATTCTGGAGAACAATTTGGAACTGTCCTCAAAGGGCTATAAAAATGTTCATGCCCTTTGACCTGTCAATACCACTTCTAGGGCCATATCCCAAAGAGATCATAAAAATGAGAAAAGGACCCACATGTACAAAAATATTTGTAGCAGCTCTTTTTGTGGTGGCCAAGAGCTGGAAATTGAGGGGATGCCCATCAATTGGGGAATGGCTGAACAAGTTGTGGTATATGAATGAAATGGAATATTGTTGTGCTATAAATGATGGATAGGCAGATGTCAGAAAAACCTGGAAAGACTTAATTAGCTGATGCTGAGTGAAGTGAGCAGAAACAAGAGAACATTGTACACAATAGCAGCCACAGCGTGTGGTTATTGACTTTGATACTTAGCTCTCCTCAGCAATGCAAGGACCTAAAACAATTCCAAAAGACTCAAGATGGAAAATGCCATCTACAGCTAGAAAAATAAATATGGAGTCTGATGCCAATTGAACCAGACTGTTTTCATTTTTTTATGATTTTCTTTCTCATGGTTACTCCCGTTTGTTATAATTTTTCTATACAACATGACTAATGTAAAAATATGTTTAATAGGAATGTATATGAAGAGTCTATATCACATTGCATGCCATCTTGGGGAGGGGGGAAATGAGGGAGAGAAAATTTAAAACTTAAGGAAGTGAATGTTGAAAACTAAAAATAAATAAACAAAAAATGAATAAATGCCTCACCTTCCACCCATAATTCATCAGCATTTATGTTACTTTGGGGGTATATGTTTTGTAATGGAAAGGCCATTAAATTTGGGTTCAAAGGACCTTTTTTTCTTTTTTAAGTCCTACCTCCTAAACTGAGTATCTATGTGATTTTGGGTAAACATTTTAGTTCTCTATGACTCAATTTTTTGAGCACTTTCTCAAAAGAGGTTGTACTAGATAACATCTGATATCCTTTCCAGGTTTAAATCTATGATCTTGTGACACTAAAATTCTTATAAGAATAGATTTCTTACTCAAGTTTGGAATAAATATGAATAACCAATGCAACCACAGAACATTTTAAATTATTTTCCCATTTGATCCTCACAAAGTCTTGTGTATTATTTTCTGTGCATAATTTTCCCCAGTATGCTTATGACAAAACTGAGCCTTTGAGTTGTTATGAGACCAAGGCCACAGATATAGGAAATACCCAAAGTAGAATTCAAACCTATTGTTTTTTTGTTCATCATACTGGAACAAGGTCAGAATGATATCACTGTTGGGTTCAAGGTACAGTGTGTTTGACTATGGCTAACCAGTTCAATACAAGCTCAGAAGGATCTACTATAGGTCAAGCACAAATAGCCCATATAAACATTTTCAAGGGAGATGTCTCTTTTTTAGCACACATCTCGCATTTTCTTTGTGCTACACTAATTCTGCTTTGCTCACAGAGCAGTGCCTTCTTTGATATAGGCATACCATGCTAGGCAGTTCTGTGCCAGCATCTTCCATATCTCATAATCGATAAAAAGCTCTGTAGAGAGACTTTGAGAGTGTTGTTATACTGCCTCTTCTGACCACCACATGAGTGCTTACATGGAGATGTTAGGTAAACATGCATTTGGCATTCATGGTCAGTCTGTTAGAGTTGCGCTCTCTGCAGTAGAGTTTAAGTGCTTGGCAGCTCAGCTTGAGAGAAGATTCTGTGTCCAATGCCTTACCTTGCCAGGTAATCTTTAGAATCTCCCTAAGACAATTCAGATGGCAGCAGTTCAATTTTCTGGCACTGATAGACTGTCTGAGTTTCACAGACATACAATGAGGTCAGTACAATGGCTCTGTAGACCTTCAGTCTGGCATACAGCCTAATACGTCTTTCCCATACTTTCTTTCAGAGCCTTCAAACTGCTGAGCTAGCTCTGGTAAAACATGTATCAACCTCATCATCTATGTGCACATCCCTGGAAAGTATACTGCCAAGGTAAGTGAACTTATACACGGCATTCAAAATTTCTCCATTTTCTATAACCAGTGGTTCAACATAAACTAAACCAGAATTCAAACCTATATCTCTGCTGAAACTAATTTTAATGACATCTTCCCTAATCTATGAAGACTCTCTGTCTTCTCTTTACAGTGTTAATAAGAAACTTGAATCTAAATATTTCTAATGTTCCATCATAGGACTCAAGAAAAAGCCTAGAAATTAGATATACTTTATACTGACTTAGAGTGACATATTTAAAACCTATACATGAATAGAGCTGTTCATATAGAACAATGGAATGGATGTTCTTATTTTCCCATATTTATTTGAAAGGAAAATTGATTGAACTTTAATGTCCAATTCATGCATAACAGCTATTTTTTAAAAATAATAAGCCTGCTATGAGGACTGATGATTTCAATACTGTGGCCCTAGGTTTTCTGTACTCTTATGGCCTAGAGTCTGTATAATAATAAATTTGCTTCCCTCTTAGGAGTCTGAAGAGGACTAAGCTGAAATTATACTCAGGTCCCAACCCTCTGGAAGTTAAATCTGGAATTATTGTACATATAAATTTAAGATTATGTAGATATAGATCTGTGTATAGATGTATATACATATATTCATACATATTCACGTATATGTGTGTATACTCCTATAATTCTTCTCCCTTTCGTAACTAAACTCTTGAGAACACTATCTATAATCAATAGTTTCACTTCCTTTTCTCTCAGCTCTCTGCTGAAACTACTCTCTCTAAGGATAACAAAGACATCTTAATTGTCAAATCTAATGACCTTGTCCCAGTTTCATACCTGTCATCTTTGGAGTCTTTGACAATATCGATCACCCTTTCCTTCATCTACTTATCACATTCTTCTCTTAAGGTTTTCATTATCCTGCTCTCTTCTCGTTCTCACTCCAAATGCCTGACAACTTTTGTCTCTTTTGCTGGACCTTTATTCACATAATCTCGTGTCCCTCTAATTCCTTTCCTGCGCACTCTTTTCTCCATCCTATTTCATTTGGTCATCTCATTAGCTCTGATAAATTATTTTAAAACATTTGATTCTCAGATTTATTTATCTAACCCTAACCTTTCTCCTGCCCTCCTATCTCTCATCTCCAATACTTATTGGAAATTTTGAATTGGGATTTCAAATTAAGCTTAATATGTCAAAAAACTATCTCTTCAACCCAAATCTTCTCCTCTTCCTAAATTCATTATTGCTGTGGAGAGTACTGCCATTTTCCAAGTCATCCAGGCTCATATCCTAAGTGTCATCCTCATCTTTTCTCTCTCTCTCTCTCACTCCTCCCCACCCAAATCTAATCAATGTCTTATCATTTCTTCCATGTAACATCTCCCATAGACACTCCTTTCTCTCATCTGACGTTGCCATGACCTTAATGCAGGCCCCTATCACTTCATGCTTCAACTATTATAATAGACTACTAGTTGGTCCCTCTAGCTCTTCCCCTTAGTTGTCAAGGTGATCTTGATGTTCAAATCTGATGTCACCCTGCTATTCAATCAACTCCAGTTGCCCCCTATTGCTTGCAGCATCAGACCCTCTGTTTGGCTTATAAAGCCCACTATAACCTGTCTTCCTCCTCTCCCCATCTTAACTTTCTAGTCTTCTTTCCTCCAACACACTCTGTGATCCAGTGATTGACTTCCTTTCAGTGTTACCCTCAAGAAGACACTCCATCTTCCTACCCTAAGTATTTTCACTGGTTATTCCCCAAACCTGAAACTGTCTCCCTCATCACTTCTGCTTCCTGGGTTCCCTAGTTCCCTTCAAGTCCCACCTAATTTCTCACATCTGCAAGAAGTCTTTCCCAGTTCTCTTCAATGGTAGTGCCTTCCTTCTATTATCTCTAATATTTCTCATTTACACTTTGTTTGAAATAACAGTACAGTGATGATGATGGTAAAAATGATAATATCATATGCCAGGCACTGAATTGAAAGCTTTACAAATACTGTCTCATTTGATTCTCAATACAGCCCTATGAAATGGTATTATTATTCCCATTTTACAGTTGAGGAGATTGAAACAAACAAAAGTTAAGTGGTTTGCTCAGGATCACATAATTAGTAAGTGTCTCTGGTCATATTTCACCTAAGGTCTCCCTGAGTCCAGCTCTAGCATTCTGTCCACTATACCACCTATATGCTTAGGTGTTTACATATTTTCTCTGATTTTTAATTCCTTGGGAGAAGGGGCCATCTTGTTCTTTTTTTGTTTTTTGTATCTTCAGTACTTAGTGCAATGCCTGGCACATAATTGGCACAAAATAAGTGCTAGTTGATTGACTAACAGTGGTACTCAAATAAACTATAATATACAATATATAAATACATATTTGTATACGTGTCTGTATACATCTGTATATATGTATGCAACTGCATATAAATACACATGTACATATACACAAAATCTTAGAATACCCTTTTCTACTATAATTTTTCCTTTATTACTTCAGGTAAGTATTTACACTGATAGTTTTCATATTCTAAGTTTCACCCTTTAAATTTAGAGCATATTTTTATTACCCATGTGGTTTACTTGAGATTTGTTTATATAGAGAAATTCTGAATATTAGTAGTCAGCAAAGGATAATTTCTACTTTTATCCATTTGAATAAACAAGAATGGGAATATTCTGTCATCTGTTAATGGGATAGGACAAAAGCATCACTAAGGATGAGAGCAGTTAAATCAGTTTCTAGAAAATAAAACTCCACCATAGATGATAAATTTTATAATAATGTTCCATCTACTGTAAACATGCATGTTACAGGCACTACATTTATGAATAATGGCTTCATTTTGAAGTAATTAGAATTCAATGCCATTAACAGCAGGATGTCGGGATAATTATATTTTAGAATGAAATGTCTGGGAAAAGGCATTTCTGCTCTTATGACAATTATGCCTGTGATTAATGGTATAAATGACAATATCCAATATACATACAGAACAGCAAAAATTAACTGTATCCATCATGAGTGACAGTATTAAAATGAGATGGAATCAATAATCATAGGTGAAGAATGGCTCCTTTGATACTATATGTTCTCTAAGGTGGGTCAGGGTCATAGGGTGGGGTAGAAGTCTGGCATCTAGTAAGGAGAGGAAGGGGTAAAGGATGGGTGAGAGGTGAGGGGAAAATACTGTGATCTTTTCTTCCAAGGTTCTGCTAGAAGCTAACTGATTGGAATTATCCCAGGTTTCTTTATATTGCATAATTGATGAAAAAATATTGAAGATGTGTCAGGGTCCACTGTTGGAATTAAAGGGGTTTTGTAAAAGAATTAGACCAGCTGGTCAATACTGACAGCAGTAGGTATATTTGATATGCTTAAGGGAAGACCTAAAAGAGAAAGTCAAATGGTTTAAAGGAAAATATGCAATAGGACAGGGGTGAGAGAAGGAAGGGACAGGAAGAGAACAGTACTCTTGAAATGGTGCCAGGGCTAACAGTTCCAAACTAGGCAACCTACTAACTTCCCTCACATTGAAATTGGGACCTCCAAAGAAAGACTAGGAAAGGTCAGCATTAAATATAATAAAGGTTGTTACCAGGAAACCTCAGGCAATATGGTCCTCAGTCTGTGTCAGGAGGAAAAAGTCCACATGGTTTTAGACTCTTGGACTCTTGTGTGCACCTCCATCCCGCATGTCATGGCTATTCTGGAGCCAAGGTAGTTTGCTAACCACTGAGACTAAGGCAAGCCAAATATCAGGGATGCTCTAAGTGTTTTATAGAGAAGGCAAGGGCCCTACTTAGGTAGTTCTGATTGTTTTCCTCTCCTGAGGTCTCAGGTCAGGGTATTCAAACCAACTAGGAAACTAGAATACTTCCAGCCCAGAATAAAAGACTCCAATATTGAAAGATGGTGAAGGGGGATTGGGTTAAGGAATGGGGGAGTCCAGATAAGGGGTAAGCCAGAAAGTTCAAGTATGGTATAGGGGAAGGGATAATACCTAGGGAATAGACAACCTGTTGGACATAGTATGATCAGTCCAAATAAAGAGGCTTATCAGAACCATAGGATGTTTAAATAAAAGAAAAACTTTGACTTAATCATGAATGTTGGCATCCTTCTAGAGGTCAATCTTATTTTCATTTTTCAAAAATAATGTAGAGCACAGTTTGTTTTATGATAACCAAATATGGGGGGAATGGCTGTATCAATTAAACATACATAAATGTGTGATGCCCTGTGCATTTATTTCCTTATTTCTTACACTGAAGGATCTTAGGTTTTCCTTTGCATTTCCTTAACTCTGGTAGACTCTGTCTTGACAATATCAAGACAAATGTTTACATGACAGTGGGTTGGTTTATGTCTTCCCCTACCTGTTATCCACTTCTATAGCTGTCTCAATACTTCCATACACTCAAGGCATCTTCTGACTTTTTCTCTCAAGTTTGACCTCACCATGGTACTGTAGATCTTCTTATTTCTTTCCTTCCTTGAACTATGATTACTTTGATGTTCCAGACTCACAATGAAAAAACTTCTTTCCCGATGCAAATAAGCGACTCCTTTGAAATACACAATCCTTGGAGAGTCACCAAGAGCTCACAAATTATGTGGCATATCCAGTGTCACCTAGCCAGGATATGTCAGAGGCAGTATTTAAATCTAGATTGTCCTGACCCCAAGACCAACCTGCTCTCCATTATGCCTCGCTCTCTTATTTCTCCTGGACTTAAAATTGTAGAATAGACATGTATGTGTAAAGACCTGCCTATTTCTCATATGGTTATTTTTTGAGAGGATTAGGAAAATGACATTCATATGAAAAGGAGAGACAAAAGCAGCTTGAAGAGAAACACGGACAATTCTAAGGACCTGAGAGAAGGCAGGCACTTAGATAAAATTACTGAGACAACTATTTTTTTTTTTTTTGCTTTTTGGAGGGAAATTGGGGTTAAGTAACTTGCCCAAGGTCACAAGGCTAGGTTTTTTTGTTTATGTGTGCATTAAGTGTCTGAGGCCGGATCCGAACTCAGGTCCTTCTGACTCCAGGGCCGACGCTCTACTCACTGCGCCACCTATATTTGAGGTAAAGGTATTGACTTCTGAAAGCAATGCATTGCTAAAATTAATTTCAGGAATTTGGAGTCTATTGCTGGAAACTTGGAATCAAAGCACTGTTTTGGGATTGTGGGAGTGCCACATAATAATTATGCATCATATTTAATAGAAATATGGATTTGGACATTCTCCAACTAAGTTAGAGATGAGTCATTAGAAGACAGAGAACAGAAGTCAGAACCCAAAAGCTACACCAGGAATCTGTGAGAGTAGAAGTGAAGTTTAGGAGACAAATTGGAAAAGTTGAGGAAAGAAGCCTATACAGCTGAATTGATGTGGGGAACTGGTCTGACTGAAAAACCAAAACCAAAATAACTCTGTTGCTTGAAAGAACTAATTGGAAGAGAAAAATCTCTTTGTTAGGTAACAGACTGGAAAGTGCTGTCTTGCTCTCTCTATCACCATCTATAACTTGAGAAAGAGAAACCCTACAAAGGTTTGCCTATGTTGGTTTTCATTGATCTCTATGCCTTGAGAGGAGAAAGTCATTCAAAGCCCTTGAGAACACCTCAGATAGCTTTATAGATCCCAGGTCTAAAGGAAACTGTTTTTCACTGAAAGATTTCCACACTATATCTTGAAGGAGACCATGGCAGCTTTGTAGATCTCATTTTAAAGATACTGATTAGTTTTAGTGTTTGTGCCAGGCACAT
This sequence comes from Gymnobelideus leadbeateri, assembly GCA_011680675.1. NCBI lineage: Eukaryota > Metazoa > Chordata > Mammalia > Diprotodontia > Petauridae > Gymnobelideus > Gymnobelideus leadbeateri. The sequence goes on from WOXC01000356.1 coordinate 64,849, forward strand.
AGTAAACAGTTAATAAATGTTTATTACCTAAAAGAGCTTAACAATACTTCAATAGCCTGAGAACAAGCAGAGAAACAACTTTGTTTGGAAGGATGATGAGAGACAGTGAGAAGTGGTTTTGTGCAGCAGAAGGGAGTTTTAAAAGAGAATTTTTTTCATCATGTGGCTTATGGTTCAGCTTATTCACCAGAAATCTGGGAATGCAGTCCAGAGTTGTGGCTTGCCTTATTTATGTGTCTCAGAGGTAGATTAAGTTTGTGCCACTCCTCATCAAAGGACACCATATATGTTTGGAGATTGTGAACTAGATTTAACGTACTGTTATGTTTTAATGATTCTTATTTTTGCTTTATATTTGATAGATGTATAATTATCCTGGATTTTTTTCCTTTTTTAGTAAATATTTCATGTTCAAGAATTAACTGTATCTACAAAAATCAGAAAAAATTAAGCAAGTTTCTCAGATATCATTTCTAAAACATATAGGGAACAGAGCCAAATTTATAAAAATAAGAGCCATTTCACTATTAATAAATGGTCAAATGATATGAACAGGTAGGTTTCAGAACAAATTAAAGCTCTCAATAGTCACATAAAAATGCACTAAATCACTACTGATTAGAAAAAAAAAATTAAAACAACTCTGAGGTACTACCTTATACCTATCAGATTAGCCAATGGAACAGAAAAGGAAAATGATAAATGTTGGAGTGGATGTCGGAAAATTGGGATGCTAATGCACTGTTGGTGTAATTGTGAACTGGTCCACACATTCTGGAGAACAATTTGCAACTATGCCCAAAGATCCATAAAACTGTGCATTCCCTTTGACCAGCAATACCACTATTAGGTCTGTACTTCAAAGAGATAGAATAAAATGGAAAAGGACTTAAATGTACAAAAATATGTATAGCAGTTCTTTTTGTGGTTTCAAAAAACTGGAAATTTGAAAGGATGCCCATCAATTGCAAAATGATTTAACAAGTCTTGGTATATGCTTGTAATGGAATTCTATTGTGGCGTAAGATGACAAAGGAGATTATTTCAGAAAAACCTGGAAAGATTTATATGAATTAAAGCAGGTTGAAGTGAGCAAAACTATTCACAGTAACAGTAATATCATAGTGAAGATCAACAGTGAAAGATAGCTCTGATCAAGACAATGATCCAAGACAATTCCAAAGCACCTACGATGAAATATACTGTCTAGCACCAGATGATGAACTGATGAACTCTGAGTGCAGTTTGAAGCATACTTTTTCATTTCCTTTATGTTTCTTGCTTTTTCTTTCTTTTTTACATTATGACTAACATGGAACTATGTTTTGCATGGTTTCATGTGTCAGACTGATAGCTTATTACTTGCCTTCCCAATATATGAAGGAGGAACAGGAGGGAGAGAATTTGGAACTCAAAAGTTTAAAAAAGAATGTAAAAAATCAACAAAGATACAAAAAATAAATAAAAGACTTAATGCTTTTATTGTGACTGATTTGTTTAAATGGGAAGCAATTTAGTGGGCGTTCCTAATATGGAATGGCAAAGAGTAAGAGTATATTCTCCAACACCAGAGTTATTCTTAGGACCTAAAAATTAGTTGTAGTTGTATGACCACTGCCTTTGAGAAACTACCCCAACCTGTGCTTTAATCTTAATTCCTATCTGTGAGGGTAGATAGAATTATCTATGATAGATAGAATAGATATGATAGAGGGTAGATAGAATTATCTTGCTTCTACAAAGAAAGAGAAAAAAATTAGAGGGTGTTGGGGAATGCCATGCACTTTTATACATGACACTGAATTATTTCAACTTCTAGACATTAAATGGAGATTCATTTATTTGTACAATATTCATATTGGTGCTATGAAACCTTTTTATATCAGTCAGTGAGTAGGTAGTCTAATTAGAACAATAAAACAACAGTAACTACAGTATGTAGTGAATTGTAAAATTCAAGGAATATAAAATGCCATCTCAATCAATCAGAAACTCTTTGAAGCTTTAACATTTCAGAAGTTTTCCTTTCTAATCCTCTGGAAGACTTTTCAGACATCCCCAAACATTTATCTGTATTTAACTGACTTATAAATATTAATCACCTAAATTTGTCTTTCTTTCCCCATCACTTACTCACATCAACTGCCTTCCACCTTTACAGGTTAATATGGCTTAGTAAAAAGTCTGATGGTCATGGGATGAGAAAGCCTCGCTTTTGATACTGTCTCTACTACAAAAATTGGACAAATCACTTGATCTCAGTTTCCTTATCTGCTCAAGGGGGTATTATGAGAATAACCAATAAGCTAATCAAAATAATCAATGTTCTAAAATACACTTAGAGAATGTGGGGCCCAAAATCCAGTTGACAGTGTGTAGGCTCTAGGTCCCAGAACCTGGGTATTTAGAACTTAAATAGTGGAAGCCATATTCCTTTCATTAACAAGTCAAAACACAGGTGGAAAAAAATCTGAATGGGAAAATAAAAAACACAATGCCACTCTTTGAAAGCCCAGAGCAGATTAACTCTGTTAAACCATACCAGCTCTACTCATTAAGGAAGCATGACACATTAGTCTCCAAGCTCTTGAATTAACTTCCCAATGTTGGTGATTTTGTTTCACTCCTTTAGATGTAAGTCATATGCCCAACTGTTTCTGAAAACTCACTCTCTCCTAATCTCTCCCACTCTTCCCTAGGCTAATTCTAATTTTATTCACCTGCTTTCTAGGCCAATCCTCCCTACCCGTTAGTACTCCAAGTGTATTTTCTCTCCCTCCAGTCCACGTCTGTTTTCTAGAAACTTTCCTATATCCTAGATCTTTTCAGATAATATTCTTCCTACTACCTAAATGTAATGGAAACCTGGGGCTCTTCTGAGGATGTCATATCCCTTTATACTAAATCCATGAGAGTTCACTCTTTCTCCTAATGTTCTCATTTCATAGGGTCAAGTGGAGAAGGAATGGGCATAATTTTTTGGGAGGTCTCCATTGCTGCTTCCAAATTACTTAAATACTCCCATCCCTCAATTACCTTTTCTTTTTCACAGTTCATGAAGCTCACCTTTTATCATCTTCCTATGCTTAAAATTGTCATCTATTAACTTCTAAGTCATAATATCAACTTTTTCAATAACTTCAGGGTTTCAATCATTGTCCTAATTTCTATCTTTCCCATTCCTTGCCATTGTTCTCAGCATTACCATTTGGTCTCCATACCCTGACTGCAGATTTCCTCAAGTTTTTAAACTTCAGCAAGACTTCACAATAGCCTTATACAGACATATGATCACATCCTAAATCTCTTCATTTCTTTAAATTATATCCTCTCCAAAATATGAAACTCTGAAATTCAATTCTTTGAACATGCCTTTTTTCCCCTTTTACCCTGTCCCTCTCTAATTCACACTAAATCTACTTTCCCTGACTATTGAAACTTCTGGTCCTTTGACTCATCCCTATGCCTTTCATCTATCTTCCCCTTTGTAGTTTCATTTGCCTTTATATTTAGCATATTAATCTGACTTTTCATCTCAAGGAGCAGAAAGAATGATACCTCTAATCTAACAACAAGATTCTTAATGACATATAAGTCACTCATGGAAACAAAAATAGAAACACACTCCACAAGGAGACATGTGTTTCTACCTCACTGACACCAAGGTCTTGGCCTTGGTTTGGCTCTAAAAAATGAAACTAATTATATAGTTAAATACCAGGACATCATCTCTATACAGATTAGAGAACTTTTCAGAACTGTACAGGATGGCGAAAGTCTTTGTGGTTTTATACCAAGGTAGAAAAAAAGGAAATTAAACCATTTATAAATGTACAAACACAGGCATGTTGGAATGTACTGATCATGAATATATCAGACAGGCATAAACACTGGGTTTAGTAGAACTCCTTTGGTATCAGATCCTGATGTGGATCCTTTAGTTATCTTAGCTTCTTCTACCTACATGTCTCCCATCTACCCTCTGGTGGAAGGGGTCTTGGCCCAATAGACTTTAATGTCAAAATAAGTATTACCTATAAAATCTGTTTTCCAAATGACCTTTCACCATTTCTGACCTGTAAACCATCATTCAAAGGTAATCTCCATCATCCAGTTTCTTCCTTCTCAAAGTGATTCCACACATTACAAAACCAAGGTGTGTAACCTCATATAGACTCTTGCTACTTCCTGGTAATCCTCCTACCCCATCCCCATGGACTCCTAATTACATTGCCCGATTATTATAAGCCCTTTCTTTACTCTGATCATCTCTAATTGTGGAATAAATTTCCCCTTACCCACTTAGAACAGATGATCTACTCTCTTAACTAAAAAAGATGCCACCATCAAATGTTAGCTATTTCAGTTCATTTATTTCCTTCTTCAAAATTTCTTAGTATCATCACCCTCTCTCTTTTCTCCTCTAGTTATAGAATGGGTATCCCTGGTTTTCACTAAAGATAATTCCTATATTTTTATCCCTGATGCAACTACCTGATATTTCCTGCAGAAGGTAGATATCAGGTATTTTGTATTTTCTTCTACTTTTTTCCAAATTTTAAATCCCCCCCCCCTAATATTTTTTGCTGCCTTGAGGAGTCATTGATTCATGTTAGATTTATTTTAGTTTTCAGTGTTGGTTACTTAGGTAGTTTCCCATTTTCTAGTCTGAGCTATTCTTCCAAATTCTTCCCTCCAGAGCTCCTACTCACTTTTTAATGCCTTGCTTTATTTCCTTTACATATTTATATAATCTTTGTGAAAAGTCTTTTTTCCCTTTAAGTCTCTGATTGCAATTTTTAGGTCTTTGAACACTTTCTAGGCTGGATTTTTTTTCAGAAATTTTTAGATAATATTTCCCTGTATGGATTGCTATCTTCTTTTATTTACTCATCTCTCTCTATCCTTAGTTCCTTAAGTGGAAGTTTTTGCCAGATCCAAGTCCTGTTTCCTGCTGTGTTTTTTAGGTACCAGGTACTGCTTAGTCTCAACCTCGTTTAATTGTGTTCCTGTACTGACATCCACCTCCTGGGATTATGCCCTCTTGGATCTTTGAGATAAAAAATAATAGATCTTCAGCATTGTTCTTGGTGTCTAAGGACAGAATGCAAGGCAAATCAGTGTCCTTTGCTATCTTGGTCTGAAAGCTGACATTTTGTGCTAGTATCTACTCCTCTAGGTGGTTTTCAAAGTCCCTGTTGAGAATTTTTAACCATCATGGGCCTTTAAATTTTATTGCTTCTTGATACGGAGTTATATAAACTATGAGCATCTTTGCTCCAGCTCTGAGTGATCTGTGAGGCTTTCAACTCATTTGCTTATATTATTGCTTCCTTCCCACTTTCCAGTTTCCCCATTGGCTTTTGGCTTGTTTTTTGTCTAGGGGTGGAGTAGAAAAAAAATCACTTCTTAGAGTTTTAAAATCTTATTCCTTGATCATTATTAGGCCTGTTCCAATTATTAGTTTTCTTCATAGGTTTGGGGGAAGTAATCTGTCTATCTCCGTTCAGGCAGTCAACTTTTCTAAAAGCATACAAATCAACCCACTCCTATCCATATCTATGCTAATATGTTCATAAGCTCCTTTATCCCTTTCCAGGTCAGATTATTAAATTCATTTGGTCAGGTTATCCAAGTCAATTCAACAAATATTTATTAAATACCTGTTTTGTGCCAGGTACTAGGCTACTATGTACTTAGGATATAAAACATTTATCATTGATGTTTGCTGTGCTCCAAAATTCTCAGTGTCTCTCTACTGCATACATACTAAATAAATGCACACTTCTCTGTTTGACATTCAAGGTCTTCCACTGGCACCACTCTAGACTAATCACATGTTACTCCCCTACTGGTTCTCCAGCCAAACTGTAACACTTTTCCCCATTATACTTTCACATGATTTTGCTCAAGTGATTCTTTATGTCTGGGATGTGTTCCATCCCCATTCTAACCTCTTGAAGTGAATTTGGCCTTTAAAACTCACCTTATTTTATTCCTGAGCTGTTCTTTCCAATTGATAATTATCTCTGTTCAATTAAAAAGAATTTCTTAATAAAAGAAAAACAAAAAAAGTCTTTTATTCCAGGCTCTATAATAAACAATGGGGATAAAAATACATAAATGGAACAATCTCTTGTCTTAAATACCTCAGTTTCTAATAGGTGATTTTATGTATGTATGTACAAAATGCACACACACACAAATTTGTAGACATACACATGTGTATACATGTATGCATTTGTATGTATACATGCATGTACATGGTAGGAGTGGAGGCTAGTGAAAGGCATTTTAGCCTGGGTTATGGCATGGCTTGCCAGTTGAGTCATAAGACAATGGTTTATCAATCCTTTTCCTATAACTAGGGTAATAATGATTCAAATACTGTATTTGAAGCAAGAATAAGAGTTGGAAGGGGGTAAAGGAACTCCCAAGTGATGCCAGGCAAGAGTCAAGATTCTTGAACTGGATAGGTTATATCTTCCTGCCAGATGACAGACTATGAGCATCTCTAGTCTAGCTCTGGATGAGCTGGGAGGCTTCCAACTTATTTGCCTATGTTGTTCTTTATGAGATATGAAGCATAGTCTGGGGCCAGCTATATAAGTGGATCATTTGATCCTTACAACAGCCCAGTGAAACAAGTATAATTATTATCCCATTTTACAGTTAAGGAAACTGAAACAGAAAGAAGTTAAGTGACTTGCCCAGAGTCTCACAGCTAATAAGTTTCTTATCCTAATTTGAACTCAGGTCTTCCTGATACCAAGCATGGTATCCTATCTATTTTGCCACTTCTGATAGGAACTTGAGAAATGTTTTATTGTGTACTTACCACATCATTCCCTTGTTCTAAATGTTAAATGAGAATGTATACAAATGTATACAAATCCCCCTTTCAACTCCAAAGTGTTGTCTATTATTATCATTATTAAAGAAGCATCTTAATGCCAGGAACTATTACACCTTTGTCTTTGTAGCCCCATTGCTTAGCACAGGGTCTGATATACAGAAGCTGTTTGACAAATGTATGTAGCTAAGTTATGTAGCTAATGAATAATAATTAATTATTCTTCAAATTTGATGGCTATGAAAAGTTTCTGATTAGCTGTTTATCCATCTGCCTGACGCACTAGAGTTGTCCAGAATTTTCACATTGCCTTTCATCTAGGGGTCCTTCCTGAAGCAAATAATAGGCAGGCCACACTTCCCTTAATATTCATTTTCCTGAAGGTATTCTTGCTTGGGTTCAATAAACCATTTTCTGCCACAACTCTTAGGATTTTCTCCTCCTTTAACACTTGCCAGTGGTATCCCACTGGCTTGAAATCAATGCATGGCTGCCGGCCCCTTTATCATACTTGACAGTCACAGATGAAGAGGAAACACCAAATAGCAGATAAGACAGGATGACTGGGCACATGGAAAATTGAAAGTTATCACAGAATTTTTTTTTTCTTTCAAGTCTGTGACTATGAAAATCTTTAGGAATCGCCTACCACGTAATATCACTTTCAAGTCAGCTGAAAAGCACATATTTCCTTGAGGTTATCAGTCCCTTTATCCTTCCTTTTTCTCAGAGGTATTCTTAAGGTTTACGATTCTACCCTTTACATTTCCTCTGTTTCTTTCATCTATTGTCCACCCTTATGTAAGTAATTAAATCTCACAGCCCTGAAAGACCATAGGTAATTAACTAGACATAAATTCTTGCTACTAATTGATAAAACCAAGACATGAGAAAAAGCAAAAGAGGTATCCAATATCTATTCTACAGGCGAACCCTTTTTATTAGACCTACATGGTTAAACATGACTTCTGTAATTTTGCAAAATAGTGATTGAGAAAAATTGTCCATTGGATTGCTCATTTTCCTTTATAAAAGGATCTATGCAATAAATCCTTGCCTTGATTTTGTGCCAAGAAAATTTTCTCCATGTGCTTTCTGTTGCTATGTTGCTATCTTTTAGCAACCAGAAAATCTAGAACCTAATTAATTTTCTTCTGTTGCAATGCTTATTTATGGTACTTAGAAATACAGACTAATGTTTCCTTTGATAATATTAGCTTACATTCATATAGCATTTTAAGGTTTGTAAAATACTTTACACATATTACCTCATTTAAGGTTCACAACTGCCCTGTGGAATAAGTATTGTTATTAAACCAATGGGAGCTGATAGAGTAACCAAGTGAAAGAATGTAGAGAGAAAATGGAGAGGGATCAATAACAGAGCTCTAAGGTATACAAAAATAGGCAGCTACCAAAGAGAAATTTCTAAAGCACTGGTCTGACCATGTCACTCCTTACTCTGTTAACTCAATTGGCTTCCTATTACTTCTAGGGCTAAGTGGGGCAAAATGTTACCTATATTTGTCTTTTAAAGCTCTTCACATTCTTGTTCTTGCTCTTTTTTTTTTATACTTTTTGGTCTAACCAAACTGGCCTTCTTGATACTCCTCAAGCATGGTGTTCATCTCCCATTGCATGGATTTTCTTTCATTCTTAGAATATAATCCCTCTTCAGTTTTCTCTCTTTGGCTCCTTAGTTCCTTCAGATCTCAGACTAATTACCTGAGGCCTTTCCCAATCTCTCCAAAACCTACTGCTTCACCATATCCCAAAGACATAATGTTTATTTTGTGAACATTAGAATTGTAATCTTAGAATTATACAAATTGTTTCCCTATTTATATGTAAGCTTTTTGAGGACAGTGTTTTATTTTTATCCTTGTATTACCAGCGCCTAACACAGCACCTACATTCAGCACCTAATAGATCCTTGTTGACTGATTAATTTCCTTCTCCTGGTTTAAGAAATTTCTCTATATCCTAGAGGTGTATTTTAGTGTATCTTGACTCTGAAGTGTTACTGTGCTTTCCCTTCACAACCCGCCCCCCCCCGCCCCAACTCCCACCCCGTCTCTTTTTTTTCTTTTGGTTATTTATTTATTTTTAGTTACCAACATTCATTTCCACAAGATTTTGAGTTCCAAATTTTCTCCTCATCTCTTCCCTACTCACCATCCCAAGATGACAAACACACTGATTACCCTTTCCCCCAGTCTGCCCTCTCTTCTTTCCCCCTTGATCCCCCCCTTATCCCTTACTTTTTTTGTAGGGCAAGATGGATTTCCATACCCCATTGCCTATATATCTTATTTCCCAGTTGCATGTAAAGACAATTTTTTAACATTTATTTTCTACATTCTCTCCTCACCCACCCCCACTGAGAAGACAAGTGATTCGATATAGGTTATACATGTGTAGTTATGCAAAACATTTGCATAGTAGTTATATTGTGAAAGACTATACTTCCCTCCATCCTATCCTACCCCCCACTTATTCTATTTTCTCCTATGACCCTGTTCCTTTTGAAAAGTGTTTGCTTCTGACTACACCCTCCCCAATCTTCCCTCCCTTCTATCATCCCCCCTTATCACCTTCCCCCCTACTTTCCTGTAGCATAAGATATCCAATTGAGTGTGTAAATTATTCCCTCCTTAAGCCTCCTTAATCTCTATTCCCTTTCACTTTCCTACTCTCCCCTTCATTGTAACAGCTTTCTCTTGCTTCTGGTATGTGAGGCAATTTACCCTATTCTATCTCTCCCTTTTTTCTTTTCCCAATATATTCCTCTCTCACCTCTTAATTTTATTTTTTAGGTATCATCCCTTCATATTCAACTCACATATATAACTGCCCTGTCTATGTATACATACAGACATATATGCAAACACACACACATATATATGTATGTATACACACACACATACATATATGACCAGGGGAGAGACTTGGTCAGTCCTGTGCTTTAGGAAGATTATTTCTGTGGAGGAAAGAGAGACTAGATCCATGAAGATCAATTATAATCTTCATGTTACAGGAATTGGCTAAGTCATTTGAGCATGAGGAATTTGCTCAGCACAAAGCCAGAGAACATCGATGCTTGGGGAACTTACTTCCAATCAGGTATAATAGAAACTAGGTTGTTTTGACCAGTCACTTTTTAGTTATGTCCAACTTTTCATGACCCCATTTGTGATTTTCCTAGCAAAGATACTGGAATGACTTGTTGTTTGCTTCTCTAAGTCATTTAACAGATGAGAAAACTGAAGCAAGCAGGATTAAATGACTTGCCCATGTTCACACAGCTAGTGAGTGTCTGAGGCTAGATTTGAACTCAGGTCTTTCTGACTGCAGGCCCAGCATTCTATCTATTGTGCCACTCAGTTGATCTGGAAGGGACTTTACAGGCTATCATGTCTGATGCCCTTCTTTCATAGACCATGTTTTTTTTTTCCTAAATGCTTTCTTTCTACTTGCATTTATATTTCCAGCCTGTACCCCCTTTTGGGAGCAATGAGGCAATGAGTTCTATACCTGTATTCCCTGCTGTGTGATTTACTAAACTCATCCCTCTCAAACTCTCAAGAAGTCCCTTTTCTGAGTCTCTTGGGTTTTGTAGAAAGAGACTATTTTACCTTTATCTTATACTATTTGGATGTTTTAAGCCTTGGTCTCAGCTTATCAGTGCTTTTACAATATTTCATTTCTTAACAAGGAGCCAAAAATGAGATCTCGAAAATCCAGTTCTTTCTATTTCGAAATCTTTGATTTGTCTATTTGTTTCTTACATCACTGGGCACATTCCTGATTGTCCTCTAGAGGTAACACTACTCCCCCATCTGCATTCCTCTTTCCCTGATGAAAAAGACCATAGTTTACAAGAAACACTGCTTCAACCTCGGGATATGTGTTGGGAGAGGCACAGATTTACTATACAGCAATGCCTTTCTAGACTCTGGTGGATTTGATTGGGACATGAATTGAGATAGCTCACAGAATTATTGTGAAATTTGGAGTTTTTTCCAATCTTTGGTCCATTCCTACCTTCTCTCACTTATTTAATAACTATTTGGGGTTCCTTTTCAAAACTACCTTTGGAAGGATCATAAGATTTAGAGCAGGAGGGGATTTTCAACAACATATCTACAACGCCTTCATTTCAAAAAAAAGGAACTTGATGCTCAGAGAGATCAGGCAACTTGCTCAAAGTCACACAGCTAGTTAGTGACAGAGGTAACATTTTAATGCAGATCTTCTGAGTCCAAATCCAGTGTCCTTTCTTCTAGAGCAGTGTTCTTAACCTGAAGTCTATGAGCTATTTTTTAGAATCAGGGTTTGTCCTATGGATGACTAGAGGAGGGATTACTCAGTAGGGCCTTCCAAATAAGTCTTATTGAATATTCACTCATTAGAAAACACTTGCAGAGCACACATATAAGTATGCAGAAGACCCTGGGGACACAAGCTGTTTACTGAGTGCCAGGTTGTTATTTGTCCTTTGTTCTCAAAGAGGCCCATGACTTAAGGAATGTGATACTATTACTTACAAGTGAATTGGATTTAAGTGAGAGAGGGCTATGCAAAGTCGCCAGCCTCACTATCTCCTCCAGAGTCACCTGGATCCAGTGGCAAGATATAGATCAGGACAAATGGAGAGGACCCTAGATGCAGTGGGAGGCCTTGGTCTTTCCCAGGTCTCACTTGAAGCTTCACTGCACTATAGAAGTGACCCTGTGATGTTGAATGCAATGCCAATGGAGCACAAGTTGCCCCAGATACTTCTTTAAGACTTCAAGTTGAAGACTTGAAGCCAGAAGGTACAAGGAGAGTGAGTTTTGTAATGGAAGCATTCTATACTGTTTAAATCATAAGTTTGGACAAAACAAAATAACAAAATGTAGTGAATATTTGGACTGATCTTTTCTCTTCTAAATGCTTCACATTCTCTTTCTCAACTGTTTGATGTTTATCCTATGTGATTTTGTACTATAGGCATTTGTGTACCCATTTAATCTTTCCCATTAGATTATAAACTCCTAGAGGAAAGGGACTATGTCATATATCTTTGTATTTACCATAACATCTGGCACAGTATTTTTCACATGGGAGGTTCTTAATGAACCCTTACTGAGTAAATGAAGGAATGAAATTTACTATCTTTAGTCTTAAACTCTTGAAATCTTGAAAGACCCCAAAAGACCCATAATAAAAATTAACTACAAGGAGGATTATTAGAGGGGGAATTATGTAGGGAGATGTCATTTTTTCTTATACATAGTCTCTTTGGCATCAGAGGATAGAGTGTCTCTGTCTAGGGGAGCTGACATAGTCTGAACCCCAATAGAGATAAAGAAAGTTATGGTTTTATCAGATGTACAGAAATAGCGATCACAGAGTCAAAATATAAGAGGTAGAAGGGACCTTGTAACTAGTCCAAGTCCCTTATTTCACAGGTGATACAACCAAGGCTCACCTGAGGAAGTGAAATTTCAGTACCATTAGGTGGTAAGACAGGAATATAAAACTGAAATCTTTTGATCAGGCTTTCTGCATAGATATATGTACTATACACATATTCACTTTTTGTTTTGAGTTGTTATGGATGACAAAAAAAGTTTTGCACTCCCCCCATTTCCTTCTCCTCCTATTTTATAGCCTAAGATCAAATGTTCTCCCAGTGTAACTATGAATAAGGGAATTATTTAACCACTCCACTCCTACCATGCACCATATTCAATGCTTTCCCTTTCCCATGTTGGCATGGATCAACATTAATCTCATCCTATGCAATAGGCAAAAGGGAACAAAGGAAGTCCTGCATTCTGGGGATTATGATGCTTTATTGTTGTTGTTCAGTCATTTTAATCACGTCTATTTCTTTGTGACCTTATTTGGGGTTTTCTTGGCAAAAATAATGGAGTGGTTTGCCATTTCCTTCAACTCATTTTACAGATGAGGAAACTGAAACAAACAGGGTTAAGTGACTTGCCCAGGGTCACATAGCTGCAGTCAGATTTGAACTCTGGAAGATGAGTCTTCCTGACTTTTGGCCTGGCACTCTATCCACTGTGCTACTTAATTTCCCTTTCAGTGCTTTAATCCACTGCATAGAAGTAAAACACTATGATTCTACTTCTCCCCCCTCCCCTTTACTTTTCTCTGACTGTACCAACTCATCAACCTAAGGAGGAATGATTAAGTTAGGTTATCATTGAGTCTCTATCCTCTTGGCAAAAGCCTGCCTTTTTTTTTTTTGGGCCTTAGCATATTTCAAGGGGTTTAGCATAATGCAGTTGCTCCCCACAGGAATCAGCAGAACATACTTCACAAAATATAATATTTTACTCTTGGCATAGGAGCAATAAATGCAATAAACAATATATAATAAAACATTTGGCTTCCACTTGGCTTCATGCCTGCTGCCTTTCCCATACCCGAGAAATTTCCATAAATTACAGAGGCTGTTCTAAACCCAGGAGTTCTAGGAAATACACAAGTTGACTTCTTGCCTCTCTTCCCCTTCCCTGAGTATAATGTGGGCAAAGGAATATAGACAATATTGTACAGTTCTTAACTGCTATTCAACTCTATGAGGGCTGAGCATTAGGTGAGGACTCAGCAGCTCTAGCCTATGGGAGATTTAGTGCTTTTCTCTTTGGTGTCCTTCCACTGTCAGGGATCTCTGTATCTCATGCTGGTTTTCTATTGCTCATGGAGTAGAGGGAGAGAAAGCCCTTGAATCCCTTTGCCATTGAACCTTATGTTTTGGCTTCTGGTGTCTTGGAGATATGCCACATTCCCTTTGTTGATCTAAATCCAGTGATTTTGTCCATAAAAGTCCCAATTCCCCTTAAACCTCATTTATTCACTTCTACTTTCAATTCTCCATCTCCTCTGCAAGGCAGATAGTACAAGAAGGGTACTATTGAGAAAGGCAGTCTTAAGGGGGAGGGAGAGGGTGAGGAAAGGGAATAAACATTTGTGTAGTGCCTACTATGTGCCAAGCACTGTGCTGATTGCTTTACAAATACCTCATTTGAGAGTTTTATACGGACATATTATTTCTATTGATATTTAAGGTTATCTTTAGCAAGAATACTTCTTTTAACCTCAGATAATAAACAGTAGCTATCTTCTAAAATTAGTAAAGCTGATACAAGTTGAGCTATAATAAAAACTGAATATACTACAACTAATCATGAATGATGCCAAAAATTTTTCAACAGAATTCTAATGAACAAGTGGGAACCAAATATTTATTTTCTGAAATTGGAACCAGACCCTAATTTTAACATGTTCTCTGAGCAAAACCTTAAGTGAACCAATATTTGGTCCAAGTCCCTGATAATAAATGGAATGTATATAATAGAAAAGATTTCCCTAACTCGACACAAATGTATACCGAAAAGGTTCTTTTGATGTAAGTAGTCAAGTGATAGGAATATTTTTTAAATGAACAAATGCAAATTACAAACATCCTATGAAAGATTTCTCCCAAATCATTTTTAAAGAAAAGTATACATTAAAAAGATTTTTAAGGTTTTAGTTCACATTCAGAAAACTGGCAAATATAACAAAAAACAGAAATACTCAATTTTGCAGGGACTGTGGGGACACTGGAATGTTGACACAATATTAGTGTAGCTTTGAATTCTGTAAAACCACTTCAAATTGTAAGAAGTCATTGAGTTCTTCACTATTAACTTAGTTATTCCTCCCCTCCCCAGTTGGCATATACCCTGGGGAGGTAAAAATCAATATTCAAACCAGAATATCAAACTATTCATAGCTGAATGTTTTTGACAGCAAAAAAACTGCAAACAAAATGGGCACTCATCAAATGAGAAATGTTTGACCATTAAGTGAGGGATTGTGGCATATAAATGTTATATAATAGGACTGAAACAGTGAATATGAGGAATTCAAAGGAACTTGGGAAGACTTCTACAAATTGATTCTCTGTTAAGTAGACCCAGGAGGGCAATATACACAATGACTGCTCTATAATAATATAAACAGAAAGAACACTAAAGGGAAACCAAAAGATGAGCAATTATAAATACCTATCTTGGTCCCAGAGTATAACTGATGAAAAACATCTCTTCTTTTGGTGGAGAGGTGGGCACAGCTATCTCTAGCATATTCTATTAGGGGGTACACCTGGACACTTAAAAAAGTAAACAAAAACATTTATTGAATAACCCAGTCTTTAAGAACATTGTTCTTGTTTATTAGATTCAGTAAAAATTAAAATTTAAGTGAACCTTTTTTTAAACTGACTACTAAACTTTACTTAAAATCCAATCAAAGGGTTCTTTTAAAAAACACGTTTTGTTTTTCCCTTGGCCTAATCTACCAGTCACTTTATTTTTGATTTCCTGATTAAAAGATGCCATCTTTACAACTAGAAACTGCTTCTCTAAAGCTATATTTTCTCATAAGGGGTATGGAGTACAATTTAAGGACAGATGACCAAAGATATAATTTTAAAATATTAAATTTTATCTTTCTTATCTTCTTTGCCTGTAGAGAAGGATGGGAAAGGAAGATGCATTTATCAAGTGCCTACTATGCGCTAGGCACTGTGTTTTACATATTATCTCCTTTGATTTGATCCTCATATCAACCCTAAGAGATAGGTGCTATGATTACAGCTGAGGACACTGAGGCTGACAGAGATTAAATGATTTGTCCAAGACTACACAGCTAGTAGGTGTATGAGGCTAGATTTGAACTCAGGTCTTCCTCCCCAGGTCCAGTATTCTCTATCTACTGTACCACCTACCCGCTCCAGCTGTATTAAGCAGATCCTGGGGACCAATTATGACAGACAGAGCCATTAAA
This sequence comes from Gymnobelideus leadbeateri, assembly GCA_011680675.1. Classification (NCBI taxonomy): domain Eukaryota; kingdom Metazoa; phylum Chordata; class Mammalia; order Diprotodontia; family Petauridae; genus Gymnobelideus; species Gymnobelideus leadbeateri. Next base: position 80,546 of record WOXC01000356.1, read on the forward strand.
AAAATAACCAGAAATATCAAAAGGGGAATAAAAAGCTAAGTTGATTTTGCCCTGAACCAGCTATATCTGGCCAGAGACCTTAAGGAGGAACTAAAAGGCAACTAGGAACAGGAAGGGGGAGGGCAAATAGCTTTCTTTGCCCTGAAAGGAAAAGGGTTCCACCCACCAGAAATACAGAGCAGGTGAGGTAATGCCATGAAGAGAATCTGGAAGATGGTCAGGCAGGGGCCCTGGTCTACAGAACAAACATGCCATTAGATGCCTCTGTTTTTTCCATCCTCTACTTATGGAAGCCTTATGGAAGAGGTGGAGGAAAGATATATAATGAGTGAAGGAAAAAAGCAAGACTAGTGTGGACACTGACTCTAGCAATTGTGGGTTCCAAAAGTATTGGAAAACACCCCTCCTCTATGATTTTGGGTAGCCTTTCTGTGGTAAGAGTCCCACTGAGACATATGTTGTGTCTGTGTATACCTAATATATCTTCCAAGCATGACTGTGGTCATAAAAGACTATGGGATGGGTTTGAAATATTGTAAATAACATCATTCAGTCAGTAAGATTTGCTGATCTGTTTTTATGGGTGGGTAGGTGTCAATATAGGTGGGAAACATATGGAAATGGTTGATTGTAAAAATAAGCATGTCTTGATTTTCAATAAAACTTAATTTAAACAAACAGGACAAAGGAAAGAAAAATGTTAAGGAACTCTGTTTCACTCATTCACATTGACATTGTAAAGAACTGATATTATTTTAAAAAAATTATTTCTAACATTCATTTAAAGAAAGTTTTGAATTCCAAATTTTTCCCTACCTCCTTCCACCTATCCTACTAATTGTGAAGGTAAGCAATGTTATCATAAAATATGATGCAAAGCATATTTCCATATTAGTCATGTTGCAAAAAAAAAAAAAACAGACAAGAAAAATCGAGAAAGCGAAGAGAGTATACTTTGATCTCCACTGAGTTCATTAGTTCTCTCCCTGGAGGTAGCATTTTTCAGCATGAGTCCCTTTGAAATTATCTTGGATATTTCCATTGATCAGAGTATCTAAATCTTCACAGCTGATCATCTTTACAATATTTATTTATTTTTAGTTTCTTTATTATTATTTATTATTATTATTATTATTTTTCCTTTAAACAAATGCTTTATTAACTTCTGTTTTACATCATTCATTTCCGCCAGATTTTGAGTTACAATCATTTCCTGCCCCTGTTTTTTCCCCTACCCACCCTCCCAGAATAGCAGTCCCACAAGATATCGCTTCCTCCAATCTGCTCTCTCCCATACCTTCTCCCATACCCCCTTCGACTTTCCCATTGGAGGAAGGTGAATCTTTGTGTCCAAATGCCTGCACATCTTATCTCCCAATTACAAGCAAAAGAGTATTAATAATAGTATTTATATATATTTGAAACATTTAATCTTAAGACCTTGAATTTCAGATGCATTTCTTTCCTCCCTTGTCACCCATTCCCTCTGGGGAGATAAGTAATTCAGTATATGTTGTACAGGTCTAGCTATGCAAAACATTATCATAGTAGATATATTGTACAAGGCTGCTTATAATTCCCTCCCACTCATCCCACTCCAGACCTGGTCCATTCCCTACATGATCCTGTCCTTCTTCTATAGTGGGTACTTCCAACCTCCCCTCCCCCCAAGGATGCCCTCCCATCCATCATCCGTCCTCTCACCCCCCTTCCCCCTATTCTGCTGTAGGTTGAGATATCCCATTTAGTATGTATGTCATTCTCTCCCTGAACCAAATTCAATGAGAATGTGGTTTTGCCTTTTTGCCTTCCTATTCTTCCCCTCCCTTGCAGCCACTTCCCCTTGCTTCTTCTACATGAGATAGTTTACCCTACCTGTCTCTCCCCATCTCCTCTTGCCACTTTCCTCTCTCACCTCATAATTTCATCCCTTGAGTATTCTCCCTTCCCAACAAATTCAACCTATGCCCTCTATCCATATATAACTGTAACCATATACACACACATTCACATATGTATTGATATGACCACACACCCTTCTTCCATTATTCTCATACTGAGAAAGGTTTCCTTAGTCACAGTTATTGTTTTTCCATATAGGAATGTAAATAGTTCAACTTTGATAAGTTCCTTTTGATTTCTTTTCCCTGATTACCTTCTCAGGCATCTCTTGCTTCTTGTGTCTGAATGTCAAATTTTCTATTCACCTCTGGTTTTTTCCTCAAGAATGCTTGAAAGTCCTCTATTCCACTGAATGACCATATTTTCCCCTGAAGCAAAATACTCAGTTTTGCTGGGTAGGTGACCCTTGGGTTCATTCCCAGCTCTTTTGCCCTCTGGAATATCATATTCCATGCCCTTCAATCCCTCAGTGTAGAAGCTGCCAGGTCCTGTGCTAATCTGATTGTGTTTCCACAATATTGAAATTGTTTCTTCCTGGCTGCTTGGAGTATTTTCTCCTTGATCTGGGGATCTGGAACCTGGCTATAATATTCCTGGGAGTTTTCTTTTTGGGATCTTTTTCAGGAGGTGATCGGTGGATTCTTTCAACCTCTATTTTGCCCTCTGGATCTAAAACATCAGGGCAATTTTCCTTGAGAATTTCTTGAAGGGTGATTTCTAGGTTCTTTCTTTGATCATGGCTTTCAGGTAGTCCAATAATTTTTAAATTGTCTCTCCTGGATGTATTTTCCAGGTCAGTGGTTTTTTCCATGAGATATTTCACATTGCCTTCTAATCTTTCGTTTGTTTGGATCTGCTTAACAGCATCTTGATTTCTCATAAAGTCACTAGCTTCCATTTGCTCCAGTCTAACTCTGAAGGAATGAATCTCCTCAGTGAACTTTTGAGATTCTTTTCCATCTGGCAAATTCGACTTTTTAAGGCATTCTTCTCCTCATTGCCCTTTTGGGCCTCCTTTGCCATTTGAGTTAGTCTAATTTTTAAGGTGTTGTTTTCCTCAGTCAGGCTGTTGACCCTCATTTCATACTTTTCCTGCATCCTTCTCATTTCTCTTCCCAATTTTTCCTCCACTGCTCTTATTTGATTTTTAAAGTCCTTCTTAAGGTCCTCTATGGCTTGCAACCAGCTCATGCTTTCCCCTGGGACTTTTGGAGCAGGACTTCTGACCTCACAGTCCTTTTCCCACTCTATGCCCCCAAAATAGGAGTCTAGGGTTGCATTTTTCTGTTTCCTTTGCCTTGGCATGTTGCCACTTAATTACTTGACTTTGGGGCTTGTTGCCACACTATAGCTCTGCTGCCAGACCGGAATTTTCGTCCCAAACGTGTGGGGGACAGCTTCCGTTTTTGGAAGCTGGAAATCCACCCACGACCTCCACCCCAGATCACAATCCAGATCCAGGGAGGTTAAAGGAAGAGCGATTACCCCCCCAAGACTGATCGCTGGATCTCCCTACAGTTTGCAGGCCAGGAGCTGGAGCTGCCTCTGAAAACTACAAAATGGCGTGTCTCCTCAGTGGCTTTTAGCCCCCAGGGGAGGAAGCCAATGCATTCCCCAAATACTGGTCCCAAAGTCCACAGGGCACTAACCTCTCACTTTGTCCTAGGCATGTCTATGTTGATAATTCTGGAATCTCCATAGCTGCTGGTGTTCTGGGGTCTCTCCAGCTGGCTGCTGGCCCTGCAGCCCTGGGGCTAAAACCTCGGCTCATGGGGACCTGCGCTTGGCTCCCCACGCTCTGCGTGCTGTGCACTGCCGGCTACCAGAGCGCTGTGCTGGTCCTTCCTGCAGAGCTGCTGGGCTGTCCTCAGAGGGAGGTTAGCTTCTCTGTGTCATTCTGTGGGTGCTGGGGCTCCAGAAGTTGTTCGGAGTCCTCTTTTACATAGTTTGGAGGGAATATGGGGGCAGAGTGGCTTAGATGAGCTGTTTCTACTCCGTCATCTTGGCTCTGCCCCCACCTTACAATATTTATGCTGCTAGAAACAATGTTTTCTGGGTACTATTCATTCCATTCTGCATTAGTTCATATAAGGCTTGCCAAGTTTTCCTGAAACCATCACAATCCTATAGCACAACTTGTTCAGCCATTCTCCAACTGATGAGAAGTCCCTCAATTTCCAGTTCTTTTCCATCACAATAGAGCCACTTTAAATATTATTATACATATCGTTCATTTTCTATTTTCTTTCATCTCTCTGGGATACAAATACAGTGGTATTTCTGGGTCAAGGAGTAGGCACAGTTTTATGGGGGAAATGTTCTCAATTGTTCTCCAGAATGACTAGACCAGTTCACAACTCCAACAGCAGTTCATTTGTGTTCATGTTTTCCCACATCCCCTCCAGCCTTAGCCATTTTCCTTTTCTATTGCATTAGTCAATCTAGTCAAGTGAAGTGCACCTCAGTACAACTGGTATTCCTAATGGTAAGAACAATGAACTTGGAGTCAGAGGATTTAAATTCAAATCTTGGTTCTGTTATTAATTATGATTATGAACAAGTCACTTAATCTCTCTGAATCTCAGTTTCTTCATCAGGTCATATGGATATAATGATATTTGACTCAATTGTCTTGTTGTAATACCTTCCAAGTTCTTGTTTTGAGTCAGCCTTTAAATCTTGCTTTCTATTTCTGTGCAGGAGAATTGGGTTTAATTCATTGAACATGGTCAGATGAAATGGCATCAATATGTTTGGCCCTTCTGATTCATTTTGACTATAAATTCAATCTGACCTTGTAAAAGGAACCTGGAAATATTGGTTTTACTATGTGGTGCACACTTGGCTTTTCAGGAATTTTGAGTGATCATAGTGATAATGCTCTCCTGCAAGGAAATATTTCAATACTTCATCTTAGGTTGGAGGTGATTCTAACTTTTTTCCTCTTTTTTATTTTTTAGTTTACATCATTCATTTCCACAAGATTTTGAGTTATGAATTCTCTCCAATTTTCCCTACCCACCACCCCAAAATAGCATTCTGACTGAATATCCCCTCCCTCAATCTGCTCTCCATATCTTCCCCCATTCCTCCTTTGACTTTCCAGTAGTGCATGATGGATCTCTACACCCCAGTGCCTGTATATCTTATTTCACAGTTACATGTAAAATATTAATAATAATATGTACATATCTTTCTAAACATTTGATTTTAAAACTTTATATTCCAGATTCTTTCCCTTCCTCCCTTGTCACCCACCTTCACTGGGAAGATAAACAATTCAATGCAGGTTGTATATGAGTAGCTATGTAAAACATTTCCATAGTGGATATATTGTAGAAGACTGATTCAATTTCCCTCTATCCTATCCCACCGAACACTTGTTGTGTTCTCTGTTTTGATCCTTTCCCTTTTCAAAAGTGGATGCTTCCAACTTCCCTCCCCCCCAGCCTGTCCTCTCTTCCATTATCCCCCCTCTCTTCCCCTTCCCCTCTACTCTCCTGTAGGGTGAGATACCCTATTTAGTGTTTATGTCATTCCATCCCTAAGCCAAATTCACTGAGAATACAGTGGACTCATTCCCATTTGCCTTCCTGTTGTTCCCCTCCATTGTAACAGTTTTCCCTTGCCTCTTCTATATGAGATAATTTACCCCATTCTGTCTCTCCCCATCTCCTCTCATTATATTCCTCTCTCACCTCTTAATTTCACCTTTTAAGTATCATCCCTTCCTATTCAATTGGACCCGTGCCCTCTGTCTATGTATACCTGTACACATATATACACACACAAACATCTATATTTATATGCCCATACACCCTCCTATATAGACATATATGTATGTATACATATACACATACATATATATTTTATATATACATACAAACAGGTATACATTTCTATTCCCTTCAGCTATTCTCATACTGAGAAAATTTTCATAAGTTACAATTATAATTTTTCCATGTAGGGATATAAGTAGTTCAACTTTGATAACTTCCTTATGATTTCTTTTCCCTGTTTACCTTCTCAAACTTCTCTTGCTTCTTGTATCTGAATGTCAAATTTTCTATTCAACTCAGTTTTTTTCATCAAGAATGCTTGAAAGTCCTCTATTCCACTGAATGACCATATTTTCTGCTGTAACATGATACTCAGTTTTGCCAGGTAGGTGATTCTTGATTTTAATCCCAGTCCCTTTGACCTCCAGAATATCATATTTCAAGCCCTTCAATCACTCAATGCAGAAGCTGCCAGGTCCTGAGTTATCCTGATTGTGTTTCCACAATATTGAAATTTGTTTCTTCCTAGCTGCTTGTAATATTCTTCTTGATCTGGGAATTCTAAAAGCTGGCTATAATATTCTTAGGAGTTTTCTTTTTGGGGATCTTTTCCAGGAGGTGTTTAGTGGACTCTTTCAACCTCTCTTTTGCCCTCTGGTTCTAAAACATCAGGACAATTTTCCTTGAGAACTTGTTAAAGTATGATTTCTAGGTTCTTTTTTTGATCATGGCTTTGATCATGGCCAATAATTTTTAAATTATCTCTCCTGGATCTATTTTCCAGGTCAGTGGTTTGTCCAATGAGATATTTCACATTGCCTTCTATTTATTTGTCTCTGTTTAATAGTATCTTGATTTCTCATAAAGTCACTAGCTTCCATTTGCTCCAATTTGATTCTGAAGGAATGATTCTCTTAAGTGAGCTTTTAAGATTCTTTTTCCTTCTGGAAAATTTGGCTTTTTAAGGCATTCTTCTCATGGCCTTTTTAAGCCTCTTTTGCCATGTGAGTTAGTCTATTTTTAAGGTGTTATTTTCTTCAATCAGGTTGTTGACTCATTTCATAATTTTCTTCCATTTTTCTCATTTCTCTTCCCAATTTTCCTCCACTTCTCTTATTTGATTTTTAAAACCCTTTTTAAGCTCCTCTATGGCCTGTAACCAGCTTATATTTTTCTTGGAAGCTTTTGGTGTAGGAGTTCTGACTTCATTGTCTTCCTCCTATTCCATGCTTTGATCCTGTTTGTCCCCAAAATAGGAGTGTAAAGTTGGGTTGCTCTGTTTGCTTTGCTTCCTTTGCCTGCTCGTGTTGCCATTCAATTACTTGACTTTTGGGCTTTTTGCCACAGTAGAACTCTGCTACCAGAAGTGGGAGCTTTATCCCAAATGCTGGGGTTTTCTCAGCTGCTGAAGGTATTAGTTGAGTGTCCTCTCTGAAGCCTCCACACTCTGTCAAGCTGGTCATGTACCCCAAGACCTTTATCCTAGACCACAATCCAGATCCAAGCAGGTTAAAGCAAGAACAATTACCCCTCAGACTGGTTGCTTGGCCCCCCTACAATTTGCAAGCCAGGAGCTAAAGCTGCCACATGGTGGTGCTTACACTCCCTCATCTGCTTCTCACCCTGGGTGCAAAGGCCAGATTGAACTCCCAAATTCCCAGGTCCCAAAGTCCACACTGCACTGACCTCTCACTTTGTCCTTGGCATCTATGGGTTGATAATTCTGGAAAACACCACAGCTGCTCTTGATTTAAAGTCCCTCCATCCAGGGGCTGGTCAGGCCACCCTGGGGCTAAGACCTTTGGCTCAAGTGGGGCTGGGGTCAGCTCCCAGAGCACTATGCTGGCTGCTTACTGCTGGCCTGCCAGGCTGTCCTCAGTGGCAGCTTAGCTCCTCTATGTCATTTTGTAGGTTCTGTACCTCCAAAGTTTGTCTAGAGTAATTTTTTACATGAATTGGGGGAGGTGGGAGCTGAGCGGCAAGGAAGTCCTGTTTCTACTCCACCATCTTGACTCTGTCCCCCTGGCCAAGGAGGTAACTCTAACTTTTTGAAAGCTCTGCCAGTGGAATATGGATTATGGTTAGCTCTACTTTTTTGGAATGGCTTTGAATGCAGGCCTTGAAACAGACTCTCTGTTTTCTGGGGTCCAGTTTAGTCAAGTTGAGAGAAGGGCAATATTAGTAGATTGGAGACTTTCTAGTAGATTCTTCAGCTATGGCAATCCTTAAACTAATGGAAAATGAAACATGACCTTTGGAGCTATGTGACCTGGTAGCAATGGTAGTGGTGTAAAAGAGGACAGATGACAAATAAACATTGTACATTGGTTATATTAAAGATGCAAATCCTTTCAGCACTCCTCTTCCTTTAATAAGTTCCTTTTGGAACTTCCATTTTGAGAAAGGCTACGACTAGGACAACCCTCCATTCCTCTCCTGCTCTGCTCTTGATTTTGGACTTTGACACCTGCCCCACTTGAGTACTTCTCCCCACCTCCACTTCTTAATTCCTTTTTATGTATTGCTTCCCCTTGTTAGACTGTAAACTCCTTGAAGAAAGAGATTATCTTTCTTTTGGGTTATATTTGTATCCCCCACACTTAGCACAGGGCCGGCCACATAATAAGTGCAGAAAAATGTTTATTCACCTTGACATGTCCAACAAATGGACATAATTTTGAAAGAATTGAATCATTTCTACTTTTACATTTACATATTCTGAATGAAACTAGAAGTCTAAAGGAAAACTGGCTAAGAGGCTAGAAGGATGAAAAGATGTTTGACAGTATTTTTTCTTGCAGAAACAAATAGAAGAGTTGATGCAGTTGTTTTTATCTTCTGTCAAAAGGCAAAAAGGAACATCTCATGGACCACTTGGTCATTTCCTATTAAAATGCTCATTTGTAAAAAGACTCTCCTAAAACTCAATGCATCTCATTAGCCTTGCATTATAGAAGATGAAGAGGCAGAGAAATTCTGTAAAGGACTTGATAAGTCTTCAGTTAATAATTTTATTCCAAGGAAGAAAAAAGAGAGGTAAAAATCTTAGAGAGTTTGTAAAAATTTCACTGTTATGTAAAATGAATAAGTTGTTAGAGAAGAGATGGAGGCACTGGACATGGCAAATATCACCTCTTACATGAGGGCTTTCCTGATTTCTCTCACCACTATTGTCTCCCCTGCATTACCTTATGCAAATTTACTTATAGTTTTATATACTCACATGGACATGTTGTCTCCCAAGATGTTATATAAGGTTCTTAAGAGCATTTCATTTTTTTAATGTCTCCTCATTACCTAACTATAACAATAATGCAATATTCACAAAACCTCAGGTGGTTATGAATATGCTGGTATAATAGGCTCTCTATACATGGAGGATAGAACCAAAGCCTTTATTCAAATACCAGAAAACCAAGTCCCAGAACCAGAAAGCCAAAGTCATTACAGTCACCATTTAGTTGGTGTACATGCAGCAAACACCCACATTCCCAAGCCTTCACAACAGAACAGGTTTCCTCAAGCAGGGATCCTCCTCTCTCACTCACAGTAGCTCCTCGGCCTGGTTCTTGGAAGTTCTTAGCAGAAATTCCCAGAGGAAAGGTCTCACTAGAAGAAAGATCTCAGCAGAAGCTCCAGCCTCCAGATGCTCACTGAGAGAAATTCTCTCTCTCTCTCTCTCTCTCTCTCTCTCTCTCTCTCTCTCTCTCTCTCTCTCTCTCTCTCTCTCTCTCTCTCTCTCTCTCTCTCTCCCCCCCCCCCCAGCAGCAGCTGCTCTGCCTCCAAGATGCTTACCTGAGGAAAATGTCTGTTTACCTTGTGCTCTTCCTTATATATGCATTAGCTCCTCCCTTCTACCCCTTCCTGTTATATCAACAATTTCCTCCTCCCAAGTTGTTAACTACTTCTGGGTTAATTACATAGTTTAAACAAGGTGTTAACTTGAACCAAGGTTCTAAGTACCTGCTTACTTACCAATACAAAGGGGCCTCGAAGACCTTTAGATTCATTAACATTACAATAACCTAGTATTTTCCATATAAGTGCTTAATAAACTTTTATCAAGTCATCATAAAAATGGAATTTGCTTATGTTTTCATGGATACAAAACTGCTGGCTAGCAAATGTAGGAGTCATTTCTAAATCATCTATCCATGTATAAAACTTGACTAAATTATTGTAGCAAAGAATAAAATAAACATTGGAAGAAAGACTAAAAGTGAGAAGTTTTGAACTGCAGTAATTGCAAAACACATTTAAACAAAGTGCTAACTCAAGGAAACAGGAAAGGGATAGAAGAACCTATATACACTCAAACTAGTGGGTAGTTCATAAATCAATCAGAATATTAAAAGAGTTTAAAATAGCTTTAGCCATCAATCTCTTGAAGATCTCACAAAACAGAGAAATAAAGGTAACACTGCTTTAGATAACAAACAAACCAATTTTTTAAGTAATTGTGGTGGAGAATGGTGAAAAAATATGAATAATATTAACTAAAAAATAGTGAGAAGCAGGGGAGGGAGAAACAAATTTACAAAAAGCTTAGTGAGGAATACAGTTCAAGGAGATCATCCCAAGGGGATATAAAGACAAAACTGGAAGGACAATGAAAAGATTAAAAGTATAAAAGATCGGTGTAGATGTTTTTACCATGAAACAGAGAGTTTTCATCATGAAACTTAGAGAAGTTAATACATTAGGACTCTAACATTATATAGCCCCTAATATGCTGTTTGAGTTAGTGGAAGCATCATTAATGAAAATAAAGTTGAAAAGGACAGATGAACTAGTCCCGTGTACACACAAGAATTCATGTCAGAAATAATTCTGTTTTTAGAATTTTTAGGCATTGATTGAAATCCTTTGTTTTTGTTTATTTCTTTTTTAGTTCTTTTTTTTTTTTTTTCCATAGCACAGTTTAGTTGTAAACTTGCACATGAGACCTTTCTGGGGATGGCTGTTTGGTGCAATAATAGATAGGGCAATGGATTTGGAGTCAATAGTCTTGGGTTCAATGACAACTTATATAACTTACTAACTACTAACCTTGGGTAAATCATTCTACTTCTGGGCCTCTGCTCCTGCATCAATGAAATGATTATTCCTTTCATCTCTAAAGCCATTATTCTATCATCTCTTCAGTGACTATTCCTATCTTCCTCTTGAAAGTATTTTGTGTTGACTTCATTTTTACTTGTCTGTGTACATATTTAATATCCCTGTAATAGTTTGCCAAATTCAGGGATTATTTCAATTTTATTTTTGTGCTCTTGTATTGTATTTTTTATTGTATTCTTATATTGTATTGTTTTTCTTTAGCTGGTACTTAATAAAGATTTGATAAAGCAAATTAAATTGAACATGTTCTACTCTATTCTTGTGCTTGTATTTGTTTATATGACACATCGCTTACTCTTTCAGTACTAAAGAACGTAGTTTATCTTGGCCTGGTGATCCAGGGCAGCTACTCATTCTCTAATTATCCTTCATATCAGTTCTATAGTCACTCTTTTTTGATCTTCTAGGCCAAAAATCATTCTTCTTGAAACTAAAAACAAAAATAATGAGTTGAGATGTCCTGGTTATTTTAGTCCCACTTATCCCAGGTAGACATACTATCTGGTGTTTGATTGTCTTTTCCCTAACAAAGTAAATTTAAAACAAACAAACAACTCTTCTTATTGTCCTTAGATTTCTTAATTAGCCTCTCCACTCATTCTGAGTTTTAATACTCTTGATACTATTCTTAATGGATTGTGACATGATTTTCTATTACTCTTCCATTACCTTAATTTTCTCAGTGGAAAAATGGAGATAATTTTACTGTTACCTACCTCATCTGGTGGTATGAAGAAAAAAAAAATTTTCAATTCTCAGTCTCAGAAGAAGGTAATCATTCCCTTTCCTAGGGGACATATTGTCTGTCATGGTAGAGGAGAAGAGAACCCCTGAGACTTTCCCTCCATATTGCACATTTAGAGCTAACAATGCAGACTAGAGTGTCTTGTTTTGAAACCTTCTTTGGTACAGTGATTGAGGACTTCCAAGAGTGAGATCTCTCTGGAGATACAGAAAATATCTCCTCTTCTGCTTAACAAGTTGGTATATCCTTTATTCCTCTCTAGCATTCCCCTTCTATGTCCTTTCTGCTCCCAGGTCTAGGCCAAAACCTCTTGATCTTTTCCAACTTTTCTTTTAATTCATAGTGATTCTTCCTGAGTAGTTAAGTGGAGTTATTCAAGTTGCTCTGGGCTTCTCTCCAAAACATCTAAGTGAGAAAGAAGGGGGCAATAAAACTCTCCCCAAATAATTGCCACTGCCTGGAAATTTTGTAATCATGGCAATACCCCTTTAAATTGAGCACTGGGTCTAGAGTTGGGAAGACCTGAATTCAAATCTGAAATCAGATATTTACTATCTGTGTGACCCTGGGCAAGTTACTTCACCTATGTCTACAGTAGTTTCTTCAACTATTAAATAGAGATAATAGGAATTCCTATCCTTCAGGGTTGTTTTGAGTATCAAATAATATATTTGTAAAGCGCTTAGCATAGTAGGTGGCATATAGTAGTTGCTTAATAAGTGTTTCCTTCCCTCCTTTCTTCCTTATATATATATATATATATATATATATATATATATATATATATACACACACATGCATGTGTGTGTGTATGTACACACACATATATGTTCATATCTTTTCTCTGATGCTTACTACTTGTGTCCTTTGGCAAGTCACTTAAAATACCCTGGGCCTCAGTTTTCTAATCTTTAAAATAGGTATGGACTTGATATTCTCTGAAGACCCTTCTGTGTAAAAACCTATGATTCTATAATCTAGGTTTGGATATGTAGCAACAACCATACTGACATACCCAGGATGGCTGCTAGCATAGATTCTTAGATTTGTTTTATTAGGAAAGATAGCTGTTTAAGGGGTCAACAATCTTTTTAATTACATTTACTAGTTCAGGGGAAAAGTCAACATCCTGAACTCCAGAGAAAATATCAACAGAGAAAACACAAGCAGAGAGAAAAAGGACAACAGACAGGGCTCTGATTTCCTGAATCAACTATACACTTCACATACATCGCTAGGTTGAGAGAGCCCTTATATCTGAGAAGTTGTGGAGCTCTGAACATAGGGCCATATGTCATAGCTCAACCCAGGGAATCACAAGATCCTTCTCATACGCAAACCCCCAAAGCAAAATACAAACAGGGAATATATATACACTTTTCTGCACCAGAAGGTCTCACAACCCTTGTGACTCAGCACCTAATAAAAATTAGCAAAAGGTGTGAAAGACATCCAATAAGCAAGCCTCCCCAAGCAAGTCTCCCTCAATGGGCTCCACATGAGGCCTATTATTGGGCAGGGAAGATCTTATATCCCATTAACATTATAGGATATTAGCTTTGAAATTTAATAATTCTGTGACCCTGGACAAGTCACTTAATTCTTAACTCTGTATCTAACAGTAAAATACACCTGTAGCACCTCCATCAATGGACTTTTGTGAAAATCAAATAGGATTACATATGATGATAATAATAATATGATTATTATCAAGCTCACAAGGTTTTTATGAGGAAAATTCTTTGTAAGCATTAAAGTACAATGTAAATATCTTTTTTATTTGTTTGGTTTTTGGAGAGAACTTGGGTTTAAGTGACTTGCCCAAAGTCACACAGCTAGTTTTTGTGTTAAGTATCTAAGGCCAGATTTGAAATCAGGTCCTCCTGACTTCAGGGCCAGTGCTCTATTCACTGTACCACCTAGCCACCCCAAATGTAAATATCTTATGTGACTGAGAATGATAGATATAGGTTTTTGCCCTTTACCAACAGATCATCTCCTGAGTGTGAGATACTATTTTTCCATGAATATGCTTCTCAGAAATTTAAATTATTTTTGGGGGGGAGTGATTGGAGTGAAGAATAGTTTATTGAATTCCCCTGGTGCTCCAAACCAAGTGTATCAAATCTGCCTTTAGGATATGGGAAACAGCTGGGACTCAACAGAAACAAGAAGGTGGAGATGAGGAGGGAAAGCATACCAGGCATGGAAAGCAGTTGAGAAAATGCCCAGAGCTGTGAGATACAGTGGAAGTGGATACATTTTAAGGAACAGTATAAAGGCCAGTGTCACTGGATAAAAGATTGTATTGCGGGGAAAGGGGATGATGTAAGAAGACTGGAAAGGTTGGGGGGGTAAGTTATGAAGGACTTGTAATGCTGAATAGTGATTTTTTTTTTTTTTTTGCTTTTTGGAGGGGGGAAGGCAGGGAAATTGGGGTTAAGTGACTTGCCCAAAGTCACACGGCTAGTAAGTGTTAAGTGTCTGAGGCTGAATTTGAGCTCTGGTCCTCCTAACTCCAGGGCTGGTGCTCTATTCACTTCACCACCTAGCTTCCCCAAAATAGTGAATTTTGTATTTAATTCTGGAGGTAATATTGAGTCATGGGAGTTTTTTGAGTGGGAGAGTGACATGGTTGCACATGAGATTTGTGACAGGCAAATCAACCAGTAGGTTATTGTAATAGTTGTAGCGTGGGGCTATGAGGTCTTATACCAGGGTGGTAGCAGTATTAAAGCAGAAAAAGGTGTGTATTTAAGAGATATTGAAAAGGGGAAATCATCAGGTTTTGGCAACTGATTGGATGTGGGGAAGGGACAGGGTGAGCAAAACTAAGTGTTAGTATTTTAAAGCAGGCAACCACAAAAGGCCAACAAGCCATTCTCCCTTCAAATTCAAATGTAAGATTGAATAAACCAAGGAGAGAGAATGTGGCAGCTTGTCTTGGCCCCAGATGGACCAGGTTAGAGTTTGCAATTGACTCTTTGATTGCAATTGACTTGTTGGCCATCCCTTGTCTATACTAATAATTTGATACATCATTTACTGCCTTATATAGTTAGTTATACTCCACTAACATCCTATTCTAATGCCACATAAAATCAAAGATTTTGGAGTTAGAAGGCCACATTGAGAAATCTAACCCACCTTTCCTTTTTTTTTTTTTTTTTTTTAATAGATGAGAATACTGAGGCCCTGAGAAGCTTGTTCAACATCACAGGTGAAGGTGCTCCTGGGCTGTTAAAGAGTATCACTACAAAGTTCAATTTCTGACAACATCTACCACCCTGGAAAGGTTTCAAGTAGAGGTCCACTAATTAATTCTGTCTATTACCCTGGTCAGTCTGGCTAAATTTAGAGAAGTTCAAGAGATAATTAAAATAGTGATCAAATAGTGATGACTGACAAAAAATTTCCAACACTATACAAACCTGTATACTAGGGCATAGTGTGCAATGTATTTCAGTGGGGGTAGAACCCACACTGACATCATCATGGATCTTTTGAATTATTTGAATTAATAATCATGATGATATTTGTTTTGCACTTTGAGATTAGGAATGCTTTCTCTACAATGATATGTGAGATTTGCAGTACAAATATTACTATCTCTTTTTGAGGAAACTGAGGCTCAAAAAGTGTCAGAGACAGCATTTGAATCCAGGTATCTGATTGAAAATCCACTGTTCTATTCAGTATCATTGATTATAATTTTTGTGTGTATGTGTCATGTCTCCCTAATTAGATTGTAGATTTGTTGAGATCAGGGACTCTTTGTCATCTTCTCAGTCAATGCTTTTCACTCAAAATAAATGTAGGAAGCTATGACACACAGGGGAAAACACAATGGCCACTGGATAAGGAGCCTGAGGTCTAGACCTGACTATGCTTTTAGCTGTCTACATGATCTTAAATAAATCATTTTTGCATCTTTGGACATTAGTTTTCTCATTTTTAGCAAGAATTACCTTGAGAAAATCATCTCAAAGGCTCCTTCCAAGTCTTAAAATTCTTTAGATCTAATGATAACAGGTGAGGGGGTAAATATTGATTGAATTTTTTTTTCTTTTTGTAATTCATTTCAATTGAGATAAAATATTTTCTTACCTCCCCTACTAAAAGAAAAAATAAAAACAAAACCCATGTAACAAATATTCAAAGTCAGGAAAAGTTCCCTCATTGGCCATATCCAAGAAAGTATTTTCCTCAATTTGCATTTAAATATCCTTTACTTTTCTGTTAGGAGATGGATAGGCAGTATTTTTCATCACCAGTCCTCTGGAACTATGGTTGGTCATTGCATTGATCAGAATTCTTAAGTCTTTCAAATCTGTCATTGCAATATTTTTATTGTATAAATTGTTCTTTTCTCTTCACTGTATTCATTAATAATTGTTAACATTTATATAGTGCTTATTATATTACATGCACTAAAATGAGCACTTTATTTGAACCACACCATCTGAAGCTTACAACAATCTTGGTAGATACATATTATTATTATTATCACCATCATAATTTTACAGATGAGGAAACTGAGGCTAACATAGAGGTTAAGTGACTTACCCAGAGTCACTCAGCTAGTAAGTGTCTGAGGCTGGACATGAACTTAGGTCTTCCTCACTCTGGTCCAACACTACCCTCTGTGCAACTTACAGTTGATGTTTCCTTAGTTTCTTTGACACCATCCCTTTTACCCCTCCTTATAGCACAATAGTATTCTGCTTTTCTTTTTTTTGGAGGGGGTAAGGCAGGGCAATTGGGGTTAAGTGACTTGCCTAAGGTCACAGGCTAGTAAGTGTTAAGTGTCTGAGACAAATTTGAACTCAAGTCCAACTGACTCCAGGGCTGGTAACTCTATTCACTGCACCACCTAGCCTCCCCAACAATATTATTCTGTATACCACTGATGAGGTATCAGGAGGCTCTGCGAGCCCCTTCTAGCTCTCCTTGAGTCCTTGAGATACAGGCTCTGGGAATCCCCCTTGAACTCTAAATTGTCTCATTTGATGATGCATTTGCATGAGGCAATAAGCCTTTCTTTGTGGGCCCAAACCTCAGTTAGGCATTCCTTTGTTACTAGACTTCCCTGCCTTGAGCCTATCAAAATATCAATCTACCCTTGAACTGGCCTAACCCACCATTGTCTGTAGTCTCTCTTAGCCTCCAGCAACTTCCCACCTTTAATCTCTTATTGACCTCATTAACTCCTCCTGAAGACCCTCCCCAAACTCCTCCCCAGACCAGTGGTGGAAATGCAAATTTAAAGATCTTCCCTGCCCCTAGGTTTTAAAGATCTTCCCTGCCTGAAGCCTGTGGTGGGAGGCTTGGTTTTCAGGAATGCCCACACCTTGAAGCTGTGTGATTGGGCAATGGGTCAAGAAGGTTGTTACATTCTCTGAGCCAGGAGAAGGCTATATAAACCCTGATGGGAGGCTTGGCTTTGGGGCTCACTTTGAGAAGGGTTGTGTGATTTGACCAGATGAGACTCTGGGCAATCATTGAGAGCCCCCTGGCTTTGAAAACCAAGATGTTGATGCTTCCCTCTCTGGTAACTGATTTTGGTAGTGATAATGGTTGGACAGTTTGGAAGCCTGTTTGTTTGATCTGTCTGTATACTCTGAAGTTTGGGGTGCTGACCTTTTCCCCCTGAACTAGGTAATATATGTTTGATTGATTAAAGTGTGCTTGTTAACCGATTTTGAGTTGCTTTCCTTTACAAAATCAGATCTAGGAACCTGTGTTGGCAACCACCCTGGGGGTGTTGGGGTGCTTGCTGCTACAGACCACCACTAGTTTCCTCCCACAATCTTCCGTATATAAGACCCCATCCTGTCTCCATATTTATGAGAGCACCATAGAATGACCTAGCACAGACTTACTCTGTGTCTAATGCAAGCAAACTTTTAATAAACTTTACTTTTCTTTGGCTGAGAAGATTTGAGTTGAATTCATTTGGCAGGACCCTGCGTGTTGGTATTTTGGGGTCTCCAGAGCAACCCTAACCCTCTTAGTGGGTAACCTCTTCACCACAATCTGTTGTTCATTGTTAGGGAATTGTTAGGGAAACTGATGCTAATAAAGTGAGGAACTGAAAATTCCAACAAGAAAAATAAAATATATTTAGTGTTGGAAGAGACCTGAAAGACCATCTAATCGAACACCTCATCTTTCAGGTGAGAAAATTAAGACCCAGACTCATTAAGGGACTTAACCAAAATCATATAGGTCTTGAGAGAGACAGGATTTGAGTTCAGGTCCTCCTACCTGAAACCCAGTGCTCTTTCCTCTGTACTACTTCTCAGACAATTCACTTCTGTTGGGAAATGAGTAGATCTTCTCTTTTCAGGTATCATTTTTGAGATCTTAAATCCATAGTCTAATTTTGCTGCAGCATGTTTAAGTATAAATTCTGAATGTAAATCTCTAATTGTTTGCTGCCTTCCCATGTGTCGGCTCTGTAGTATAATGAATACTTAAAATATATTGTCATCTCTGGAAGCACAGCCAAAATATAAAAAGATTCTTAAAGTAAATTCAATTAAAAAAGAAATGAGTGATTTTTTTAAGAGATAAAAGGGACAGTGACAGCACTAAACATGACTTGAGGCGATATTTTAGAAAAGGTCTTTTTTAATTTAATGAAAATAACTATCTTTCTTATCCTGGGCACCAGAGGTTAAACCTATGTCCCTTCAAGTAATCCCCCAAGATCACTCTGTTTTCAGTCTCCATCTCACCATGTCAGTAAAGACTGCCCTGGTTATTATGTGGGAAACATTCTTTATCATGAACTAATGAGAACCAAGAATCAAACTATTAAATATGAAACCTCCCAAAGAACTCACTTTGATGGAGTTAAAAAATGTAATCTTTCAGGTATCATCCTGGTTAGCATTCAGTACAGGGATAGAAGACCATGTACTGACTTATAAAAGCCCAATGGTCCAGAAATGCATTGAGAATACATAATTGAAAACCGGAGGTAACTCTAGCATGGAAAATATTCCCAAACATAAACCTTGGAAGAGATATTTAAGAAATAGATCACGTTTTTTTTATAGAAGTTTATAGCTGAAGTTCTGAAAAAATGATTTTAGGGAACACCAATAAATTTTAAAACTGTATTTTAATAAAATATGTATCCCAGACCACCAGACTCTGCCTCCAGAACATAGCGATAATACTTTGTCTCCTACTAAGTGCTATCTGCAGGAAAACCTGAAAGAGCCTCAGATACCAGAGATAATCTAATTATCTCAGATAATCTAGCTCCCAATTTTAGATAGGAAAGAATATGGCTTAGGCAGCTCAAGGAACTGCGGATATGCTTATATGGATAATGGATAAACCAGTACAAACTGGTTTCCTCTGTGATAGCTCATATAGCCAATTAGCTAAGGTTCCATCATTTGGTCAGTGATGGTGAGGGTGGTCGATCAACCGAGGTGTTCAAGCATTTGTTGCTCTCATGAAGACTGAATGGGGTTAGATGGTAGCAGATCAGGTTTGATTGAAAGTTATGATTCTTTCAATTTGGTAGCTACTTTGTGCCTGTTTTGTCCTTGGTATTCAGCTGTACTATAAAAATTACAGCTGCCGTTTTCCTATGGAAAAAATAGTCATAAACTCTAAGAAGGTTAAAGGGAGAAAAAAAAAGTATTATATGTTGCCATCACCAGGCAGTGTAGGATAGACAGTGTAGCAAAGAGTAGGGCTAGGTGAGCATGATAAGATCAATGTCCATTTATTGGTATTTCTCTTGAGTATATATAGAGTATTTGCTTACAGGTTTAAATAATATCTTGTTTTCTGCTCAATATTCTTTGTGTTACAATGTACTTTCCAGGAACAACAAATAATCAAATATAATAGATAATCAGGATAACCAGAGAGAGTATCAAAAAGACAGGATCATAGAAAGGCTTCATAAAGATTGATGATCTTCACTGGGTACAATGAGTGGTGTAGTAGTTGCAGGAATAAGAAAGATGAAATCCTAGAATGTGGTAAAGACCTAGAAGATCTTAGAGAATAAGTTTTGGCCAGTGATATGCAACTGAGACATTATATCATTAAAGCGTCTCACATTCAAGTAAAGCATATCAACAAGGAAAACAGGATGCTTTTGCCTACCTAGGGAAATATTCTTAAGAGGGTGAGCACTATGACATCTGTGTAATCAGTGTACTAAATTAGGCAAGAACTCTCTGAGGAAAAAACAATGGAAACAAGGACGGCAACATTATACCCAAGACAGTATACTGCACTAGGGTACTTCTCAATTTGCTAAACACAGGCACATTTGTAAATGAGTTTGGAATTTGGAATTGAGCCTGTAGCTTTATGGAAATACAGGAAATGAAAATGCCACCAGATGGAAACAGACCAATACTTCGGTAAATGTTCATCCCCCATTAATTTAGGATCTCCTGTAGAGCAAGAAGTAACTTCATGTTTTGTATTCCTGAAAAATGTCCCACAGTGACTTAGTGAAGTCACAAAGAGTATGACATTGTCAGAATGATTTAAGGAATGAATGTACATCACATTGATTTTCTGCCTGTAACCTTTCAACTTGAGGATTTTACATTTCTTGGAAAATAAGTCACAATAAAGACTTATTTATGAGCTCTTTTCTAGGAGCTAATAAATTTATATTTGGAAAAAAAATCTATATTTATAAAGGGAATGGAAAATGTGCTTTTCTACCAAAAAAGGAAAGAAGAATAATTCTACATTTTGGGCACAGTTTGAAAATGTAGAAAAAAACCTATTACCATCCACATGGATGAAACGTATAAGTATATTTGACAGCACCTTGTGGTGATATGCTCTGTATACCTGACTCCCACTGTCTCACCTGTACTTTGCCAATTAGCCAACCTTTTTCTTCCCTTGACAGCCCAGGGTCTCCTCCCTTGTTCTCTTGTATGCTCCTAGTGTCAATGGAACAGAATGGTCAGGGCCCCAAACTGTCATTTCTTATCAGTGGCAATTGTCCCTTAACCTCACCACCTGAGAATGGAGCCGTTTTATGCAAAGCTACTATTAAAGGACAAGGAAAGCTGTGATAGCCAGGCCACCCATTTATTGAATGTCTATCCCAACTACTACTGCCAGGAGGGAAAAATAGACGAGAAGGTATGAAAATGTCCTAGGGTGTTAGGAACATCAACTAGTGCACTAATTGGATGTGAAATGAAATAGCTACCTTTGTGGACATAAGGTGGGGAACATAGAATCAGGTTTACCTATAGACAGACAGATGGATTCAAACAAGCAAGGAAATATTTATTAAGTAACTGTTCTAGGCACTTTGGAAAAATAAACAATTTCTACTCTCAATTTATATTAAGAGAAAGTTCAACTTCCCAGACCTGTCCAGAAAAACAACAACAACAATAAAACTCACAACATGAGAAACAAGAAACAAAACCCCGAACTCTGCTTTCATAAACTTCAATTACAATTGCTTTGTTGAGCATGTTGTACAAACTAGGAAGACCAACTACCGCCTTTGGTCTCCTATTTGCCTTTTGTATAGGCCTAATCGGTAATAGTTACCCACCCATCTCCTCACCCCCACACACTTATACCCAGCCTAGATTTGTTTGTCTCTTATTTTCACTCTCTACCTTACTGTGGGATGAAGCAGAGAGGCTCTCATTCCTCTTCCATGTGGCAGTTCTCTAGTTACCATGGCCTACCAAAAAGTCCTTTTTCTCAGGTTAAACACTTCCAGTATTTTTTTTTTCAATTTGTCTTCATAGACACGATCTTATTGTCCCTTCACCGTACTGGATATGCTCTAGTCCCAGGAGGGTTTCTCATTCCATTGTAATGATCTACTCTAAAGTTTAGGATTTAGATTAAAACATTTTTAATAAAAATGATGAGGAAAACAAAGTAATTCATGGGTTTCGGGGTATCAGAGTGGTTTTGACACTTGGCTAAAATCTTAAAGAGAAAACAAGCATTTCCTAAGTGCTTCTTTTGTTCCAGGAATGGTGCTAAGTGATTTAAGAATATTATCTTATTTAATCCTCACAATATCTGGCAGGTAGGTGCTATTATGACCCCCCAATGAGGTCCCGCATTGTCTCAGAAGTCTACTACTCTATATAAAGTGGTCAGTA
Source organism: Gymnobelideus leadbeateri (assembly GCA_011680675.1). NCBI lineage: Eukaryota > Metazoa > Chordata > Mammalia > Diprotodontia > Petauridae > Gymnobelideus > Gymnobelideus leadbeateri. The sequence continues at coordinate 102,232 of WOXC01000356.1, forward strand.
TATAAAGGGCCCACAAATGGGTTTCAGGTCAATCCACCTGGGAACAAAAGTAATTCAAACTGCCCTATTCTGCACCACATTATCCTGGTGTCAGGGACTAGCTGTCCTTGGTCTACATTTCAGTGTCCTTCCCAACAGCCCACTCTTATGGACTCTTCAGCTTGTCAATGCCTTTCCAACATTAAAAGTCCTTGGGGAAAAAAAAAAAAGAATAAGAACAATGAGTTAAAAGAGGTGAGCTAGTTTGCTATTCATTTATTTCTTGGAGAAGGATGTTTTTTTTTTTTTTCACTGTTAAGTTATCCCAAAGTTGCCAGCTGGCAAACTGCTCTTGACTCTAACCCTTGCGAACCTTTCATTTGTAATTTGGGGTTTGTTTGCTTCTGAGACTGAGGTGGTATTGGATCTCCCTATGTCATTTAGGGTAGAAGTATAGTGGTCCCTCAGAGGCATGGCCACACTGCTGATCAGTGTGGAAGCTTTGATATTTTGTATTTGCAACCTGATCCGGTTCTTCCCTCCTTAGGCAGCCTGTTGGCTTCCCACTTCCCTCCTGTGGGCTCAACATATTGGTACTAAATATCTGATTGGTATGGATGCCCAATCAGCTTTAGCTCTATTATGTCTTAGAACTCCTGAGCTCAAGCTATCCACTGGCTTCAGCTTTCCCAGTAGCAGGGAGTACAAGAATGTGCCACCCCATCAAACAATTTATTAATTATATAAAGATCAAAGGAAAAAAAAATACAGAGTTTTGTGCTCTGATCTTTTAGATTAAACAGTATTTTGTAATGTAGAATTTACTTAGACTATTGCTTTCATCATTTAAGAAAGGATTAGGGGGGCGGAGCCAAGATGGTGGAGTAGAAACAGCTCTTCCAAGCCTCTCTGCCCAAGATTCCCCCCAAACTATGTAAAAGGGGACTCTGAACAACTTCTGGAACCCCAGCACCCACAGAATGACAAAGAGAAGCTAACCTCCCTCTGAGGACAGCCCAGCAGCCCTGCAGGAAGGACCAGCACAGCGGTCTGGGACCTGGCAGCCCGCAGAGTGCAGGAGCTGAGCCGAGCCCAGGTCCGCGTGAGCCGAGGTTTTAGTCCCAGGGCAGCAGGGCCAGCAGCCAGCTGGAGGAACCCCAGAACACCAGGAGCTGTGGCTCCAGAATTATCAACATAGACATGCCTAGGACAAAGTAAGAGGTTAGTGTCCTATGGACTTTGGGACCTGTATTTGGGGAATGCATCAGCTCCCTCCCCTGGGGGCTAGAAGCCTCTGAGGAGACACGCCATTTTGCAGTTTTCAGAGGCAGCTCCGGCTCCCAGCCTACAAATCGTGGGGAGATCCAGCGATCAGTCTTGGGGGGTAATCGCTCTTGCTTTAACCTCCCTGGATCTGGATTGTGATCTAGGGTGGAAGTCGTGGGTGGGTTTACAGCTTGCCAGAAACGGAAGTTGCCCCCCACACGTTCGGGACGAAAATTCCTCTATCTGGCCTTAAAGCCATAGTGTGGCAACAAGCCCAAAAGTCAAGCAATTAAGTGGCAACATGCCAAGGCAAAGGAAACAGAAAAATGCAACCCTAGACTCCTATTTTGGGGGCATAGAGCGGGAAAAGGACTGTGAGGTCAGAAGTCCTGCTCCAAAAGCCCCAGGGGAAAACATGAGCGGGTTGCAGGCCATAGAGGACCTTAAGAAGGACTTTAAAAATCAAATAAGAGAAGTGGAGGAAAAATTGGAAAGAGAAATGAGAAGGATGCAGGAAAAGTATGAAATGAGGGTCAACAACCTGACTGAGGAAAACAACACCTTAAAAAATAGACTAACTCAAATGGCAAAGGAGGCCCAAAAGGGCAATGAGGAGAAGAATGCCTTAAAAAGTCGAATATGCCAGATGGAAAAAGAATCTCAAAAGTTCACTGAGGAGATTCATTCCTTCAGAGTTAGACTGGAGCAAATGGAAGCTAATGACTTTATGAGAAATCAAGATGCTGTTAAGCAGATCCAAACAAACGAAAGATTAGAAGGCAATGTGAAATATCTCATGGGAAAAACCACTGACCTGGAGAATAGATCCAGGAGAGACAATTTAAAAATTATTGGACTACCTGAAAGCCATGATCAAGGAAAGAGCCTAGAAATCACCCTTCAAGAAATTCTCAAGGAAAACTGCCCTGATGTTTTAGATCCAGAGGGCAAAATAGAGGTTGAAAGAATCCACCGATCACCTCCTGAAAAAGATCCCAAAAAGAAAACTCCCAGGAATATTATAGCCAGGTTCCAGAATCCCCAGATCAAGGAGAAAATACTACAAGCAGCCAGGAAGAAACAATTTCAATATTGTGGAAACACAATCAGAATAGCCCAGGACCTGGCAGCTTTCACACTGAGGGATCGAAGGGCATGGAATATGATATTCCAGAGGGCAAAAGAACTGGGAATGAACCCAAGGGTCACCTACCCAGCAAAACTGAGTATCTTGTTTCAGGGGAAAATATGGTTATTCAGTGGAATAGAGGACTTTCAAGCATTCTTGAGGAAAAAACCAGAATTGAATAGAAAATTTGACATCCAGACACAAGAAGGAAGAGATGCCTGAGAAGGTAATCGGGGAAGAGAGATCAAGGGGAACTTATCAAAGTTGAACTATTTTCATTCCTATATGGAAAAGCAATAACTGTGACTGATGATATCTTTCTCACTATGAAAATAATGGAAGAAGGGGGTGTGGTCATATGAATACATATGTGAATGGGTGTGTATATGGTTACAGTTATATATGGATAGAGGGCATAGGTTGAATTTGTTGGGAAGGGAGAATACTCAAGGGATGAAATTATGAGGTGAGAGAGGAAAGTGGCAAGAGGAGATGGGGAGAGACAGGGTAGGGTAAACTATCCCATGTAGAAGAAGCAGGGGGAAGAGGCTGCAAAGGAGGGGGAGAATAAGGAAGGCTAAAAAGGCAAAACCACATTCACATTGAATTTGGTTCAGGGAGAAAATGACATGCATACTAAATGGGATATCTCAACCTGCAGCAGGATAGGGGGAAGGTAGATGAGAGGAGGGATGATGGATGGGAGGGCATCCTTGGGGTGAGGGGAGGTTGGAAGTACCCAGTATAGAAGAGGGACAGGATCATGTAGGGAATGGACCAGGTGGGGGGTGGGATGAGTGGGAGGGAATTATAAGCAGCCTTGTACAATATATCTACTGTGATAATGTTTTGCATAGCTAGACATGTACAACATATACTGAATTACTTATCTCCCAAGAAGCAATGGGTGACAAGGGAGGAAGGAAATGGATCTGAAATTCGAGGTCGTAACATTAAATATTTCAAATATATATAAATACTATTGCTAATACTCTTTTGCTTGTAATAGGGAGATAAGATGTGCAGGCATTGGGACACAGGGATTCACCTTCCTCTAATGGAAAAGTCGATGGGGGTTTGGGAGAGGGTATGGGAGAGAGCAGATTGGAGGAAGCGATATCTTGTGGGACTACTATTCTGGGAGGTTGGGTAGGGGAATAATGGGGGAAAATGATTGTAACCCAAAATCTGGCGGAAATGAACGATGTGGAACAGAAGTTAATAAAACAATTGTTTAAAAAAAAAAAAGAAAGGATTAGATGAGTACCCAGGATCGTGCTTTATGAAGCAATCTTCTACTTCCTAGAGATAGGTTCATGAGACAAGATGACCTAATACTCCATGTCTTTTTCAATTTAACTTTGTTACAATAGAAATTTTATTTGGATTTAGTACCAGACTACTCATCAGGAAAATGAAAAGTTGGCACTTATGATATGATTACGAATCTTCATTATCTTCACTGGAAAGCGAAGGAGCCAGGCATATTAAGGAGAAACTATCCTTTGAAAAATCTTTGTCCCGAGGCTTGACTGATTTAATATTTGGGAGGTCAGAATACTCGATACTGCTCAAAACACAGGGGGAAAAAGACAAACTTCCGGTTACCTAGGAGTTTACAATCCAGTGAAGCAAGATTTACAATAAAAAGCATTTTTTTGTACTTAAAAACCCCCTCAGTTCTGTTAGAAAAGGAAGAACATGAAATAGAAAAATGAATTATTGAAATAATCTGCTGGAGTCTCCACCTACACTACTACTGGGGCCCTTGGGGAGGAAGAGAACCTTCATACTTCTTATTTCTTATCTTGGTGGCCTAGATAGCCACAGGCTCAGGTAATTTTCCTAAATGCATTGGGAGCAGTGCAGAAAATATGTTAGGGGAACTGTAGGAGTGTACATAGGATGTTTCTTGACAAAAATAAGATGTCAAAGAACTGGAACTATGATTATTCAGAAAAAATGTACTTTAATACTGAAGTATGTAATTTATTAATAATATAAGCTTGCTTTGCCTCTTTAGTTGGGAAATCTAAATTCGATAGGCAGAAAAGTGGAAGGGGAAGAATCTCATTTGTTCCCAAATAATTTTACCCAATATCCCCAAAGGGAAAGATAAGCAGCCTTTTCTGGGAAGCTTCTGTGAAGCTAAGCTCCTTTTGAAACTCTGAGATCCTCTCTTTTAAAGAGGAATTTGGAGAGAGCCACATGGAGAATCCAAAGAAATGCTCATTGTTCATTTCTCTCCACTTTTCTCTGAAGCTTTGCATGCACCCTTCTGGTATATCTGCTGGTTTGTCATTAAGAACACAAAAGATTTTTAAAAGTTTTTTTTTTAAATACATGCTTCTATTTTATCAATATATACATATTCTTGCATGTAGTAGGTGCTTAAAATATTTATTTTAAATATAAATTTGAGACATGTTAAAAAGTTATCTCAAATACTGTTATCTATTATTTTAAGGAATTTATAAAAGGACAGACATTATAAGAAAAGGTGTGGATGACATACAAGGTGTGGTAGCTCCTCTTGCTTGTAATCCTATTGTGGAGATTAAAAGTAGTTGAGAGTCTGAGTTCATGAATTCTGAGCTCCAAGAGGTTAAACTGATTGCATGTGAACACTAAGTTCATCAATATACCACTATGAGCAGGTGGCCTCGCATAACACCCAAGGAAGGGCAAAACATGCAGGCCTGAAAAGGAACAGGGCAAAGCACTTACACTGGTGAGTAAGTTGGATCAGAGTATTGTATTTCCAGCTTAGGGGTGGGGGTGGGAGGCAAGATAGGATACACCAGTCTTAAAAAAATATAACTTAGGTGGAGCTAGCAAGTGTTATGGCAAAAATTAAAGGTATAAAGTCCCTGTGGAAATAATTAGCCTCTAGGATAGGTGTAGTGCCAAAATGATATTCACAGTGCCTACAGCAGCTATGAATATGTTGGCATAATTCCAGTATAATTCTGAATCACAAAATATAATAGACTATCCACATGGAAGACAGAACCAAAACATTTATTTCAACACAAGAAATCCAAATCCATCATAGCAACAAAAAAATCTATATACAATGACAATGCAGGGTGCACTGTCCTCCCCAAACCTTTCACCTGCTAGGGCCTTCCTACAAGTGAACACTCACAGCTTTCTGCCTGCTTCCTCTCTCCCCCTCCTCAGCTCTAACTACTATGACCGACTTCTGGGCTGTGCTCTACCCTTCCTGCTCCACATTCATCAAACTCTTGCCACCACAGGCTTCATGCAATGCAAACTCATTTGTCTTAGTCACTCATGTGACTTAAGGAGGTCACATGGGCCTATTAATGTATGGGAAAGATCTTCCTATTTAGATTACCATCACAATAGCTGAACTTAACCTTTTTCTGTGACATAGACCACTTATATTTTGATGAAGCTGAGGAATCCCTTTTTAGGAAAAAGAAACTTTTAAAAATGTTTAAAATAAAATACGTAAGAATACAAAAATAATTATATTGAAATAAAGTTCTTGGTACACTAAAATAAAAGTTCACAGATATCACTTTGAGAATCCCTGCTCTTGGGGTTATTTTGTGGTAAATACAACCTATTTCAGTAATGTAGATCTCATTTATTAAATCGCCAAATGTTGATAGAACATGTCTTTTACCATTTATTCCAAACTCCTACCAGTTTTGCTGCTCTTCTTATCCTCCATTTCTATATTGCTTTCAAGGTCTTCATGTAAAAGGAATGATCTTGGAGGAATGTAAGGTTTGAAAACTATGTTTAAGATATTAGAATCCTATATAAAAAGTGGAGTAAGAAATAATAATAACAATATAGACCAGATTTATCTATCTAGCCCTAGTTATTCCTTTGAATTTCAGTCCCAAAACACTAAATACTTATTGGATACACCCAAATAGAAGGTATGTCTAAAGCAGGTATTTCAAGTTCAGCATGTCCAAAGCCATTCATTCAAAAAACTTAGCTACTTCTGTTGAGAGCATCATCCTATGTCCAATTGTCTAGGTTCACAATGTTGAATTCACTCTCAACTTCCACATCTTTCCCCCACCCTCCTCCTACTATATCTGTTCTTACAATTTCTTGATTTTTCCTCTACAAAATGTATAATCATCCACTTCTTTCTCTCTTCTCTCTATTCATATAACCCAGTTTTGGGTTTTTAATCACCTTTCAAGTGGACTGTTGAAATAACCTCCCTGCCTCTAGGCTCTTCCCTTGCCAATCTCTTCTTTACACAAGTTTGTTTTCTCCTAAATTGAGAACTGCTTTAAAGAAAGTGTTGCTTCTAGGAACATGAAGTAATGATATCAGTATACTCTGCTCTTGTCAGAACTTATCTGGGGCACTGTGTGGGGTTCTGGGAACCACAATTTCTGAAGAGTGTTGATAAGGCATTATCAATTTGCATAATGGCATTTGACCTGAGAGGGCAGAACCAGGAGGAATGAATGGACATTCCAAGGAGAGGCTAATTTAGAATTGATATTTTGAAGAAAAAAAAAACAACTTCTGAATAATTAGAGTTATCTAAAAGTAGAATGGATTACTTTAAGAGATGTTGGATTCCCACACTTTGGAGGTCAAGCAGAGGCTGGATGGCCAATGGATAATTATGTTATAGTGAGGATTACTTCATGTGTGCATTGGACCAGCTGGTCTCTTAGGTCTCTTTCACCTTTTAAGTTCTGCAACTGTGATTCTTCTCTGTAAGCTGTAAAGAATCATGTGCAATAAATGTAAGTTTTATGTAGCTTATAAGTAAATTATGTTTAATCTTCTACTTCAAGAATCCTGAAAATATGTTCCTGTTCAACTTCATTCACCTATGTCTCCTCTGGTTATTTCTTCCCTTAGTTATGATGAAAATATCACTTTCATATGTCTTTATCCAAGGAGCAAATATATGAAGGCTAATCAAGTACTTAGAGAATCCTCCTACTCTCCCTAGAAGAAGTTATGTGTTAAGTATAGGAAAGCAGAATTTGGTCCCATAGACAGGACATAGGCATTCACTCTTACCTAAATAACTTGACAAACACTTTTTTTCCTAGTTCTCGTCAGTCTAAAATCAGAGGTGATTGTAGTAAATGGCAAAGATCTGGTTATTTATCTTAGAATGTGATAGGGAGTGGTTGTTTTAGCTTCTATCATTGCAATATATACATTAAAACTGGGAAGATGGTATTAAATTATTCACTCTTTTCCCAAGTAATATGAAAAATGTTCTATGGTTTCTCTTTCTTATTTTTGTCCAGTTTTTCTCTAAATGTTATTCATAGATGCTTTGGTTTTTATTTTTGTTTATTTTGATTTATTTTTGGCCCAAGATAAGCATTAAGTTGTAGCTTCATGATGGAGAAATTATGTCTTACCTTTGTGTTTTCCCTAGTGCCTAACACAGTGCTTTTCATGTAATAGTTTCTTCTTTTATATATTGAATCTAGTTTGGCCATCTAAACATCATTGTATCTATATTTTATTTCAAACGATGTAGACACAAGCCTTCTTAAAGTACATGGGTAGGCTGGACAAATTAGGGATCGATTGCTTATTCTTGGCATCATAAATCACCATATCTTTCTGATTTACAGCCTAGTGTGAGACAATCCATTTGCAACCATTCTAAAGAGTCTGAAACCCCCACCCCTACCAAGAATCTTTGTGAAAATGGTTCATCCTATGCTGCAACATTCTGTTAGATATAACCACATATATTTACATTATACCAAGGATCCAGAGGTGTTACTGGAAGAAACACACACAGGTCTCCCATCCACACTTTCCCATCTCTTTTTTTCATGCTAGGCAAACCATAGATTACTTTGTTTACCCTATTCTACTGTGGGAAGCTAGGTGGCACAGTGTAGATAGATCACTGGTCCTAGAGTCAGGAAGACCTGAGTTCAAAGCCAGTCCCAGGCACTTTCTATCTGTGTGACCCTGGGCAAATCACTTAACCATTGTTACCTCAGTTTCCTCATTTGTAAAGTGAGTTGGAGAAGGAAATGGCAAATTACTCCTTTTGGCAAATGGCAAATTACTACTTTACCAACAAAACCCCATATGGGGTCATGAAGGATCAGACATAATTGAACAATAACACCAACTGTGACAGAGCCTCTTTTTGAATCCTCCCCTTTCCTCCCTACATTCTAATTCACTATTATACTCCCTGTATTGCATTTGAGAACAGTAAAAACAATTGTGAATCTTATTGTTTACCTCACAGGTAGTGGAACAATGAAGTCTAGTTTCAGAGAAACAAGAGGAATGTACAGCTGCTTCTCACCCCTTATGTATGCTGGCTAATTAATTGTAGCACTGAAAAGATAGGAACAAGAATTTACTTCCCAGGTCAATAGTTACTTGCTCCTTTCTTCACTCCCATAAATCACCTACATGACTTTCTAAGTTGTGTCAGAAATCAAGTAATCAATCAGTCAATCAACTAGCATCTGATAAGTGCTCATTGTGAGCCACAGACTATGCTAGGCATTGAACATTCAAAGACAAACATGGAACAGTTTTTGCCCCCATCTCTCCACTTCAGTCCATCGTTCCCTCAACTACCAAACAAGCAGCTAGAAGCTTCAGTCGATGGAGTGCCAGTTCTAGAGTCAGGAAGATCTGATTTCAAATCTAGTCTCAGATATTTAACTCTGTGACCCTGGATAAGTCACTTAACCTCTGTTTGTCTCAGTTTCTACATCTGAAAAATGAGGGTAATAATTGCTCTTACCTCCCAGAGTTGTGGTGAAGATCAAATGAGATAATACATGGTAAAGTGCTTAGCACAATGTCTGGCACATAGTAGGTACTCTATAAATATTAGTTATTAGGGTTTTTGTTATTAGTAGTAGTTTTCAAATTGATCTTCCTAAAGCTCAAGTCATCTGACCACATCACCCCTCTTACTCAATATAATTCAATGTCATTCTGCTGCCCACAGGATCAAATATATAATTTTTTCTTTAGTTTTTAGAGCCCTTCATAACTTGGCCCATTTCCACCTTTTCAGGTTTCTTGTACCTTACCACCCTCTCCTCCATTTCTCCTCACTGTTTTTCAAATCAGACACTCCATTTCCCAATTTTGGGCATTTTCAGCTGGGGGATCAAGGACTCCATACTGGATGAGGCCACAAAGGTCTTAAAAAAGATAATCATCAAGGGATTGAGGGTGAGAGTTGACATTCTAAGCATATTGTAGGGAGAAGCATAAGTAAAATCAAAGCATTGAAATCCCTTCATAACCTGGATCTAACTTATCTTTCTGGATGGGCTAATATTTGCTTTCCCCTTATGTATTTTATGTATCAACTAAACTGACCTTCATACTGGTTCCCATATGTGGCATTCCATCTCCTGAATCCATGATTTTGCATAGATACTCCACCTATACAACTTGTTCTTCGATGAAATCATTCATGTTTTATAATCTGTTTTATCCTTATTTTCTATTCCCTCAACACAGTGCTAGGTTCATTGTAGGAGCTTAATAAGCATTTGTTGGTTTGTTGAATTTAAACAACTGTGGGGAATGTTAATTTTCATAAAGTAATATTTTAAAAATATGACCCTAAATACTTTTAAAAAAAAGTTGTGAAGTTATTCATAACCTCAGGGTTTTCATGTCAGCTCTTTTCCTTCTGTCAGAAGCCCCACATGCATGCTGGAACACAAACTGTCAAATACTTAATAATATCTTGAGCTGTTAAAAATCATAAACATTCTTAGTCTTCACACTGTGCACTTTAATTTTTAAGGTATGTGAGAAATAGCTACGGATTTCCCTGCATCTGAATATGTAAGTCCTGGCACTTCATAAATACATGAAATTCAATAAACAGCTCATGACAATAGACCTTTTTCATATATTTGCCTGATCATCTACTAATGACAAAGGATTCTACAGCAAGCAGGCTGAGGAGTTGAAGGTTTAGAGTTTTCTCCTTCCTCTTTTTTGCCCTTTGCTTTATCTTTGTGATTTAAAGAACTCCAAAAGTACTTTTCATTTTGTCACAGAATAAAAAGTGCTTTAGGGGTTGTTTGATTTGGGGGAATGGGGAGGCAAAAAAGAAGGCACAAAATATGGGGATTGATGGATTCATGGCCTGAGGTCTTAATTGCTATAGTCAGAATTAAGAAGAAATGGAACTGAGCTAAAGTCCTGTTGAAGATGATTAGATGATGAGATTATAGACTTACTATTATAAGAAACCTTAGAAGTCATCTAATTCAACCATTTCATCTTAGAAATAAGGAAAATAAGGTTTAGGGAGGTTAGATAATTATAAAAAAATGGTTAAGTATTGAGTCAGTCAATAAATATTGATTAAGTGTCAGCTATGTGCCAGCCCCACCCCCACTCCAAGTGCTAGGACACAAAAAGGCAACACATAGCCCCTGCCCTCATGGAGTTCAAAATCTAATGGTGTTAATAGTGTTCACAATCTAATAGGGTGAAAGGAAATAGATAAAAATATTACTCTTGATAAATCGATCAACAAATATTTATTTTAGGTATTAAGGCAATATGCTAGGCTTTGTGAATACAAAAATATAAAATAGTCCCCGCTCTTGAGAAGATTATGGGGAAGACCACATGTATTTATATAAGTGGTAATGTAGGAGATGGAAGAAAAAAATGGCAAAAAATGGCAAAAGGAGAAGGGTTCAGCACAGGATGAGATGGATAGATAGTGTCATGGAAGCAACACACTTGAGCTTGGACAGACTTTGAGAGATAGTGTAGGATAGAAATGCCTGGTCCTCATGGTCCATGGGGTCATGGAAATTCCGACATGTCTGAATGAATGAACAACAGCAATGGTGTAGTAGATAATGTCAAATGTGTAATCAGGAAGACCTGAGTACATATCCTTACCTCAGACACTTACTAGCTGCTTGACCGAGCAACTCAACCTCTCTCAGTCTCAGAGTCCTCATCTATAAAATGGGGGTAATGATAATACCTGCTTCACAAATTTGTTTTGAGCATCAACTGAGGTAACATTTTAAAGTGCATAGTACAGTGCCTAGCACATAGTAGGTGCTTAGCAAATGTTAACTATTTTTGGTATTATTATTATAACAAAATTCAATAAACAATTATTGAGCATTTACTATATGCCAGGAACTGTGCTGATCACTGGGGACACAAATAAGAAAAGAAAAACAGCCCTTGCACTCAAGGACATTACAGTCTAAGGGAGAAGACAATATACAAATGGTAGCTGAAAAGCAGGTATGTATGGGAAGAAGCCATCAATGGGGAAAGCCTTCTGTGAACCTTAAAGTGCTATGTAAAAGCTAGAGATTTTGTGATTGCATGCAAAATAAATACATACAAGTTATTTGATAAGGACTAACTTTTCCTACAAGTCAGTACTCTTGGTTGAGAATCATATGATGAAAACTTGCTTCCTTTCTTCTCAAGCATTAAATCATGTTGCCCTGATAAAGTGGTGTGTATTTCTGTATATATACGTGTATGGGTATGTTTGGGGATTACCTCCTTGGGAAAAATCTTTCTTTTTTTCTAATAGGTGATCCATAGACAGCTTGGGGAGCAGTGGGAAGAACATTAAATTAGTAATTCAGGAACTTTGGTACAGATACTACCTACTTAACCTATATGAAAAAGCAAGTCATTTCAACAGACTTGGTCTCCATTTACTTAGCTGCAGTGGGGCAGTTCTAAATGATTTCTAAGTTTGCTACAGTTCTGAATCTATTGTGCATTGTCCTGCAATTGTCTTAAAATATCAGAGTTGGTCCATTAGGAAATTCAAGATATGATGTGATTTAGAAGTTCTATTGTTGCTAAAGAAATCAATCAACTGGATGCCCTAACAATACACATTTCTTCCAGGTTTTCTGTGGACAAGATAGTTCAATATATTAGATCATAAGTTATGTTAAAATTGGAAGACCATGAACCAGTTCCTTCTGATATCTTGGTATCCAGCTTTTCTGGGATGAAAGAGTTAACAATACATTTCAGTTATCTTATAAATACAATGATGTGATTTTGCTAGATGATCCCTAAGATCTCTTCTGGCACTAAATCTGTGCTCTATATTTCTATGGTCTTCCAAAATTGACAAACTTCCAAAAAGGGAAGGTATGTTTTGGTGTTAGATGGATCAAGTTTAAAATATTCTTCAGTACATTTATTAGTCAATTATTAGGTATTTATGGAAGAATCTGCTAGTGATCCTAGGTACAAATTATATAAAATGAAGCCTTGTTAAGAGATATATCATTATTTTGATTAACTACATGCATGTATCACACATGATATAAATATGTATTATATATCATACAATATATGTATGTGCATTCAATGTATGTACACATATATGCATGCATACACAGTACATACAAATGTTTGTGTGTATGTGTGTATACCCTGAATAGTTAATCTGACACTCAGTCACACTGAAATCATGGAACTCCAATCTGGTTCTTTATCCAGTATTTCCTCTATAAAATGAAAGAGCCAGATTAAATGATCTCTAAGGCTTTTTCATAACATAATTTTTCTCATCCAATTGATGGCATGCTTGGGTGCTCGTGCTTGGACCCCAATTCCAGGATCACATTTCTCCCTAGCCTCAAAACACTATCCCTGACATATTTTTCCCCAGCCCAAGGACACTATGTCTAGCAATAACTCATGAGTGGGCCCCATTAAGACAAACTGTATTTCCCTATTACAATAACAAGCTGACCTCTGCAGAATTTTCCTTGTAAAAACATGACTATCTTGTACCAGCAGAATGATCATGTATTGATTCCTACAGTTATCATATACAATCCAGAGGTCAAGCTATAGACCTCAACTCTCCAAGCTACCTTGCTCTACAGACATAACAGACCAAAAACAGACCCCTTAGGACCTAGCTCCTCTCCCTCCCCCCCCCTTTCCAGTACTTAATGATGCCTGTGATAAAGGTTGTATGTTATCAATCAATTAGCATATCTGCCAGATAACCCACTACTTTTCCTGTATAAGCTTTAGCATGATTCCTGTTAGGTGGCAAAGTTCCTTAAGGAATTCTGTCTGCCATATTAGCATTACAATAAAGTTTTCCCAGCTTGGCTTAAAGAATGTTTGAATCTGTGAATTCATTCCAGATGACCTTTTCCTGCACCCTGGTCCATGAGGGGGTCCTGAATCTCTCAACCCATGTCACTGTGATGTCTTCCTTCAAGGCTCTATTCATGTGCCATTCATTGCCTATAGGAAGCTTTTCTTCATATTTATTATTAAATTGTCATATATGTATTTATCTGTTCTCATGCCTGTTGCATACTCACCCTTCCCACAATTGAATGCTAGTTCCTTGGGAACAACAACTACTTTTCAATTTGTTTCTCTATCCCTAGCATCAGGCACAGTACCTTGAATGAAGTACTTACTTGCCAAATAAATGCTTGTTAAATTGAATTATATTTCAGAAATAGCACACACAAAAGTGGGCTGGAGCAGTTTATACTACTACAATGTTGTAGGAGCAATGGAAGAGTACAAATATAAATGTGCAATTATTGCAAATATTAAAATGCATTTTTCTCCAGTTTTCCAGAAATATGCAGACCTTCCACATATTAGTATATTTGGGATTTCACACCTGGTGGAAAACTCCCTCCATTGATAACAGAATTGGTCAACAACTTGTCTCTAACATGGAATTCTAGAAAAATTACTTGGGGAAAATGAGAAGTTGAAGTGACTTATCCAGGATAATACAGCCAGTTTACACGTGTGTGTCAGAGCATGTATTTGAATTCAGATTGTCCTGACTCTCAGATCAATCTCCTATTCACTGTGCCATATATCATCCCTTGACTTTCCTTAGGAACATGAAATTGAGTAAACCAAAACAATGCTTGAAAAAAGCCCCACCTGATACTTCAAAATTTTACTGTATAGTTTGATCTCAGAGAAGATGCTTTGGAAATGGAAAGTTAACCTACTGATCACCAATCAGTAGGGTGAAAAATTTCATTCAATAGGACAGAAAAAAATTACTTTGAAATAAAAATAAAAACAAAGGGAAACTTTTCCAAAACATCAGCGAATCAATTTTCATATTTTTCTATCTTTAAATAAATGAAAGGTTGTTGTGGGAAAAAGGATTTTTTTTTTACATATTCTACTTGACCATAGTGATCAGAATAAGGAATAGTTGATAAAAAAATTTTTGTTGACTTAGTCATGGTTGACTCTATGTGACCCCATTTAGGGTTGTTTTTTTTTTTTTTGGCAAAGAAACTGGAGTATTTTGTCATTTCCTTCTTCAGCTCACTTTACATATGAGCACAGTAAGTCAAATAGGGTTAGGTGATTTGCCTAAGTTACACAGTTATTAAGTATCTGAGTTCAGATTTTTACTCATGTCCTTCTGACCCGAGGATGGACACTCTATTCACTGTGCCACATAGCTACTGAAGTTACAGGGAAACAAAATTTTGTTTAACTTATAAGGGAGGATTTCATAAGAATTATAACTGCATAAAAATTGAAGGTACTACCCTGTATAGAAAGAAACATTCCCTGTTACTGGAGATTTCCAAGTATGGACCAGACAAATACTTTTCAAGGATATTGTAGAGAATTTCATGTTTCAAGGAGATGTAGGAATAGATTATCTATTAGACCCTCTCCAACTTTAGGACCCTGTGATCATCCACACAACCCTATGGATCAAGGAGATGATTATGAAAACATTTGGTTTCCATAGTGTAGGCACATTTATTTGTCCTGGGACACAGAGATCAACACTTTGGTGATTCAATGAGAAAGCAAGACTGTTTGTCCTGAGATTTACAGCCTGAATAAGAAAGGAAAAGTTTGAACATCTTTTGAATGCCTTGCCAAAATTAACAGTACTATGTAGCAGGTCGTAAATGTACTTGCTGTCTGGATGTTTTACTTCTCTATCTGACCTTGTACATTCAGAGATGCACTTGTTACAGAATGTCAGTCACTAATGAGGCCTAAAGTAATTGAGGCTGATTGAACTGGCAAGATGCTGCCTAATTAGAATGATAAATGGAATTGGCTGATCAACTATGGAAGGGTGAATGGCACAGAGGACATTAAACAAGGTCACTCTGTCAAGGAGAAATAGTCATTTTGTTTTGCCAATAATGGCTGTCCCTCATTTCATGTGATTTGAACATGGCAGGATGATTGCATTCTACTAGGTGAGGAGGTTCTTGTTGTTGACACAAGCAAAGCAAAGTAGGGATTTAAGAAATTACCTGATATGCTTTAAAAGTATTGAAACCAACCTGAAAAATTTGGATTGAATATATTTTCTTTTTCTTTTTCTGTAGATACTGGACTTAGGACCTGGCATTATTATACTGCCCTTTGACTTTTGCTTTTATTAGACATTTCAGAGTTATAAAGGAGGCAAATAAAACATCTTTAGTAGCTTGAAATACACTGGACTAATTTTATGATGCTATATTAGAATCTGTACAATTTCCAACTGACCTTGTCATTTCTTGTAATTATCTAGATAGAAGAAACGATTATATTTTATTATCAAATAGGTTAGAGAGCAACTTGTAGATTGTTCCGTAGTATGGTACAAATAGCACGACTCCTCATTATGAACTTGTAAAGATGTATGCACCAATATGTAACTGACAAAATTATATTTCCATTCACCTTGTAGTGATACCTGTGTAAGAACTGTCAGGGAATGAGTGCTCTAGTGGTTAATTTTCTAGATAATTGAACTTTACTTCATCAAGTGGCAATTTTTTTCCTTTCACTTTAACTTTTTTAAATTAAAATACTTCAGAACTTATTAACAACTTCCTTGCTTTATTAAAATGAGCATATTGACCCTACTAAGCTTTTTGTCATTATGAACAGCAATGATTTTTACAGTGATGTGCTCAGGGCCTACTGAAGCATGTTGAGGTATATCACCTTACACAGAATGACCTCAAGCTGCTGAGCTTTTCCATTTGTGATTCATTTGTTTCCTTCTCCATATTGTTGTTTACTAACAGCCAGTAGGTCCAGGACTCCCTAGTTAGGAAGCAGCTAAGTGGCCAGGCAGATAGAAGACTGAGCATGGAGTCAAGAAGATCTCAGTTTAAAACTAGCCTCAGATACTTACTAGTTGTTTGACCTTGGGCAAGTCACTTAACCTTTATTTGTCTCAGTTTTTCAACTGTAAAAATGGAAACAATAACAGAGTATATCTACCAGGGTTTTTGTGACTATACAACACGATAATATTTGTAAAGTGCTTGGAATAGGGCCTGGCACATGCTAAGTGCTTAATAAATGCCACTTGGTGTGGTCATTAATTTTCTTATTTTATTCTATTTCTAAGCTGTTTGGTATAATTTAAGGAAAAATTAAAACATTCCAGAGTAAAACCAAAGAGTTGTCTTTGTTTTATACATATTAGGCACATTTAGATGCAACTTCCTGCAGATCACATCTTAAAGAGAGTGTCAGACAAAAAACTAACCAGGAATGTATAATATTCCATTTGATCATTGTTTTGGCCTGTTATTATATCATTAGAATCATCATGACATCACGATCAGGATCAAGATCATCATCATCATTATCATCATCACTAGCATTTATATAGCACTTTTTTAGGGTTTGCAAAGTGCTTTATAAACCCTCACATATTTTAACCTCACAACAACCTAGGGAGGCAGTCAGTGGTATTCAATATTTATTTTTTTTTTTAACAAAAAGTCCCCTGGAAAAAAACTTACATGTGCAATGTGCTTTCAAGTTTTATATGTATTATTATGATTTTTCATAATTTAAAATTTTTTTCCATTATTTTAGAAGGCTAAACAATCAAAAAAGCAGTAAATCAAGACCCATCATTTAAATTTTTGTCTATCAGTTGCCATTTGCCAATCTCCAAAGATAAATTGCTCAGACTGAATATTTTACAATAGACTTTTGAGAACCAGTTTGAGCTGACACCAAAATGCTCTTGAAGTTAGATACTATTACTTCTGCTTTACAGATGAGGAAACTGAGGTAAACAGGGGCTATTAAGGGTATAAAACCAGATTTGAAATCCTGTCTTCCTAAATCTAGTTCTAGCACTCTCTTGCCCAACAGTTATTGGTGCAGAAGTTAACTGTATACTTTTCTCCATTAAATTTCCTTTAGTGCTCTGAGTTTTAGATGCTCAAAAAGCTGTATAACATAGGTGGTTCTAAGAGAATTCAACAATATATATTAATGATAGGACATTCAAAGCCTAGAGTATCTATGACATTTTTAAACTAATGTAATGTTGGCAGGAAAGGACGAATTAAAATCTATATAAAAAGAAACTTGTTTTGTTTTGTTCAATTTAATTTTATTTTCAGTTCCAAGTTCTCTATCTCTCTTCATTCCTCCCTGACCCAGTGAGAAGACAAGAAATATAAAGCTCCTTACAAATTTAAAGTCATGCAAAGCAAATTTCTGCTATATTCCAAAGAATCTTTTTAAAGCATATATATATATATATATATATATATATATATATATATATATATATATATATTTTTTTTCAGTCAGCACTCTTAATCCATCAGTTCTCTCTCTGAAGGTGGATAGCATTTTTCATCATGAGTCTGGAAATTTTGGTGGGTCATTGTGTTGTTCAGAGTTACTACATCTTTTGCAGATAATTATCTTTGCAACATTTTTGCTACTGTCTGAATTATTCTCCTAATTTTGCTTACTTCGTTTTGTACCAATTCAAAAAAGTCTTCACAACTTTTCCTGGAACGATCCCATTCATCATTTCTTATATCATAATAACATTTCATCATATCCAACCATTCCTCAAATGATGGGCAACCCCTCAGTTTCCAGGTCCTCGCTGCCCCTCCAAAGGGTTCCAGAATATTTTTGTGCATAACGGTCCTTTTCGTTTTTATTTGATATCTTTTCATTAGAGCATTTTTTCATTTAACTATTGTTAGCTTTGGTTTCTTCCTCTAAAAACTATCTATTCATATTTCTTGACCATTCATTAATCTGTGAATAGCTCTTCTTATAAATTTCACATAATTCCTTATTTATTTGAGAGATGAAACCTTTATCAGAGAAACTTGTTGCAAAGATTTTCATGCTTTCGGTTTTTCTTCTAATTTTAGTTGAATTGAACATCATCTATTTTACCTCCTCTCTCCTTTTTTTTCCTTTTTGGAGGGCAATTAGAGTTAAGTGACTTGCCCAAGGTCACATAGCTAGCATTTGTGTTAAGTGTCTGAGACCTGATTTGAACTCAGGTCCTCCTGACTCCAGGGCTGGTGCTCTATCCACTGTGCCTCCTAACTACCCCTCTCTTCTCTACTTCTTTATCTCTTGTCTGGTCATGAACTCTTCCCTTTATCCATAGAATTTAAAGGCAATTTCTTCTATGCTCCCCTAATTTTCTTTATTGTCATTCTCTTGAATGAGGTTACTGATTGTTTTTATAATTTCTTGTTTGACCCACTTATTCTTTATGATTAAATTATTTAGTTTCCAATTAGTTTTTAGTCTATCTTTTCATGGCCCTTTATTGCATATGATTTTTATTGTACCATGATCTGAGAATAATGCATTTAATATTTCTGTGTTCCTGAACTGAATTGTAAGGTTTTTATGCCATAGTACATGGTTGATTTTTGTGTATGTGCCATGTACTGCTGAGAAGAAGGTATATTCCTTTTTATCTCCATTTGGTTTTCTCCAGAGATCTATCATATCTAGCCTTTCTAAAATTCCTATTCACCTCCTTAACTTCTTTCTTGTTTATTTTGAGGTTAGATTTATCAAGTTCAGAGAGGGGGGTATTGAGGTCCCCCACTATTATAGTTTTGCTATCTATTTCTTCCTCTAATTCTCTTAACTTCTCCTCTAGGAATTTGGATACTATACCACCTGATGCATATATGTTAAGTAAAGATATTCCTTCATTCCCAATGGTGTCTTTTAGCAGGATGTGGTTTCCTCCCTTATTTATTTCAATTAGCTCTATTTTTGCTTTATCTGGGATAAGGATTGCTACCACGGCTTCTTTTTTACTATAGCTGAAGCATAATATATTCTACTCCAGCCTTTTACCTTTACTCTGTGCCTATCCCCTTGTTTCAAATGTGTTTTTTGTAGACAGCATATTGTAGGCTGCCTCCATTTTATGGGAGAGCTCATCCCATTCACATTCACAGTAATGATTACTATCTGTCTCTTTCTCTCCATCTTATTCCCTCCCCTGTTTATGTTTTTGTTTCTTTCTTCTCCCTTCTCCTCCTTAAAGGTTTTACTTTTGACCACCACCTACCTCAGTATTCTGTCCCTGTGACCTCCCCCACCCTTTCCTTAACAAACCTTTCCTCTTGCCAGTATTTCCCTCCCTTCTAACCCTCCCCTCCCTTCTTATCCCCCCTTAACCCCTCCTACTGCCTATAGGGCACAATGAATTTTTATACTTATCAGAGTATGTTATTCCCTCTTTGACCCCAAGCCAAGGAGAGTAAATTCCATACAGTGCTCCTCTCCCTCCCTCCTTTCCCTCTATTATAATGAGATTTGTATCTTTTTATGTTAGAATCTTAAACTTAATTGACTATGTTGATCCCTCTTTGAACCAGAACCAATGAGATTAATGCTCAAATGCTGTTTATCTCCCTCTCTTCTTCCCCTCTACTATAGTAAGTCTTTATGCCTTTTCCTATGGCATAATTTACCATTTTCTGCCTCATCCTTTCCTTTTATCCCATTACCATCCTTTTGAACCCCTTAATAAGGTTTTTTTTTTTATCATCAGATTAGTTCATTTATACCCACACCCTCTATCTATGTATATCCCTTTTAAAGGTTGTGATAATCATATAAATTTCAATGTTGACAGGTGTTAGCTTCTCATATAGGGATGTAAATGGTTTGTTCTTATTACATGCCAAGTTATGTGCATGAGTACATGTGTGTGCATGTGTGCATGTGTATGTGAGTGTGTGTTTTCCTTGTTTACCTTTTTATGTCTTTCTTGAGTCTTGTAATTGGAAATGAAATTTTACATTGAGCCCTGGCTTTTTCATCAGGAAAGTCTGGAAGTCCCTTATTTCATTAAATAGCCATCTCCTTGCCTGAAAGATTATGCTTGATTTTGCCGGGTAGTTGATCGTTGGTTGCAGTCCTAGCTCTTTTGCCCTTTGAAATATCAAATTCCAATCCCTCTGATCTTTTAATGTAGAAGCTGCTAGCTCCTGTGTAATTCTGACTGTAGTTCCACAATATTTGAATTGTTTCATTTTGGCTGCTTGCAGTATTTTCTCCTTAACCCTGTAATTCTAGAATTTGGCTACTATATTTCTTGGAGTTTTCAATTTGTGATCTCTTTCAGGAGGAGTCTGGTGAATTCTTTGGATAACTATTTTACTTTCTGATTCTAGGACTGCAGGACAGTTTTCTTTGACAATCTCTTGGAGTATCTTGTCCAGGCTGGTTTTTTCATCATGGCTTTCTGGTAGACCAACAATTCTTAGGTTATCTTTCCTGGATCTGTTCTCCAGGTTAGTTGTTTTCCAGTGAGATATTTCACACTTTCTTATAATTTTTCATTCTTCATGTTTTGCTTGATTGACTCTTGGTGAATCATAGAGTCCTGAGCTTCTATTTCATTGATTCTAATTTTTAGTGAATTATTTTCTTTAGTTAGTTTTTGAAGGTCCTTTTTTAGGGAGGTATTTTCTCTAGTTAGGTCACAAATTTTACTTTTTAAGGATGTGTTTTCTCCAGTGAGACTTTTTTCCAATTTGGTCACTGTAGATTTAAATTTATCTTCTACCTCTCTAATTTTGGTTTTAAAATCTTTCTTGAGTTCCTCCAAGAATGCTTTTTGGGCTTGAGACTAATTCATATTTCCTTCTGTGGTCTCCGGTATGGATACAGAGTCCATGGTGTCTCCTGAAAGTGATTCTTCTCATTCACAATAATAGGACTCAATGTCTTTGGTCTTGTCTTTGCAAGTTGCTTCAGGCCCATTGTAATTGCCTGTTTCCTGATCTTTAAAGTATATTTCTCCTCATGAGGTACAGAGGGCTCTGACCCAAGCTTCTCACACTGGGATCTAAGTGCCTGGTTGTTGACTTTGTCTCCTATAGCCTCTGGGTGTCTAGAGTGAGGCCAAGGCCAGTACTCTCAGTGTTACCTTGAGGCTAACAGAGTAATCTGTGGGGGAGGGGTAGTCTGGCCACTTCAGATTTCCTCCTCTATGTCCCTGGGCTACAGCTCAGGTAGGCTCAGCATCTGGCAGCCAGCAGAGCTAGTGTTGGTAGATTCCCCTGGTGGTGCTAAGGCCCACCTGGGCTTGTGTTGTTAGTGCTTGCTGGCTCCCCCACCCTGGACTTCTGAATTTCCTTCTGGGGTAGGGCTTGTTGGGAACCTTCCCACCCTACACTTGAGACTCCTCACTGCCTCAGTTGCACCCTTTCTCAGTGATTCCTAAGCCTGAAGCTATTTCCACTATTTCAGAATTTTATTCTGGTTGGGACATTTATCTCTGGGTTTTTGGGTCAGGGAGGGGGAATCAGAACAGCCAGGGTTTACTTTGCCATCTTGGCTTCTAGAAATTCAGGTAGATGATTTTCAAACTTCTAGGCTATGGGCTGATAGGAGAAGCTGGTGTCCCTGATAGGGGCCTTGTGCTTTCTCTTACACAGCTCCAACTGATCCTCCCCTCCAGTGGTGAGAAGGTTGCAAATTTCCCTTCACATGGGTGAGTCCACTGACTGGGGCTCCTTTACACTCTGATGTAGTCTGCTCTCTGGTCCACACTGGTGCAGCTGTATTCTCCCTGCCCAGACCCATGTGGGCACTTTCCTGGGTGCTCCATCTCCCAATGGATTCTGTCACTCTAAAATGCATTCAGATTCACTTTTTAAAGTTTAGTGACAGGATTCATGGAGGAGCTTAGAAACATTACTGCTTCCTTTCCTCCATCTTGGCTCCATCCCCCGAGGAAAGCCTAATTTTCTTATGATATTATCTTTCAGGTCTAAATTACGTACCATTTTGAGTTTGTCTTGGCTTCTAGTGTGAGATGCTGGTGTATGCCTAGTTTATGCCAAATGACTTTACGATTTTCCCAACAGTTTTTGTCAAATACTGATTTCTTGACTCAAGAACTGAGTTCTTTGTGTTTAACACTCTCTATGTTATGGTTTTCATTAGCTTCTAGATAATATATACCTAGCCTGTTCCTTTGCTCAACCATTTTCTTTCTTATCCAGTACTATGTTACTTTGATGAATATAGCTTTGTAGTAGCATTTGAAATCTGATACTACTCAGCCCCATTCCTTTACAGTTTTCCCCACTAAGTTCCATGATATTCTTGATTTTTTGTTTTTTTAGATGAATTTTATTATTTTTCTAGCTCATAAATTATTCTTGTTCCATTTAACTGGTAGTAGATAAGTAAATTACACATACATGCATCTATTAAAACATTTCATTTATATTTTAAGTTTTATTGGCATATAGTTGGGCAAAATAATTCTTTGTATGTCAAATTTTCTATAGCACTGTAATCTTTTAACCAGCAATGCTTGCAAGTTTTCTACTTTGTTAAATATCCATTTTCCTGGTAAGATGATGATTAGTTTTATGGGTAGGTTATTCTTAATTGTAACTCTGGCTCCTTTGCTTCCCAGAATATCACATTCAAAGCTTTATAATGGTAGCTGCTAAATTTTGTGTGATCCTTATTGTGGCTCCATAGTATTTGAATTATTTATTTCTGGCTGATTTCAACTTTTTTCTCCTTGTCCTGGGAATTCTGGAATTTGGCTATAATATTCCTGTGTGTTTTCACTTTGGTATTTCTCTCAGGAGACAACTAGTAGATTAATAAAATTCTATTTGATATCTACAATCAGTTTTTGTTTTTTTTTTTAAATTAATTTATTAGTTTAGTTTCAGTTAACAAGATTCAATTCCATAGTTCCTTGATTTTCAAATTTCCTTTACTTCCCTCCCCCCTCCCCTCATGACAGCATATAGTACAGTATAGGGTCTGCAAATGCATTCATATTAAACATTATTCCAATTACAAAGGCATATTGTACTAGGTGGGATGAAAGATGGTAAGGAAGAAGTACAACCAAACAATGAGAAGAACAAGATCATTTAGTTTGCTTCCATCAGGATTCAGGCTCAGTTCTTTCTAGTTATATCTCTGGATGGCACATTTCTCACTTTCTTGAGTCATTCGGGATTAACTTATATCACTGCATTGCTGAAAAGAGTCCAGTCTGTCATAGTTGGTCGTCACAGATATGGTATGTCTGTGATTGTATACAAATTTCTTCTGATTCTACTCTTCTCGCTCAGCATCAGTTTGTATAAGTCTCTCCAGGTAATTATGAAATCCGTCACCTCCTCGTTTCTTATAGCACAATAAAATTACATTACATTCATATACCACAACTTGTTTAGCCATTCCCCAATTGATGGGCACCCTTTTAGTTTCCAATTCTTTGCAACCACAAAAAGGGCTGCTAAAAATATTTTGTACATATGGTTCTTCCTCCCACTACTATGATCTCTTTGGGATATAACCCTAGGAGTGGTATGGCTGGGTCAAAGGGTATGAAATTATTTATAATCCTTTGGGCATAATTCCAGATTGCTCTCCAGAATGGTTGGATAAGTTCACAACTCCACCAGCAATGTATTAGGGTTCCAATTTGCCCACATCCTCTCCAGCATTTGTCACTTTCTTGTTTTGTCATCTTAGCCAATCTGACTGGAGAGATGTGGTATCTCAGAGTTGTTTTGATTTGCATTTCTCTAATTAATAGTGATTTAGAGCATTTCTTCATATGCTTATAGATATCTTTAATTTCTTTCTCTGAAAACTTCCTATTCATATCCTTTGACCATTTCTCAATTGGGGATGACTTGTATTCATATGGATTTGGCTCAATTCTCTATAAATTTTAGAAATGAGTCCTTTATCAGAGAAACAAGTTGTAAAAATTCTTTCCCAATTTCCCACCCCCCTCTTGATCTTGGTTACATTGGCTTTGTTTGTGCAGAAGCTTTTCAATTTAATGTAATCAAAATTATCCATTTTGCATTTTATAATGCTCTCTAATTCTTGTTTGGTCCTAAAATCTTCCCCTCTCCACAGATCTGTCAGGTAAATTATTCCTTGGTTTCCCAAATTGCTTACAGTATCATCCTTTACACCTAGATCATGCACCCATTTAGACTTAATTTTGGTATATGGTGTTAGATAGTGATCTATGCCCAGTTTCTGCCATACTGTGTTCCAGTTTTCCCAGCAGTTTTTGTCAAATAGTGCATTCTTATCCCAAAAACTGGGGTCTTTGGGTTTATCGAACAATAGATTGCTATATTCATTAACTGCTGGGTCTCCTGCGCCTAATCTATTCCATTGATCCACTACTCTACACCTCTGCCAGTACCAAGCAGTTTTGATGACTGCTGCTGTATAATACTGATTAAGATCTGGCATAGCTAGTCCACCTTCCCTAGCATTTCTTTTCATTAATTCCCTTGATATTCTAGACCGTTTTGTTTTTCCAAATAAATTTTGTTATTATTTTGTCTAACTCTACAAAGTAGTTTTTTGGTAAATTGATTGGAATGGCACTAAATATATAATTTAGTTTGGGTAAAATTATCATTTTTATT
>WOXC01000357.1:0-26928 GCA_011680675.1 Gymnobelideus leadbeateri
ACTGGTTACAGGTTAAGATGTGAGTCTTCTGTGCTTTCTGTTGGGTTAAATAAAACCCATTCTATGCTCAATGTATTCTTAGCCTCAGTACTTGCAAGGTACCAGAGGGTTCTTTATGTGTTCTTCAGTAAACCAGGCATGACTCAAATGCTGATTTTCCCACAGCAAACCCTTGGTGTGCTTCTCACCCAAATAAAGTGTGATTAGTGAGAAGCCCTCAAGAATGAATGCTGTCTCTGTAAAGGCAGACTTTCAGTACTGGGTAAGTGCTGAAATATCTCTCAGTACCCCATCTCCCACCTCCATGCCTTTGCACTGGCTCTCCCCATGCCTGGAATGCCCTCCCTTCTCACCTGCACCTCACAGAATCCTTGTCTTCCTTGAAGCTGCAGCTCAAGCACCATCTTCTGCAGGAAGCCTTTCCTTATCACCTCTCCCACATTTGAGTGCCCTCTTTCCCTAACTACCCTCTCTCCCTGTTTGTATGCATGTATATATACTCTTTGCAGTCAAACTGTAAATATTATTAGTATTATATTTGTCGTCCCTATTGGAATGTCTTCTTGTGAGAAAGGATTGTTTCATCCGCATTACCAGAGCTTAGCACAGGGCCTGGCACATAGTAGGTGCTTCAGAAGGACTTGCTGATTGCTTTTTAAAAAGGAGATAGAATTAATTAATTACAGAAAAGAAGATACAATGACAAAGTTCTGTCATTTAAAGAAGTGTAATTATGTTTATAGATCATGGCATTTTATAGACAGAAGGGCTCCTACCTTAGGCAAGGGCTCTCATTTGAAAGGTGAGGACACTGAGGCTCCTTAAAAAACCAAAAAGGTCAACGTGCTGCCCATTGTCACTCAACTGTTGGGGGCAAAAAAGGGGCTGAAAACCCAGGCCTGTGTGGAGGCTCCCAAGAGAGAAAGTATCAGTGGAGCCCTTGTTACCTTTTAGGTAAATGGACAGGAGGAGGCTCCCAGAGCAGCCTGGTTTCCTTCCCCCAGAGGAGGAGTGCCTCGAGGAATGTTAGCATTTCTTTCTCTTTGCAGAAGCACCCCAAGGGGGAACAGAAGGGCCTTGGGGTCAGGTCCTGTTTCCCTTCTGTATCTGGGTCCCAGTTGCCTAGTCCAGTGTCTGGCACCCTGATAGCACTGAAGGAGAGCTTGTTAATAAATACGTAGATGGCCGGAGCAACTAGCTAGGCGCTGTGCCACCAGGCAGGGGAGGTGGCTTCTGTGCAAACAGACGATGGCTTCTTTATCTCAATCCAGTCTCTTTTAAAGGGGCATGTGAGCCCTGTGGCCCTCACCTCTGTCTCACAACTGAGGCTGCAGCTACATGTACCCAGTGTGAGGGAATTCCCAGTTTGGGGGAGTGGGGAGGCAGGCCTCGTCAATTATCTAACAGGCCTTGTGTGTGCCTCTGTCTCTCTCCCTTTTGTCTCTGTCTCTATCTCTCTGTCTCTCCGTCTCTGTCTCTCTGTCTCTCTCTCTCTGTCTGTCTCTGTCTATCTGTCTCTCTGTCTCTCTCTCTCTCCCTCACAGGAACACAAAAACACAAACTCCCTCAGAGGAACACAAAAATAAACACAAAGACACACAAACTCCCTCACAGGAACATAAACACACAAACTCCCTCAGAGGAACACAAAAATAGAAACAAAGAAACACAAACTCCCTCACAGGAACACAAACACACAAACGCCCTCACAGGAACACAAACACAAAGACATAATCACAAAGACACACAAATTCCCTCACAGGAACACAAATACACAAACTGTGTCTTTGTGTCTATTTTTGTGTTCCTCTGAGGGAGTCTGAGTTTTTGTGTTTGTGTGTTTGTTTCTCAGAGGAACACAAAAATAGACACAAAGACACACAAACTCCCTCAAAACAACACAAACACACAAACTCCCTCACAGGAACACAAACACACAAACTCCCTCAGAGGAACACAAAAATAGACACAAAGACACACAGACTCCCTCACAGGAACACACACATAGAAACACAGGCACACAAACTCCCTCAAAGGAACACACAGAAGATACACACAAAGACACACAAACTCCCTCACAAGAACACACAGATATACACACAAAGACACACATTCCCTCACAGGAACACAAAAACACAAACTCCCTCAGAGGAACCCAAAAATAGACACAAAGACACACAAACTCCATCAGAGGAACACAAACACACAAATGCCCTCACAGGAACACAAACACACAAACTCCCTCAGAGGAACACAAAAATAGACACAAAGACACACAAACTCCCTCACAGGAACACACACATAGAAACAGACACACAAATTCCCTCACAGGAACACAAACTCCCTCAAAGGAACACACGGAACATACATACAAAGACACACAAACTCCCTCACAAGAACACACAGACATATACACAAAGACACACAAACTCCATCACAGGAACACACACATAGACACAGAGACACACAAACACCCTCACAGGAACACACAGACATACACACAAAGACACACACAGACACACAAACTCCCTCACAGGAACACAAACTCCCTCAGAAGAACACACAGACATACACACAAAGACACACACAGACACACAAACTCCCTCACAGGAACACACACACACACACACACACACACAAACTCCCCCACATGAACACAGAGATACACACAGACACACAGACACACAAACTCCCTCACAGGAACACACAGACATACACACAAAGACACACACAGAGACACAAACTCCCTCACAGGAACACACTCACTCAAACACAGACACACACACAAAGACACACAGACACACAAACTCCCTCACAGGAACACACTCACACACAGACACACACACATAGACACACAGACACACAAACTCCCTCACAGGAACACACTCACACACAGACACACACACATAGACACACAGACACACAAACTCCCTCACAGGAACACACAGACACACACACAAAGACACACACAGGCACAAAGAAACAGAGGCACAGAAACACAGAAACACACACTCACACACATACACACATAGACACACAAACACACAGACATACACACATCCAAACACACAGACACACACTCACATAGACACACAAACACACAAGTGCACACATACACACAGTGCCCAGCCCCCTGGCTGATCCTCACTGGGGGGAGACGTTCTCCCCTGAGGGAATCTGTAGGATGTGACATCACTCTAATGTTCTAGAAGAGGCCACAGCCATTCCATGGGATGCTGCCTTGTGTCGTCTCTTGTACTGTCCAAGTGCGTGTAGTCTTAATCACTCTGGTGGAGTCTAATACAATTCAGATACTCCAATAACTAATACTGAATGCAGGCCTGGGGGTTCTGAGCCTTGCTGCTTCATGGAGAAATAAGTCAAGAAGTTATTAATTAAGGAAGAGCCTGGGTTATGCCAGAGCCCCTGAAGATAAGTGTTAAATGGCCAAGTGGCAGGCCAGATGGTGACCTGGGGCAGAGGGGCGTCTTCTGGATGAGCACCCCCCACAAAGGCCACACCACGGCCCCCCAGGTATCCAGGAGAGGGCTGTCCACCCAGGGCAGGACCTGGCCATCTTTAGAGATTCAGCAGGCCCCTGGCAGACATGTCTCCTTGTCCTCCTTGCCTCTGCTGCCTCCCTCAGTGGCTGCCTCCATGGCCTCCTGTTTAGAAACCTGGGGATGAGCAGTAAAGACATCCAGCCCCCAAGGACGGCCATCTCTGGCATATAGGTGAATGGGGGAGATGCCCGGGCCTACAAGGAGGGGGCTGCTGGCATAGGCAAGGCCAAGCTGCACCAACTTGCAGGAGACCTCACCCAAACCACTGAGTCTACTCACTGGCTCCCAGTTTTTCCCTCCTGCTTTTGTGTCTCACTCAGAATTCTCTTTGGTGCCCAGGTGCTGGTGAAAACCCATTCCCCCTTGCCAGCCAGAGGCCTCTTTCTGGATCATCACCTGAACATCAAGTGGCTGCCCCTTCTGGGAGCCCAGCAGAGAGAAGCAGCAGCTCCTGACTGGCCTCTGTAAGTTGGGGGTGAGACACCCCCCTCCCTGTCCTTGACCCCTAACTTCTCACTACAGAAACCCCACTGACTTCTCAGTGGAAGAGCCAATGCTTGGCTCAGGGCAATGCTCTCCTCTCGTTTTGTTTTGTTTTTGTTTTTTGCTTTTTGGAAAGGGGAGGGCAGGGCAATTGGGGTTATGTGACTTGCCCAAGGTCACAGGGCTAGTAAGTGTTAAGAATCTGAGGCTGGATTTGAACTCAGGTCCTCCTGACTCCAGGGCCAGTGCTCTATTCACTGTACCCCCTAGCTGCCCCTCTCCTCTCATTTTCTGCCCATGCTTATAGAGGTGGGTTTGCATGCACAGATACATACGTCCACAGTCTTCTTTCAGGTTCCTTCCCTTCTGCTTGCACAAAAATCCCCATGCCCCCCTTCTGCTCCAACAAAGTCTTCCCTTGGCCCTTGCCCCTTGGCCCCTCCCAAGCTGTGGTCCTATTTTCCTCTGCCTCCTGGCAGTCTACCCTGGCTGCTCCCCCTCTCTCCCTGCCCACTCAGTCCTCACTTCCCCTATGTCTAGGTGAATGGCTTGGATGAGATCTCAGATCCAGTGCATCCTGTTTCATCCAAAGAGCACAAAGCATCCCTTCTAAGAGCTCCATCTTCCCACCTTTAGAAAGGCTCTTAAGAGGAATGTGGAAGCCTCCCAAAGATAAGGACAGGGAATGGGGTGGAGAAGAAGAAGGAACGGGAACTGTGGTAGCAGAGTCTGACAAAATGGGGAGAATGACCTGGGGCTCAGGCGTGATCTCAGTCTCACAGCCTGGTGAGCCTCCCTGCCTCTTTTGCCCCAGAGAAAGCAGGCCCAGCTCTGAGGCTGAAGGGCCAGCTGGAAGGCTCCTTCTCCAAGACCACTGATGGAGGGGAGTTTGGAGGCCACAGAGCTGGGCTGCTCAAGTCCCAGGGCTAGGAGCCAGACAAGGGTTGGAATGGGCTTCAGGAGCAGGAGGGAGGCTGGCTGCTGGATGACCCAGACTGGGGAGCCAGGATAACAGGAGGATGGGCAGACCCAAACCAAGAGGGCATCTGCAGAGTGGGTTCCCAGAGGTTTGGTGGGGGAGTTTGCAAAGCAGAGGGAAGCGGTGGGGAGGGGGGTGCACACACTGCCCTCCTCCTGAGCAGCACCAACTCTATGGGGGCCTCCTTTGGCTGGGCGCCATGTGGCCTGGCTTTCTGGAGCTGGCACCCAGAATTCACAGCAGCAGCAGCTTCTGCTCCAAGACATCTCCCCCCTGTTTTGTGCTCTCATCCCCAAGGTCCAGGTGGAGCCGCTTAGAGCAGAGACCTCAAGGCAGGAAGGCCCAAGAGGAAGATCTGCCAGGATGAGTACCAAGGCCAAGGGCAAAAGCGCCAAAGGCAAACGAAAGAAGGCCACTGCCAATCAAGAGGAAGCTGCTGCAGGGGATAGGCCTGCCATTGAATTTGGGCAGATGGCAGAGAGTCAAAAACAAACAGTGGTAGAGCAGTTAATAGCCTTAACTATTCGCAAGAATCCCCCCCAGGGAGCAGAGGCCAAACCTGATGACAAGGAGGAAAAGGGAGCTGAGGCAGCCTGTGGGGGCCCTAGCCCCACTGCTGCCAAGGGGCCTGAGCCATCTAGAGGGAATACCCGAGGGAGGAGAGAGAGGAGGAAATATGATGAGAAAGGCAGGCTGCTTAGTAATGGTGCAGACCTGTGTGACTGCCTCAAGGAAGACTGCCCTGGCTGCTTCTACCCATGCCCCAAATGCAGTTCCAAGAAATGTGGGGTCCAGTGTCGCTGCAACCGGCGCTGGGTCTATACCCAGATTAAAGACGAGTCTGGGGACCTGGTCAGCTCATTTCCATATGCCGATCCCGAATAGGGAGGCCTGCTGCCCACAGGACCCACTTGCCTCCCTTCTCTTTGGAGGGCCCAAGTGGCTGCTTTGTTAGTGACCTGTAGGGCAAAATTGGGCAAAGAGCTGGCCTGGCCCTAGTGAGCAGTGAGCCTTCCAGTGCTGGGCACCCACAACTGCCTGCTGCCTGTGGCTGTTCCCACAAAGCTCATCTTCCATCATTTTCCAGCTTTTGTGCACAGGAAGGACAATAAGGCCTTCCTCAGCTCTCATGCTCCTGGAGCCAGTCCAGTTTCTAAAGCCAGTTTCTGTTTTTTGTTGCAATTAGTTCCTGAAGGCCAACATAGAAACAACTAAACCCAGCCTGCTTGTTCTTTATCTGTCAGGTTGTAGCACTTTGGAATCTTTCTGTCTCTTTTCTCCCATTTGCTTCATGTTTCATGTTGACTTCTAGTTGTTAAATTGAAATGTTTCAGAGATGAAATGGATAAGGATTATTTAAGCAGTTGCATGTAAAGAACAAAATAAAAGCTGTTTAGAAATCCAAAGCTGGTTTTTCATCTCAAAGAATTCCCTTCCATTCAGAATCCAAGCAGAGCTCTGGGCAACCGTATCCAAGGGGTACACCTGGGTGGGCAGGCAGGCCCTCCCCCTGCAGAGGGTGAAGGTAAGAAAGATTCACATGTGGAGGGCAGGCAGGCCCTCCCCACCAAGAGGGTGAAGGGAAGAAAGATCCACATCTGGAGGGCAGGTGGGCCCACCTCACCCTGAGGGCAGTGTAAAACTTGGCCATACAGCCAGAACAAGGAAAAGGAAGGACTTGTCACAACCAAGAAGACCCTCCCCATTCAAACTTTGCCTCTTAGGGAGGGGCTCTGAGGCTACATCACATTCTCCCTTAATTGCTTGCAGAGGCCCAGGGGAGGCATGGAAATGGAGTTTTCAGTGGTTAGCAATTTCAGCTGCCTTCAGGGGGACTAACTAATTCTTTGGTGCCCTTCCCTTCCCCTCCTGTCTAGTGTCTACCAGCATCATCAGAGATGTGACTGTAAAGGGGCCCTCTGACACACAAAGCCTGCTGAAGCAGAACCCTCCACCCTTGGCCCACATTGGTCTTTCATCCTGTGCCATCTCCATTCCTGGTCACCTCATGTCTTCGGGGCTCCTGGACACTCCCCCAGACACACAGTTTCTTTGGCCCTATTTTCCTTGACCATCTTGGATTCCTGGGTAATTTTTGACTTGTACATTGAAACAATCAGCAGAATATGTCACATGGACCCCACACTGACTCCAGGGCCAACCTTCACAGTCCCTCCTGTCTATAGGCAGACCAGCCCCAGAGCAGGGCATGTCCCAGAGGTTCCTAGTAGCCCAGTCTATGGCCAGGGGCCAGATTTTCCCAGTCCAGGGGAAGGACTTAGGAGTACAGAAATGAGCACTGAATTGGATCAGAGATTTAGAGTCACAATAAAGACTTTGGAGACCAACTAGTCCAACCTTTTCATGTTCTCCTCAAGGCCCAGTTGCATGGTAGTGTAATGGCCAAATTTGGCAACTGATTGGATGTTTGGGTTAAGGGAGAATGAGGAGATGAAAATTCACTGAAGTCATGAACCTGGAAGACTGAAAGAATGATGCCTTTGATAGAAATGAAGATTAGGAGAGGGGAAGTTTTGAGGGAAAGATAATGTCTGTCAACAATGTTCAGGGGAGAAACTGCTGCTGGATCTATTAATCTGGACATCCGCATAGAGATGTTTATTAAACCCAGGAGAACTCCTGAAGTCTTGAAAAGTAAGAGGGTAGAGAGAACAAAGAGCCCACTATAGAGTCTTTGGCTATGTCTGTAATTCAGTGGTGACATATGAATGATATGTGACATGGTGAATAAGCAATTAGAAAGCTAAGGGAGAACAAGAACTCAGAGTGTCTTGATGCAGTTGACTCGAGAATTTTCTGAACTTTTACTCATGTTTATACAGACAGTTTTGCTTGTGCATACATACATACATAACAGACATAGACATACATACATACATACTCATATATACATAGATTTTTCTTTCTGTTTCATTTCCTTCGGCTTATGTATCCTCCCAGATGTCTCCACCCGAGGTATCCAAATCCCAGAGTTTGCCTCTGAAATAAACTTCTGTTGTCTTCTTCCCAGATGATACGGCAAGGCTGTTACTGTATTCTGTCCCTTCTCATGTTGAGTTTTGCCAAGCCCCGCAAAGGACTGAAAATGGCATTTGTAACTCTCTGACAATCTTACTGAAACCCTTTGGACATGTATACAAATATGCCTACACAGATGTAGTGCTCAAACCTTACAGGCGGAGAATACCTAACCCGGACAGACAATGTGGGGATTTGGCTTCTGAGGGCCCAGATTCCTAAGTTCAGATCCTCCTCCTTGCTGGGTTGCCTCCCTTTTCTCTTATGTATCACTCCTAATAGCACTGCAATCAGATTTTTTAACCTCTGCGCCTCAATTTCCCCCTCTATAATGTAAGGTCCCTTCCAATTCAAAATCTGTGATCCACCAGTTTGATGAAGGAGCAGGCAACAAAGTGTAGTGGAAAGAGGGATGGAGTTGGACCTAAAAGTCTCTAAGAACTCTCAGAACTCCCAGAAAAGGTGCTCACAGTTAAGCAGGAAGCCCACCAACCCTGAAGTCTTCCCCTGTTCTATGCACTGCAGCAGTAGGGATCAAGGATAGACTCATCCTTGGGAGAAGGAGGAAGAAGAGTCATCGAGTCAAACTAGCATTTATTCAGTATTTCATAATGTGCAGAGTTCTAGGAAGAATCCCAGATGCTCCCCTCTACCTTGTCCAGGATTGGAGGTTGGGGGAGATGAGGAAGTTCCCACTTAGGAACCTCCGAAAGAATTAAAAACCACCTCAAATATTCACAGAGCACTTCTACGGTTCCACAAGGAGCTTTTCACATATTTCATGTAAGTCTCAAAACTACCTTGTGTGGTAAGTGCTGTTAGAATACCCTGCAATTGGGGAAATTGAAGTACATAGAGAGGGGGAACTACTAGGCCTAGAGGAAAGGGGCAGGACTACAACTCCCAGAATCCTCAGGGCGGAATCGTTTTAGGCTGGTTTCCATTTCCCACAGGCCGGAGCTCAGTCAAGG
Organism: Gymnobelideus leadbeateri; assembly: GCA_011680675.1. Lineage (NCBI taxonomy): Eukaryota > Metazoa > Chordata > Mammalia > Diprotodontia > Petauridae > Gymnobelideus > Gymnobelideus leadbeateri. Next base: position 9,036 of record WOXC01000357.1, read on the forward strand.
CGCCGAGGCTAATGCCTTGTATCGGGGAAACGCAACCCTGGCGTGGCTTCTGGAAACAGTATTTGGGAGGCCCCGAAGGGAGCCTGAGGAGCCAGAGCTCGGCAGCTCAGAGACCTGCAGGGGGGAAGGCAGAATCACTCATTTCTCTCGAGCTTCTCCCCAGAGCCGGGGAACCAGTGACGCAACTAATGCGCGCGCAGGTTCTGATGGTCGCCATCCTGTGGACATGGGTTTTGTGCGCATGTGCGTGAGTTTCTGTATCTCTAGGGAAGGAGTTTGGTGGAACGCGAAGAGGAGCAAAGAAACCTGGGCGGGGCGGGCGGGAGCTCTGAGGAAAGAGGAGGGGCTGTGTGTACAGGTGGTAGATCCTGGGAGTCTCGAGCTACTCGGGTTCAAGTCCCGCCCCCGACACCTCCTAGCCGAGGGTCCTAAGGAGCGAGCTATTTATCCTCGGTTCCCAATCTGTAGAAAGTGGTACTTGGAGGGGAGGGGCGCCTGAGAAGCTGATGCCCGTAGAGGGCCGTGGCAGCGCCGGGCCTGGTGGATCGGTGCCGTCCATTCCCTCCCCGAGGATGGAGAGGAGAGGGGGCCCCGCCCGTGATGCCCCCTCCCCCCCTCCCGTCTCCTAGTCTTTCCCCCGTCCCGCCTCGCGGGGGCAGTCAACAAGCACTTCTTAATGTGGCAGGTCTTGTGCTGAAGGCTGGGTTAGAAAGACAAAAGTGAAACCATCCTTGCCCCCAAGGAGCTTGTGCTTCAATGGGGCAGATAACGTGTACACTAACATAGAAGTATCCACAACATGAATCCCAGGTCAATTGAGTGGGGGAGGGGGAGAAACAGGCGGGATCAGGAAAGGCTTCACGTAGAAGGTGATGTTTGGCCGGAATCATGAAGGAAATCAGGGATTCCAAGAAGTGACGAGGAATGCTTGTGGGCCAGCTTGTGCAAAGGCCTAGAGTTAGAAGATAGGGTGTCTTGCGTGAGGAGTCACAAATAGGCCAGTATAAGTGGATCATTGAGAGTGTGAAAAGGAGTAAAGGGAAAGACTGGAAAGATAGGAAAGGGTCAGGTTGTGAAGAGCTTTAAATGTGAGAAAGCTTTCTATTTGATCACTGAGATTTCCTATTAAGAGGGCCACTGAAGGTTACTGCATGGGGTGGAGGGCTGAAGTGTGACATGAGCATATCTATGCTTTAGAAAAATCACTTTGCCAGCTGAGTGGAAGAGGGATTGAAGTGAGGAGAGGAGACCAGTTAAAAGGCTGTTAGAGTAGTCGGGGTGAGGGGGGATGATGTCCAGAACTGGAGTGGTAGTTATGTGAATGAGGAGAAGGGGATGTAAGGGATAGATATGAAAGTAGAAAGGATAAGATTTGGCAGTGGATTGGCTATGTGGAATATATGATACTGAGGAGTTGGGGATGGAGCCAAGAAGGAGAGCCTCAATGACTTGGAGAATAGTGATGCCATTGACTAGAAAGTTGAGAAGAGGGGAGGGTTGAGGGACATGAATTCAGCTTTGGATGTGTTGGGTTTGAGATGTCCACAGAACATCCAGTTTGAATAGTTCACACACACACACACACGCACACATCTGAGTAGTGTTTCCATGTAGGAATTCTTTCCTGGCATTTCTAGGGAAATTTATATGGGTTTTGTAATCTTGAAGCCCAAAATAATCAAGAAATCGGGAAAAAGCATGTAGACTGGAACAGGAGCACTTACGAGAGAGACAGTCCTCAGCCAATCAGAGACATAACATGTACACAAACACTGTTACCATATATGTATTCATGGCTCTTTCTGCTGCTAATGGTGAGTCATTCTTCCAAACACAGTAAAATTAGTCAGTTTAAACACAGAGTATACTTTATACACATCCTTTGAGTGGTATTCCCAGAAATGTTTTGGTAGCAAAATAGGTTCTTAAATTGTTCATTTCAGTTCTGTGTAATGCTCTTAAGGTTGCTAGGCGATCAGAATATTGTGTTATTTGACTGTTACCCAGTAATGTTCTCCAGCATTTCCCAGTCTTTGAATGTTTGCTATAGGCTATATACAGTTCTTTGTAAATACTATGAAATGTACTGTTTCTTATTTATTAAACAATTTTAGATATCCATAATAATGAATAAAGAGTATGAAGAATGTTGGAAGTATTTTAAGAAAGATAAAGGAAATGAGTCAGGTCATTGCCAGGTACATTTTAAATCATTGCAACATAAAGCATCATCAACTAGCTTGATTGCTTATGGAAAGAGGAATATTCTGAAAATATAAAAGATGTTAAATTGCTTATAACCTGTTTGATTAGCAGTTGAAGCATTAAATAATCATCATGCAAATCACCTAACAATTTTAAAGGTCTTTAAAAAGAATTTTAAAGTTTACGTTTTAGAAATTAAAAATTTTTTTGGTTAACGTTCCCATTTAATGTTTCTATTGTCAAGTTTCTATATTAGGTAGGGATAATTTTACATGTTATCAAAAGGTCACAGTATATTGGTTTACAGTAATAAACCATGCATTTATTATTCTTTTTTTTTATAGAAAACCTTATCAGAAAAATAATTCACTGGTAATTATGATAATCACTAATTATTATTTAAAATACAAAAGCAAAATGTTATGAAAAATACAGGATAACTTATAGTTTCAGGAATTCCCAGAAATTTTAACGTCTTTAGGGAATTTGGAAGCACTACATCTGGAAATTATCTGCATAGAGATCATTGAACCCATAAACACTAATGAAATCACCAAGTTAGATAGCATAGAGAAGAGGAGAGGGACCAGGATAGAGCCTTGCTTGCAGGGGCACCCACAATTAGTGGATGGGACATGAACGGCAATCCAGCAAAAGACACTGAGAAGGAATGATCTGCGGTGGCTAGGTGGGCTAGGTGACGCAGTGAATAGAGCACCAGCCCTCGAGTCAGGAGGACCTGAGTTCAAATCCAACCTCAGATACTTAACACAAAAACTAGCCGTGTCACCTTGGGCAAGTCACTTAACCCCAATTGCCCTTCAAAAAATAAAAAGAGAAGGAATGATCAGCAAGGTAGGGAGTGAACCAAGAGAGCTCAGTGTTACAAAAACTTAGAGAGGAGAGCATATCTAGTAGGAGATATGTCAACAGTGTCAAAGGCTTCAGAGAGGTTAAGGATGAAGATTGAGAAAAGAAGATTAGATTTAACTTGTCTCCTGCCTGCCTCAAGTCTCTCCTTACTTTCTACCCAAAAAGTGGTACTATAAATAGCCTCATATATAAGAGAACTTTGATATTAACCTCCGATATGCCTAGCAGTGGAATCTCAGAGTCAAAGGGTATATAGACATTTTAGTCACTTTCTTCACATACTTCCACATTGCTTTCTAAAATGGGGGGTAGATAGGTGGTGCAGTGAATAGAGCACAAGCCCTGAAGTCAGGAGGACCTGAGTTCAAATCCGGCCTCAGTCCCTTAACACAAAACTAGCCATGTGACCAACCTTGGGCAAGTCACTTAACCCCAATTGCCCTACCTTCCCCCTCCAAAAAGCAAAATAAAATAAAAATGGTTAGACACCTTTTCCCACAGGGCATTAGTGTGCCTTTATTTCCGCAATCCAATCAGTACTGACTATCATTTTGCCTGTTTGCTGTTTGATTTCCATTTATCTTATTAGTGAGTTGGTACCATCTGTAATACTTTACATTTCTTCTTTTGAGTACTGTTCATATCCTTTGGCAACTTATCTATTGGGGATATTAGTTTAGTTAAAACTAGATACTAATTTCTGAATCTACTTTCTGTGCACATATAAACTGCAGGGCATCACAAAATACTAAAAGCAATCAGACCTTTTCACATTGTAGAATTTCACCCTTTCCTCATGTGACATATGAGTGACATACAGATCATGTTGAGGGTGCCAGTATCAATCCACATATTAATCATTAGTAAGACCTAGTTTTTTCTTTGTAGAAAAAAATAGAAATACAAATTCTAATATTTCTTGCCCTACCTTAATGTATTATCTTGTATTTTGGAGACCACCAGACTAAAATGGCCTGTGAAATTTCTTCTATCTCTATGTTTTTGTGACTTTGGTTTTCTGCCCATAATACCAGGCAGAATTAAGAATGACACAAGTTTCTGATAAATGCTCTTTAAAAGAAATCCAGAGCAACCCCATTAATGTTTATTGTGGTCCTAGTTTCTGACTACCGTTTTATTACTTGAGAAAAGTTGCCAGGTCTTTTGATAAGGATGATGTTGTTGTACTCTATCTTTGGACAGGGTATCTGTATAGCAAATCTAGGGTTGATTAAGATTATAAACTATAGTAAACATTCAATTCAGCAATTATTTAAGCACCTACTGTGTGCAAGGTACCATGCTAGGTATGGAGAATCCAAAGCCAGAAATGAACCTGTTCCTTCCCCAAGGAACTTATATTCTCCTGGGGCAATACAACATTTATGCAAATAAACAAATGCCAGGTAATTTGAGGAAGGAGAGAATGTTAAGAAGGGGAGGAGGGATCATGGAAGTCCTTTTCCAGAGATCACAGTCAGGCTGAGCCCCAGAGAAAAGGGATAGAAGCTCCTTGAGGGCAGGGACTGTCAAGTTTTTGTCTTTGTAGCCTCAGGCCTAGCACAGGACTTGCCACATAGTCAGGTGCCTAATAAATGCTAGTTTAACTGAATTGAGGCAGAAATGAAGAGGACGGTACATTTCAGACCTGGAGGAGAAGTCCTACAAAATACTTTGGAATGTCAAAGTCAAGGGATGGCCAGGAGACAATCTGGCTAAAACCAGAGTGCGTGGCAGGCAGTAGTATGAGATAAAGACCGAAGGTAGGCTGGTGCCAATGGGAACCTCTAGAGTTTGCATTTCATCTGATGGGCAATAGAGAGATACTGGAGATATATGGTTTAAAACTTTTTTTCTTTCAAACGAACAGATGGAAAACATGGGATGAACCCTACCTTCTAGGGCCTTGCTATGTTAAACTAGACAACACAGCAGGTATAAATATGTGTTGGGATCTGGTGAAACATTGCCCATTAGGAGAGGGGTTAAACATTATTTCATTTCAATAAGGATCCCCTGAGTGAGGAAAGTGTCTCTGCCCATGCAAGTCGGCACCTTCCCCGGAATTACAGGCTTAGAAATTTATCTAGAATGCTGGGAGGTTAAGCGATATGGCCAGTATGTGTCGAAGGCACTTTCTGCACACCCCATCCTCCCTTTCTTAAGTTGTTAGACTATTGACATGAATGTTGTGAAAGAGGTCTTGCAAAATACTTACTGGACTACATAGAACAAACCAAACTCATTCACTGTGTTGCCAATAGAGCTCCCTGGGAGCCTGAAAAATACCTTGCAAACTAATCACTGACTTACAGCTGGAAAAATGAGAAGAATCATAGGGATGGGGTGTTTATGTGAGGACGGTTATCCCTTCCATATCACGACTTTCCCCATCACAGTTTCGATATATCGCAGGGTTAGTATAAGAAATTAAATGGGAATTTTGGGACGGTTTTCTAGAAGGTGCAAATGACACTCACAGGCCAGCTGATGACACAGAAAAAGTTTGTAAATTCAGAAATGCATAAAATATATGTATAGTATTATACAATATCAACATATCTTTTAAAACCATAACAATTCAAACTTGAAGGGAGGGCCAAAAATTTTTACATGAATTTTCTAGATCAAGGAGACACTGTACCTCTAATCTGCACAATGTGGAAGGGATAGCTATGTAAGAGTTCTCATATGCAAGTTACACTAGTGCAACTTACTGAAGGTCAGAGTGAAAGCCATTTTAACAAAACAGGTAGTGATCAAATGTAATACCAAATCAATCAATCCACAAGAATTTATTAAATACCTACTATGTGCCGGGCACTGGAATGAAGGTAGGTACTCAGTAAGTGGAGAAGGCCCATGAAGTTTGTATTTATAGCAATACCTCCATTTACAGATGTGGATATTGAGGCTCTAAGAGATTGTTACCGTGCCTGTAGTCACACAGCTAATAAAATGGCAGTTAAGATTTGAGCCCAGACCTTATAGTCTCCACATTTGGTACCCCTTGCCCACCATGGTGGCAATCGAGGTCTTTTGGCCACACTCCAGAGGGAGTGGTTGTCAGTGTGATTCCCATGACTCCCACGTGCTGCTATACTATGAATCAAAATGCCGGTGACACATTGAAGAATATTCACATACCTCATGAACCGTTTTTCCTCTGATAAGGATGTGCTTGCTTTGTGCCGATGGTGTAGAAGGGTCCGTAAGAATCTGCAACTAAAGGAAAAAGAGACTCCTAAGGAAAAGGACATCTCATAGGCTGGATACCTGGCAGCATCTCCTCCCATTCCAGTATCACCAAGCAGGCACTGCAGGTAATGGGAGCGTGGCCCTTGTACTGGGCATCACCCAGCAGGCACTGCAGGTAATGGGAGCGTGGCCCTTGTACTGGGCATCAGATGGATGCAATCAGGGGTTGGGGGGCTCACTGTAGTGTAGGGTTGAAAGAGCCGGGGAGACAGAGAAGAGAGGATGGGAGGGACAGCTGCTCCCCCAAACCCTCACAAAAAAATCATCAGCTGACTGCCAAGGTAAAGCTTGCTGATGATATGGACCCAGTATTTTCTGCCATGGGCCAGCTTCCACCACCAATCCTCCAGAGGTACAGGGGTCTGGCAATAATAGTTGGCTATATATATTTACATAAAATATATTCTATTGATATATGTATATATTTACATATAAATGTATATGTAAATATATACATATATGTGTGTATATATATATACACATACACACACACACACACACACACACACACACACACATATATATACTGATGAAGAGCATTCTGTACTTTACCTCATTTGAACCTCTGATGACATGAGGTAGCATTATCCCCATGTTACAGATAAGGAAACTAAAGTTGACAAGAGGTTAAGTGATTTGCTCAAGGATATTGTCAGAGACCAGATTCCACCCCAGGTCTCCCTGCTTCCAAGTCTGCTGCTCTATCCACTAGGCCAAACTGTTGCCACAAGTCCTTTTCCTGTACAGTAAAACCTGGTCAGTGGCCACCTTCCTCTTGGCACGTGTCCCCTATGTAAATGGTCTAGGCAGAAATACACAGTATATCTCCATAAATCAGAGAATATAGGTATCAACCTTGACCTAGGACAAGAATTTTGTAAAAAGGGGCCTCTCTGTATGAAACACTAAGTCCTTAATGGCCCTCCTTGACCCTCCTTGGCCAAGATTCTGGGTGTTATATCAACTAATACTTCCCTACTGTTGAAACTTCAGTCACTTGATATTAGGGAAATTTAGAAGGCTTGACATCAGGATCCAGGCACTAGAGGACTAGAATCCACATTCAGGATTCAGCTGCTGGGAATGGGGCAGGGGTGGTGGGGGAGAGAGACAGGGGAAGACACAAAGAGAGAGAGAGAGGGCTGGGGAGAGAGAGACAAGAGACAGACAGAGAGAGAAAGAGAGAGAGGAGAGTAGGGGGGAGAGAGGGGCGGAAGAGGAAAAGGGGGAGAGAGAGGGAGAGGAACAGTGAGAGAGAGGAGTGGGGAGAGAGGGAGGAAGAAGGGAGCCACAGAGAGAGATAGAAAGAGGGAGAGAGAGGAGAGGTGGGGAGGGAGAAGGGGAGAAAGAAAGAGAGGGGAGAGCAGGGAGAGAGAGACAGGAGGAGAGAGGAGATAGAGGACAAGAGAGGTGGTGGGGAGAGACAAAAGGGGGGAGAGAGAGAAAGAGAGAAGAGAGTGGGAGAGAGAAGAAAAGGAGAGAGAGAGAGGAAGAGGAGAGAGAGAAAGAGACAGAGGAAGAGAAAAGAGTGGTAGAGGAAGAGAGAGAGGAGAGGAGAGGTGGGGGTAAAGAGGAGGGGGGGGAGAGATTAAGACAGAGACAGAGGGAGAAAGAGAGGGGATAGAGAAAGACAGGAAGAGAGAGGAAAAGGGGGAGAGGGAGGGAAGGAGAGAGACACAGAGAGGGGGGAGGAAAAGAGATGGGGAGAGACAGACAGAGGGGAGAGTGGGGAAAGGGACAGAGAGAGGGAGGAGGGGGAAGAGAGAGAAAGAGAAGCAGAGAGAGAAGGGGGAGAGAGACAGAAAGAAGAGTGGGGAGAGAGACAGGGAGAAAAAGGTAAAGAGAGAGATAGAGGAGGTGGAGAAAGGAAGAGAGAGAGGAGAGTGGGAAGAGAGAGAGACAAAGAGAAGGGAGAGAGAGAGAGAGAGAGAGAGAGAGAGAGAGAGAGAGAGAGAGAGAGAGAGAGAGAGAGAGAGAAGAGTGAGAGAGAGAAGAGACAGAGGGAAAGAGGTGGAGGAGAAGGAGAAGAGAGACGGGAGAGGGAAGAAACTGAGAGACAGAGGGAGAGAGAGAAAGGAGAGAGAGGAAGGGGGGAGAGAGAGACAGAGATAGAAGAGTGGGGGGAGGGAGAAAGAGAGACAGAGAGAGACGCAGAGACACAAACACAAAGAATGAGAGACAGAGAGAGGAGAGATCTTTCTCATTTCTTCAGGCCGGCATCAGTCTCCAAGACACCAGTGATCCGAGATTTAGAGCCAGCAGGGACCCTAGAAGCCAGCTAGTCTAGGCTCTGGTTTTACTGAAGCCCAGAGCAGAAGTGGCTTGCCCAAGGCCACACAGTCAGTCCTAAGTCCTCCTAACTTCTCTCCCAAACCACCTTGTATTTAACTACTTTGTATTAGATTTATTAACTTGATATTTATGTCGTATATAGTTTCACATGTACTTGTCTTCCCCATTAGAATGTAAGCAGGTTGAGGGCCAGGAGTGTTTTATACCTTAGCACCTGGTAGACCTACCTAGACACTTAAATACTTGTGGCCTGACTGACTACTTTGAACAGTTATTGGGAACATGTACCAGTTAAACAGAAAACCGAGTTGATATGATAGAGAATGGCATAGAGTATAGGGAGATGGGATGGAAGCAAGCTACATAGGCAGATTGATGAGAGCCGCATTCTAAGGGATAATTGTATTTCTTCCATGCTAGCAGGTCTAAAATGAAGGCAGGCGGGGGTGGGGGGGTGGGGGGCACAGGTGCTTGGCTAAGCAGAATGGGGGCTTTGAGCATAGGCTTGCAGGAAGGTCACATTTAGACCAGATTACCTTTTAGGCAAGCTTATAATGTCTCCCACTTTCTTTGGTTTCCACTTCTCTCACTGTGGGGAAGGAGAGGCACAGAACAAATTAGAAAGCAGCTGTGAGCTTTGGAAGTCTTCACTTTGGGTTGTCTAATGGATTTTTGCCAAGTTTGGGGTTGATGTTAGAGGAGGTGGTTTCCTCACTGCCACAGAGAAGCTGGCAAGTCTCTTTCCATATGGATTCCTAGTTTCTGGTTTTAGAAAAATCACAGCATTGGAAATGGGTGTGTAACATACATGGTCAGACTCATTTGTGGTTGCCAAATAAATGGTGATTGAGGGCAGCCTACTATAATGGGAAGTGGGCTGGACAAGCACCAGAGAATCTGACTCCTTGGCCTAGCCCTGTAGCTAACTGGATGGTGTGTCCTTAGGTGGGTGAGCTGTACTCCAGGTCTCAGGTTTTTTTTATCTCTAAAGTGGGCTATGCAGGCTAGATTATCTCCAAGGTCCCTTTAGAGTTCCTGGGTCCCCTGCTCCCCTCCTTGGGTATTTCCCCTCAATCTTGGAATGCCACCCTAGGGCTAAGCTAACCTAATGGTTAGTACAAACTCACCTAATCTACTACACCTAGCTGGCCCTAGAACAAGATTCACATCATCCATCCATCCTGACATCTTGCCATACCGCTGGATAGAGGGGCCTCCCCCTACTTGCCTTCAACCTTTTGTTCTGGTAACACATGTTTTGCTTTGCCCAAGTTACAGTTAGTGACAGAGCCAGGACTAGAAGCCCAGCCTCCCTGGTTGTCAGACATTGTTGCCCGTATGTACCAAAGGGCATACACAGTCCAAGTTCAGAAAGAGAATTGTTGGGAATCATAATCTCTACCCTCAACTGTTCAAAATGAAGTATAATTGGAATGGAAGAATCTGAAAACCACAAGGCATCAACAATGAAGAGGTCCAATGAAGGCCCCTCTGCACCCAACAGAAGAAAACCCTCTGGCCCTCAAATGGCATGTGCTGCCCAAGGCAATGACCTTGCTCAGGCCCAAATCCTAGCCTTTTCTTTCCCAACCATTTCCCATTCCAGTCTAAATCCTTCCTGGGTCTTGGGAGCCCTGAAAAGTATGTACCTGAAGAGTCAGCAGCAAAGTGAAGCCTCTGTGCCCACCTGCTCCTCAGTGCTGGACAGCTAACTGCCCAAGATTCTCTAAAGATAGCATAGAATGTTACAGTTCAAGGAATCATGGAAACAAGTGGAAATCCCTTCCCTGTTGGGAGCCAAAGAGGCTTGATCCAGGACTCAGATAATTACCTTGATATCAAAAGAAGTGACTTTTCCTCAAGTTAGCTCCTGAGTTCTTTTGATATGGGTTACACTTAAAAGGATGTTGTTTGACTTCTGAGACCAACAGGCTCTGCCCCAAGACTTTAGTTGTTCAAAACCAAAATATTTGAATTCTTAGCTAGTCACAGTTCCTATGCAGATGTACTGGATGATGCGGCTTTGGTTTCAGGCCTTGAAGCCAACTCTCAAGAGCATCCTTTGTAATGTGACTGCATATGACAAGAGTTAACTGGCTCTTCCTAAGACTCTCTGGTACCTAGAGAAAGAATCCTTATCAAATTATCTATTCTGTGTTACTTCCAGGATACAACAGACTAGATAATGATTAGAAAACTTGAGTCCCCTTCCTTTGTCTCTTTTGCTCTATAAAAATCTTGTCCTGAGAACCAATAAATGGAGTTCATCTTTCTTCCTTGAACTACCCACATGGCCTGGTCATTTCTTATTCACGTCTCCAAATCATGCCAAGTGCTGGACACTGAGCAGCCCATGGCAAATGGCGCTCACGCAGGAACCTGAAAGGAAGGTCCACAGCGGAAAGTGCTCCAAAAATCAAAAGTCACAGGGCAAGGGAACTTTTTTCAATCAATTCTTAATCATTCTATTCCACCAGGCCGATACAGGGATTTTCAAGCTTTCTATCACCATGGGTCAAATGCATAGGGTACAGTTCAAAGATCAGCAACAATATTTTCAAGTATTAGAGAAAGTCTTAAAAAAGAAAGAGCGTTTGTTATTATGAAGGAACAGTTAGAGGAATTGTATTTAGTGTGTTTGGAACAGTGTAGCCCTGGGTTTCCAAAGGGTGGTGTAATAGAATGGGAAACAGAAGGAAAACAGAAAACTGAAAAACTAGGAAAAGAAGGAACCCAGCACTTCCCAATTTCTCCTTTTTTTCTATGGAATATATTAAAGATATGTTTAACATCAGGTATGAAAGTGCCAAAAGTGGCACAATTAGTTGTAATACAGCTGTCTTTATACAGTATTTATAGCAAGTCAAAAAAGTGTAAAATATATATATATATATATATATATATATATATATCAGGATAAAAACTAGAAAAAATAAATTTGCATGAAAAATGTGAACAGAAGTTTTAAGGCTTGAGGGCCTTCTTTCCTCTAATCCAACTCTGGCCAAGTCTGATTGTGGGAAAGGCTGTTAAAAATAATAATAAGTAAAAAGGGATTGTTTTCCCTTCAGATTAAAGAGGCACACTAACAAACATTTAACTATTCTCCTGCCTCATCTAAAAGAGGAAAGTGTTGTGTATCAGGATGCAACTGAAGGTTAATTGAATTTGGCACTAAGGCAAATTTAGAACATATAAAGACCTGAAAAAGAAATGCTTAATAGTTTTTAACTCTAGCTAGTACAGTCTGGAGAAGTGGTGGCACTGGGCATTGTCCAGCTTCTCCATACTGTACATGGACGGTAAAAGCCTTTTGTTTTCTTTAAAAAAAATTAGGAATCACTTAAGTTCACAGTACAGGTTAAATTAGTTGAGAACATCTTTTAAAGTGTCACTAGAGGAGAGAGTGCTGAAGGATTTTAAATCACACTCCTCGATCTAGATAAAGGGAAGATGCATGATAAAGGGCTCTACAAACAGCAGCCTGGGGGCAGAGCGTGCTGCCCCACACTTATTAGGCAACCTGAATCCACAATTCAGACTTAGCAACTCTGAAAAGAGGAGTAAAAAGCCTAAATTCTCTATCAATAAATTTTGCATGTGATGATTTGAAAATTCAGCTAACATAACATCATTGTGTTATTGTGGTCTTCCTGAGTTTGGTACAATGTTATTATATAGTAAAGATTGGATAATTGTTGTTAGCCAGAAATAGTGTCAGATAAAACAAAACATTTATCTGATTTTTGTTGAAACTAAAAAGACAGAGGGAAGAAATCTGTGTAGAAACAGTCATGTTACTTTATCAGTTCTGCTAAACCCTGTCTTATAATGTTTATATCTGCCATATAGAAAACAATGTAGTTACAAAACGAGGTTAGTCCCTCCCCGCTCCAGTCCAGAGGGTACCTCAATACAATTGTATTAACTTCTTTCATCCTAGATCATATTAGGAAAAAAGAGTTCCTACCCCTTTCCCTTTCCCTACCCCCTTACCTTTCCCCCACACTTGCAAACGGGAAAGGGACCTTAGTTACCCTGGGGACCTGGCTGTTAAAAGTTCTGAGCCCTGCCACTGATAAACCAATAGCTGTCTGTACTGGATAAGACAATCCATCCTTTTTATCAATGATTTTATATGATCTAGGAATACAACTGACTTCATCTGAAGTTTAATGATTTTGCTACAGTTAAAAATAATTTGATTGTCACTTATGGAACTTGTAAAATTGATCATTTTAAATTTAAAAATTGATCAATGCTAAAACCTAGAATTGTTAATTGATTGCTGTATGTGAAAAGAGGAAACTCGGTAAAAACTTTATTACATTCCTCCTGCAAATTTGAGATTTAGCAAAGCAGGAGCATCACTTTCAGCCACTGGTCTATAATAATTCTTATTTTTTAATAATGTCAAGACCCCTGGAAACTACCTCTATGGAAAAAAATCATCAAACTAGGATAGAAACTTGTTTTAGTAATGCAATTCTTTTTTTTCTCTCTTTTTAAAATTAATTTATTAGTTTAGTTTCAGTTAACAAGATTCAATTCCATAGTTCCTTGATTTTCAAATTTCCTTTACTTCCCTCCCCCCTCCCCTCACGACAGCATATAGTACAGTATAGGGTCTGCAAATGCATTCATATTAGACATTATTCCAATTACAAAGGCATATCGTACTAGGTGGGATGAAAGATGGTAAGGAAGAAATAAAACCACACAATGAAAAGAACAAGATCATTTAGTTTCCTTCCATCAGGATTCAGGCTCAGTTCTTTCTAGTTATATCTCTGGATGGCGCATTTCTCACTTTCTTGAGTCATTCGGGATTAACTTATATCACTGCATTGCTGAAAAGAGTCCAGTCTGTCATAGTTGGTCATCACAGATAAGTAATGCAATTCTTAAATAATGAACCTAACCTGCCAAAAAAGTTGCAAAAGATTAATAAAAATTGTCTATTACACCAGGATGTTTAAATTTGAGAAAGAAAAATGTTAAATAATATCCCTTATGTATTAAAAGACGTAGTAGATCTTTATTGTTTATCACAGCTACGTGAGAATAAAATTAACTGTAATTAGCTCTAAGCTGGGATTGGCAAAAATTGCTGTTTAAGATAAAAAGCATTTAAGACCATATTCACATAGTTCTGCTTTTTTTCTGCTTAGACCTGATTCCGATGATCAAATTAAGTAATCAGTAAAGGATATGAACTCTTTTTATCTTAGCTTATTGGAAAATTTAATATTTTTTACTTAAGATTAGAAAAAGTACAGAAAATTATGCAGACTACTTAAAAATCACCTTAAGATATTCCCACTAACTAAAGGAATTTTGGAACTAATAGATTTTTAAAATATGGTGATCAGCTTTTAATTGTTTGAGATTCAATTATTATATATTTTTTCTTCTCTCCTTTGGCTAAAACACTTTGTGATAACCTAAATGAGTTTTGTTAAGTAATAAGTCAGAAAAATAGAGAATGCTCACTGACCTCTGGTAATCATTTAATATCTTATTTTGGCTAAAATCTGAATTAATCAAACAGGCTACTCTGCCTCATTTTACACAAAAAGGTCTTTCTATGTCAGCCACTCCAGAGCCCAGATAAGGCTGGGAGTAGGATTTAAAACAGGCATCCAAAGATCATAAATTCCAAAAAGACCCAGCTTTTGTTGTGCCTGGTTTTTCCATCCCCCAATGTGGTGCCTGGCTTTCCCATCCCCCAGTCTGGGCCATCCCTCAATGAGGTGAGAGGACTGGTTCTGCTCTCCCCCACTGGGTCTCTGCCCTTTCCCAGTCAGCTCACCTGCATAGAGGTGGGCAGGCTTCTGGGTCAGGGAGATTGGCGCTGTGGGAATTTCAATTTAAAACTTATATTTGGGTTACAAACAGGCAATAATAATAATGCTGATATTTCGTTTTAAATTTTGCTATTATGAAAATGTATATAGTGGTTTAAAGTTATACGTTATAATTTATTTCCTGTGTAAAGTGATTTGGAATGAATTTACCTAACATGAGCAGTGGGATAGAAGCAAGTTTTAAATACATAACATTTGGGACATTGTACATTTCTAAATTATGTAATTTGGAAAAATTATGAACTCTGATGTTTAAAACAATTTTCTTATTACAATTCTGAAGCTGTTAAGTCATCTAAGGATATATATGTAAACTTGGATGTATGTGAATATACAGTGTCTTGGGAGATTTATATTACCTAATAACATTTTTACACCAAATTAGTTTTAAGGAATTCCCATATTTGAAGGTTTATTATTATTATTATTATTATTATTATTATTTTGGAAAGTCTGAAATTGGGTGGTTATTAATTTTGGATTTAAGATGGGCATTGATTACGTTAAAAATATTTGTAATTATTACTAGAACCAAAAGATGCTGTTAGAATAATTAGCCCAGCATATTTTAAACTGATCTGAAATGTGAGCATGAATGGAGAAGTGAATATATATGTAAATTTGTGGATGGTATTTCATTTTTGAGGGCTAAGGGTATTAGAACTCAGAAATGTATGGCTATATGATCAAAATGGTAAATATTGTTAATTTGACATTAAGAAATTGATTCACGGGGGTGGAGTCAAGATGGCAAGTAGAAACAGGACTTCCCAGTGGCTCCAGCTTCCACCTTCCCCAATCCATGCAAAAGAGGACTTTGAACAAACTCTGGAGCTACAGAACCCACAAAATGACACAGAGAAGCTAACCTCCCACTGAGGATAGCCTGGCAGCCCAGCAGGGAGCGGCCAGCACAGTGCTCTGGGAGCCAACACCAGCCACTCATGAGCTGAGGTTATAGCCCCAGGGCAGGCCTGACCAAACACCTGCTGGAAGGACTCCAGAACACCAGCAGCTGTAGCCATTTCCAAAATTATCAACACATAGATGCCAAGGACAAAGTGAGAGGTCAGTGCAGTGTGGACTTTGGGACCACTAGTTGGGAGAGCTTTGGCTTTTGCCCCCAGGGCAAGAAG
This sequence comes from Gymnobelideus leadbeateri, assembly GCA_011680675.1. Classification (NCBI taxonomy): domain Eukaryota; kingdom Metazoa; phylum Chordata; class Mammalia; order Diprotodontia; family Petauridae; genus Gymnobelideus; species Gymnobelideus leadbeateri. The sequence continues at coordinate 24,667 of WOXC01000357.1, forward strand.
CTGCTGAGACGCTTAGGTGCAGCTTAGGTGCCACATTGCAGCTTCAGCTCCTACACTGCAGACTGTAGGGGGACCAGTGACCAGTCTGAGGGGTAATCACTCTTGCTTTAACCTTCTTATACCTGGATTGAGGTCTGGGGTAGAGGTCTTGGGGTGTATGACCAGCTTGCCAAAGCATGTGGAGGCATCAGAGAGGGCACCCAACTAATACCTTTGGCAGCTGAGAAAACCCCAGTGTTTGGGACAGAAGCCCCCCTGTCTGGTGGCAGAGTCCTACTGTGGCAACAAGCCCAAAAGTCAAGTAATTGAGTGTCAACATGTCTAGGCAAAGGAAACAAAATAAACAGAAAAATTCAACATTAGACTCCTATTTGGGGGTAAAGAGGATCAAAGCATGGAACAGGATGAGGACTGTGAGAAGAACTCCTGCGCCAAAAGCTTCAAATGAAAATACGAGCTAGTTACAAGCCATAGAGGACCTTAAGAAGCAGGTAAGAGAGGTGGAGGAAAAATTGGGAAGAGAAATGAAAATGATGCAAGAAAATTAGGAGAGTCAACAGCCTGATTGAGGAAAATAAAGCCCTAAAAGTAGACTAACTCAAATGGCAAAAGAGGCTCAAAAAGGCAATGAGGAGAGGAATGCCTTAAAAAGCCAAATTTGCCAGGTGTAAAAAGAATCTCAAAGGCTCACTGAGGAGAATCTTTCCTTCAGATTTCGAATGGACAAATGGGAAGCTAGTGACTTTTTGAGAAATCAAGATGCTGTTAAAGAGATCCAAACAAATGAAAGAATAGAAGGCAATGTGAAATATCTCATGGGAATAACCACTGACCTGGAAAATAGATCCAGGCAAGATAATTTAAAAATTATTGGACTACCTGAAAGCCATGATCAAATAAAGAACCTAGAAACCATCCTCCAGGAAATTCTCAAGGAGAACTGCCCTGATGTTTTAGAACCAGAAGGCAAAATAGAGGTTGAAAGAATCCACAGATCACCTCCTGAAAAAGATCCCAAAAAGAAAACTTCTAGGAATATTATAGAATATATATAATCTTTATTGGAGGGTATATAGGTGTAAGAATACATATGTGAATGTGTATACATATGTTTACAGGGATACATAGATAGAGGGCACAGGACCAATTGAATAGGAAGGGATGATACTTAAAAGGTGAAATCAAGAGGTGAGAGAGGAATATAATGAGAGGAGATGGGGAGAGACATAATGGGGCAAACTATCTCATATAGAAAAAGCAAGGGAAAATGGGTACAATGGAGGGGAAGAACAGGAAGGCATAAAGGAATGGGTCAACCTTATAATCATTGATTGTCTCAGGGAGGGAATGACATACTCATGAAATAGGGTATCTCACCCTACAGGAGAGTAGGGGGGAAGGGGATGAGAGAGGGGATGATGGAAGGGAGGGCAGGCTGGGGCGGGTAGGGAAGTTTGAAGCACCCACTTTTGAAAAGGGACAGGATCAAAGTAGGGAATAGACCAAGTAGGAGGTGGGATAGGAAGGAAGGAAATATAGTCAGTCTTTTACACTATATCTACTATGGTAGTGTTTTACATCAGCTACACATGTACAACCTGTATTGAACTGCTTATCTTCCCAGTAAGGGTGGGTGACAAGGGAGGAAGGGAATGAATCTGGAATTCAAAGTTTTAAAACCAAATGTTTAAATATATATACTATTATTAATACTATTTAACATGTGATTGGGAAATAAGAGGAGGGGATATCCTGGGGGACTGCTCTTTTGGGGAGGTGGGTAGGGGGAAAATGGGGAGAAAATTTGTAACACAAAAACTAGCGGAAATGAATGAAGTAAAAGAGAAGTTAATAAAGCATTAAAAAAAAAACAAAAAAAGAAATCATACACTTTTTTTTTATTTTTTTTTTTTTTTGAGCAATTGGGGTTAAGTAACTTGCTCAAGGTTACACGGCTAGTCATTTTTTGATTTATGCGTGGGTGCTCATTTTCTGAGGCCGGATCTGATCTCGGGTCATCCAAACTCCGAGGCCGGCGCTCTTACTCACTGCGCGCCACCTAGCCGCCCCTTTAGGGCAGTTGGGGTTAAATAACTTGCCCAAGGTTACACGGCTAGGTTTTTGTTTGTGCGGATTAAGTGTCGGAGGCCGGCTCCGAACTCAGGTCCTTCTGATTCCAGGGCCGGCGCTCTATTCTCTGCGCCACCTAGCCGCCCCGAAATCATACACTTTTAAGATTTTCTTTGTTTTACCCGAAGTTTC
>WOXC01000358.1:0-172500 GCA_011680675.1 Gymnobelideus leadbeateri
AGTCTAAATCATGTATACACATGTGTAGGTTCTCTTGATCTACTGTGTGAAATGCTTCGGTTTCTGCCAGACCGCTTTCCAGTTTTCCCAACAGTTTTCATTGAATAGTGAGTTCTTGCCACAGCAGCTGGGATCTTTGGATTGATTGAACCCTAAGTTACTGGACTTGCTTGTTTGCTTCCCAATATTGTGTCCCTAATCTGTTTTATTGATCACCCTCTACCATTTCTCATCCAGGACCAGATTGTTTTCATGATTACAGCTTTTCAGGATAGTTTGAGATCTGGCGTTGCTAGAGGGGCATTTTTCTTTCAAACTCTCCAGAGCCCAATGCTGCTTTGATAGGGTGTCAAGTCCACAGGTGCTCCAGAACGGAATTAACTCACTTGGAACTCCTCATTCAGCTGCATGTGGAATAAAGGACAGCTGAGGCCTCAACACTTTCCAGAGAGTAGGGAAACAGTGAAATGGTTTCTTCTGCCACCAGTTTCACATTCCTACCCTCACCCCAACCAAGAGAGAGTGGGGGGGGCGGGGCGGAGAATCACACACACACACACACACACACACACACACACACACACACACACCTCAAAACATTTAGTACCTAAGTCCTTGAATTTATCTCCTTGTGTGAATAGACATGACTACTGTTTAGGTATAGGATCTTCAGAACCAGACTTAGACAACTATGAGGAATTAAATTGCAAGATATATTTCTGGTATATCTCTACCAAAGAAAGGGCATTGGAAAGCCTGGATTTAAGTCTTTGTCTATTTGTTTCTTCATATGACACCTTGCTAAAGATTATTCCCAATTGATGAACAGATCAGGTTCCCAAAGTTCACTTCTAAGTACTTTGTTTTGAATCCCAGAATGCATTTTCCAAGAAATGCTGCTATATGTGGTGATTGGCTTCCCAGGCTAGCCCACAAAAGCCATTTCCCCCCAGAATGGAACTGAACAATCTTGCTGATGGCCCCAAGCTTACCTGAGGAACCTGGGAGCAGAGAAAGGCATGTCCTCCAGGAAGAATCTGAAGACTGTTCTCCCTCCATAGGCACAGATGTTCTTTGTCTTCCCTTCTCTTTAGACCCTGGGTGCCCTCAGCATACCATTACCCCTTCTTGCAGCCCCTCAGGCAGGCCTACCCCACCTCTCGAGTATTCCACTGTCTCGAATCACCTCCCACCAAACCATTTCATCAAAGCTTCAAGCTCTAAGGGTGAAACTAATACAGTGCGGGTGCCTGGCACCCTTTTAACTGTCTCTAGAGTCTTTTCATTTTTTAGAAGCTAAGAAAAATTCACCAAAATGAATGTCTAATTGGTAGAATCTTAGGGTGACTGAGGAAAGTGCAACTATTCAGGGTGGAGTGACTGGCCCCTGCAAGGTTCTCTTGCGAGCCTGTGAGTGGGGGCTTTTCCAAACGCCCTTGTTTTCTTTGTGTCTTCTCCCTCTGCAGTGGCAGCCTGGCAGGGTGGGCAGTCAGTGAGGACAATGCAGCAGGGGCCTCCCATAGGCATGCATGCGTCATGAGCAAGTCAGGGGCTGCTCCTCATCTGTCCTGGTACTAGGAGAAGCTTCTGATGAGAGGGATTTTCTAGGCACTATCTTATGAAGTTTTCCAAAAAGGTTTTTTGTTTTTCCCCAGTGACTAGCTTTCCCTCTCTGTTTCCATGGCTCAGGTTTGTGCTTTTGAGAAAATAGCCAGGCTGGCCGTGCAGATGTGAACAAAGCAAGGCTGGAAACCTCTGCAATGCAGGGGAGCCCGGCTCTCTTCCTCCAGGCTGGGGCGGGGGGGGGGGGGGGAGGACATTGGAGACTCAGACAGCGTTTCATAACGCCAGGCAGCGAAGGCGAGTGGGGGTCAGTGAAGGACAGCGCTTCTCCCTCTGCCAGGCGGCCTGGGACTTTATTGATGCCCCTATCTCCAGGTTTCTGACACTGGAGCTGTTTTCTTTATTGCTATTTCTCATAATGTACTGTCTTTACTCAGCGATTGCTGCAGAACTGATGGGGGCCATGGAGGCAGTGGCGTGTCCTAAAACAAGTTGCTTCTGTACTGGTGAATAGGGGAGCTAACATTTGGGCAGTCCTGGGCCAGCAGACAGGAGCCGTGACGGTCCAGAGAAGCTGCCAAGCCCATGGAGAAAGCCCCATCTTTCTCTAGAGGTTTTGGGGGATGGGGTGAGGGGATGGGGAGAATAGGAATGGTATCAAAGGCCTGGGCTCCCAAAGCAGGGCCTGAAAGCATAGGTCACTGTACTGTCAGATCCAGAAGAGATCAGGAGACCATGTCATCCTCACCCCCACCCCCAGTTTTACTGCCAGACAAATTAAGCCTAGAGAAGGGAAGATATTTAGGATCATATGATGTCAGAGCCGGAAGACTATAGAGACCATCTAATCCAAGCCTTTCATTTAACAGATGGGGACACTGATGCCCAGAACGAGTTAGGGAACTTTTTCAAGGTCACCGGATGTGTTAATATCCAAGCCAGGAGCGGAACCCTGGTCTCCTGGCCCCCACTATAATATGCTTCAAGCCATCCCAATTCATGCTTTGTCTTTCTTTGGATTTCTTCAACGGTTAACAGCTGTTTCCATCTGCTTGAGGGCCTCCGGATTGGGCACTGTATTGAACTGAGACCCAAGACCGGAACTACGCCCTGGCTTACTTCTGTGGGACCTGGGAATCACACAGCTACTGCAGGCACTTCCCTGGTATTTACTTACCTCTTCCTGTTTTGGCTCAATTAAGCGGCTTTTTGCTTTGGGATCCACTTGCCTTTTGGATGGTCTGATTTTCTTGGTGAATCGGTTGAGGCCCAGGTTTTGGTTTCCATAATCTATGACCCTAAATAGGACGGTAAGCGTGCAAAGTAACAAGGGGTCCAAGAGCCCTCTGGGGACCCATGGGGACTTGTGAGGGGCCAGAGCTATTTCGTATGGTTCTTTGATTTCCCTGTGTGTTGGTTTTGCCAACATCTGCTTCCATCATATGGCTAGTCAAGCCTCTCTTCAGTGCTGGCAGTCAGGATGCAAGGGGGAAAAGTTATTACTGATAGCAAACCTATTTGAAAGTAAGTAGCTTATGGGCTTTTAATAGTTACCTGCCACTAGAGCCTCCAGATTCCTGCTATTTTGCTGTCAAGACTCCAGGGCTTTGATAGCCTCCCTGGCATGGTGCCCTAGGAACCCCTAGGCCTTCCCACTTACCTGGCAGGTGAATCTCCTGTGCAGTGGTGAACTGATAAGTGTTTAACAGCCAGCTCTCTAGGGCCCCCCCCAAAAAAAACCATACACAGGAAATACTTTTAAAGTTTAATCTGTAGTATTAATATTTTCTCTCTTTTTTGAGTCTAGAATAATCAACAAAATAATGCATCAAGCCTTGATTTGTAGCATTTGCCAGCTTCCAAGGTATAAATACACTGAAAATTTAACAGTCAGCTCTATGGTATGAAATGTGCTATCTTTCCTAATCAAAATGTCAGCTCCTTGAGAAGGAAAGGAACAAATATTTATTAAATACCTACTAAGTGCTTAAACACTATGCTAAGCACTTCACCCTGTTTGCCTCAGTTCCTTATCTGGAAAACGATCTGGAAAACGGAACAGTAAACCACTGCCGTGTCTTTGGTAAAAAACTCCAGATGGGGCCACAAAGAGTCAAACATGACTGAAACGACTGATCAAAAGCACTTTCCAAGGATTTGATCCTTATAACAACCCTGAAAGATGATAGGTGTTATTATTTTTTGCAGATGAGGAAACTGAGGCAAACTAAGATACTTCACAGAGGTTAAATGATTTGCCCAAGGTCACACAGCTAGTATCTGAGGCAGGATTTAAGCTCCAGTCTTCCTGACTCTAGGATAAGTATTCTTTCCACTGTGGCACCACCTAGCTATATCTGTGAGCAAAGACCGTCTTGCTTTTCTATTTAAACCATTACCCCCAGCACTGAACATAGTACCTAATATAGCATAAGTTCTTTTTTCCCCCCTCAGCAATCAGGGTTAAGTGACTTGTCCAGGGTCACACAGCTATTAAGTGTCAAGTATCTGAGGCCGGATTTGAACTCAGGTCCTCCTGATTCCAGGGCTGGTGTTCTATCCACTGTACCACCTAGCTTCCCCAGAATAAGTTCTTAAGAAATATCTTACTTTTCTTTTCAAAAAAGAAAGAAATACTTTTCCACTCCATCCCATCGATTGCATTTAATCTACACCAATATTCTGTGATGAGGATAGCAGTGGTCAGCCAAGAGGCAATTTGTGATTCTCTCTGGCCCTAGATTGATTGTTGGTCCTATTGACTACTAACCTCAAGCATTTGTAGAGATATGGGCTCCATGCTCCTGTCATGCCCCGCCCCCCAGGGTACTGGTTCTCTAGGATTCTGTTTCAGTCTTTCTAGCAGTGAATGTCCAGGAGGCCTTGGGGGATTTGGAGGGGGTCCAGCCCATGGCTGTAATGCTGCTTCACTCTGCTGACTGCCTAGGTAGAGCCTCCAGCACAGGACATTAGAGATGGGGATTGAGGGCCTACAGGAGCAGAGTGTTGCAAAGACTCCAACTCCATCACCATACTGCTTTGTTTTTCTTCACTTTTTGGTTTGGTCAGCAAGTAAGACATATGTTGGTGGCATATCCAGAAATTACTGGGATATCCAAACAAATGGCAGCAATGGTGGTTTTTAAATTTTTTTTTAATGAATTAAAAGCTAAGAAAAAAATCCAAAACATTTTTTAAGAAATAAGGCTGCTGTCCACTGTCTGGCCCTCAATAGCTGTATCCTCAGGTTCAAACTCAAGAGACATTTCAGTGATGATTGACTGTGAACAAGCCATTGTGCCCATAGCATCCGAAATTTAAAATGGCCCCTGACCTATCTGGGGAGAGCACAAAATGGAGATATAAATGTAATGTAGAGTGGGTGTGGGGAGGCAAAGGAGAGCTTCTCACAGTATTCTAGAAAGATTTGAGAAAAGGAATGAGCATTTTCAGTTTGATGGAGAAGGTGGATCAAGGAAGTTAAACATAGAAGGTGGCCTCTGACCTAACCTCAAACACTTCCTAGCTGTGTGACCCTGGGAAAGTCCCTTTACCTGTTTGCCTCAGTTTCCTCATCTGTCAAATGAGACAGAGAAGGAAATGACACAGCATTCCAGTATCTCTGCCATGAAAATGCCACATAGGGTCACAGAGTCAATACAGCTGAAATAACTGAACAACAACAACAAGTCAATTGGAGTTCGATTGTGGAGGGCCCTCATTTCCTCGCCAAGGAACTTGCCTTTTGCCTGGCCATGGGGAGGGACATGGTCAGACCTGGGCATTAAAAAGTTATCCTCTGGCCTAGCCCTATTACTTGCAGCCCCTTGCCTTTTCTCAACATCCAGTACATTGTTATATTCAAGCTTCTTCCTGGGCCATCCTGCTCTGACCTTGGTATGCTGACCCCGGGCCTGCACTGAACTGGCATTTTGGGACTATTTATATATCAACCATGATTTTGCCCGTCTCTCTGGATGGGGGACACTGGCCACATCATTTCATTCCCCTCATCCATAATGTGGGCACCTACCCTCCCAGGGCTGTTGAGAAGACCACATGAGATCGCATGTAAAATGCTTTGCTAACTTTAGTCTGCTCTGTGAACATGAACTGCTATCCAAACTCGGCCCTGGCCGTGATTTCCTACCAGTCTCTACACTAGTCTATCACCTTGGCCCCTATGGCATGTGCCATGTATTGCGAGGACACTCACCTCCCTGCCCCCTGCCCATCGGGAAGCCCTCTTTTCCAGGTGGACAGCAGTCAGAAAATGCACCTGCAAAGGAAATCAGGCCTTGATTTAACAAATGGTTTTAATAAGCTACTGTTCTCACTGCAAGGAGTAAGGACTGCTGGCTAATAGCAGCAACAGCTCACCTTTGTGTAGTGTGTTCAGGTTTCCAAAGCGCTTTCCTCTCAACAACTTTGGAAGAGAGGCAGTACAAAGACTATTACTACCATTTTACAGAGGAGCAAACTGAGGTTCAGAAGTGAAGTGACTTGCTCAGGATCACATATCTAGGAGTGGAATTTCAGCCCAGGCTGCCTAACTCCAAGTATAACGCTGTATTCACTCCACCACGTAAAGCCACTGTCCAATTCCTGCACTTTGGGTAGGGGCTGGGGTCGAAGGTACAAGGGCCGAATAAGATAATTGGGAATGGGTACACAAGATTGAAGAAGACTAAGGAGAATTCCCCAAATCCTGGGCTAGGCTTGGTGGTCTGGGCAGGAGCCATGGGTATTTAGGGTTCAGATTTTTCTGAGGAAAACCTAATTTTGACTTTGTTTGCTTAGCTATTGCTTTGGCATGACTTGGTGGTCCAGTATGGATTGTTTCTAAAAATTTTCAATGCCTTCTGTTATTACATCCCAGTTAATTATGAAACCACTTTTTTCTCCTGCTTTCCAAGTTGAACCCTTCCTTAGAATGAGAGAAAAAAGAAAGACAATTAAGCACATCCACTATAGTACCCCAGCTGATGGTGTGACCTCTTAAGTACATCCTGCCTCCCTCTCAGGGATCTTCTGGCTTATATCGTTGTCAGCATTGTGTATGTTGTTCTTTTGGTTCTGTTTTATTTCCTTCTCTGCTTTGATTCCTGTAAATCTTCCCGTGGTTTTTTTTTCCTTTTCTGAATTTTATGTCATCATTTCTTACTAAAGAGTAATATCTCACTTCCTTTCTGTGCCACAGGTTTTTTTTTTCCTTTCAGTCATTCCCCACTTGAGAGGCAACTGTACAAAATTTTTTAGTGGATGAGAATCATCTAAATTTTTATGGTATTTTTCTCAGGCCTCAAACTTAATTTGTATCACTGACTACATTGAAGGCAATTGCTTCCCCCCATGATGATGGAAACCTCACACAGTGAAACTTATAGTTTCATCATTTACTTTAAAAAATGCTAAATCCTTTGGATTATTACTGCTTTGGAGTATAGTTTGAGATCAGGTTCTCCTGGTTCCCTCCCTTCCCACTTTTTTTCCCCTGTTCTCCTTGAGATCCTTGACCCCTTGTTTTTCCTGAAGAATTTCTATCTCTGTAAGGAAATCCTTGATCGTTTGATTGGTACAACATTGAATAAGTAAATTAATTTAGGTAGCATTGCCATTTTTGTTATCCTGGTTCATTCTATCCATGAACAATTAATATTTCACCAATATTTATGTTTGTCTTTATTTACATGAAGAATATTTGCTAGTTATACTCATATAGTTTCTGAATCTGTCTTGGTGTGTAGACTTCCAGGTGTTTTCTGTCACTCACAAAATGTAGCCTCTTGGTCTTCAAATGAGGTGCTCTGACTGAATCCAAACTTCACAGAAGAAATCCTTAATAAAAGGATTTGTTCTATAAAACTTGGTCTCAGTCAGAGGGTGGTGCTTGGGGATCTAGAGGGCCATGTGTGGCCTCAAGGACTCAGGTTCCACACCCCTGCTCTAGACTCTCCTAAAAACATTCCTTGAAAATTGGAGATCATGGGATGGTGACATCCGGTACTAGGGTATCATTTATTGGGTCTGGTCAGTCAGGAGATTAATCAATTTAGTCAAACTGGTCATCTCAAATTATAACAATAATGAAACCAATAACAATAATAGCTGGCATTGTTGCCCCCTCCTCCCCATCATCAGCATAGCTAGCATTCATATAGTACTGTACTAAGTGCTTTACAGTTACTATCTCATTTCATCCTTACAGCAGCCCTGGGGGTAAGGGTGTTATGATCCCCATTTTACAAATGAGGAAACTGAAGCAAGCAGAGGTAAAATAACTTGCCCAGGGTCACACAGCTTGTAAGTGTATGAAGCCAAATTTGCCTTGAGGTCTTCCTGACTCCAGTACACTAGCTTATGTGCCACCCAGCTGCTTCATGCTTCCTAACTTCTCTTTTGCTTTTGAGGGCACCACCATGGTCCCTGGCATCTAGTCTTATGGTCTAGGGAGTATCCTCTCACCCCCCTTCCCATCCAAGCCAAGGCCTGTTGCATATTCCCTTCTGTCTTATGACACTGCCACCACTGCCTTGTCACCTCACGGCTATACTGCTGTAACCAGGCTGTTTGTCCATTTTCCACTCTGCTGTCTGTCAGCTTCCCAAAATACAGGTCACTCCAGCAGCTCCCAGACCTCTCTGGCATCAAACACAAAATCTTCTGTTTGGCGTTCAAGGCCCTTCTTATGCTGGCTGCCCCCTAACTGCTAGCATTTTCATGGGCTGTCCCCCATGCTTGAAATGCTTTCCTCCTTCATCACCTCCTTTATCACCTCCTCACTTCCTTGGAATCCTAGCTAAAATCCCACCTTGTGGAGAAAGCCTCTTCTAATTACCCTTAATTCTGGTGCCTTGTCTTCAATTTAGCCTGTGTCTAGTTCTTTTGTGCCCCCCTGTCTGCCTCCTGAGAGCTGAGAATGCCTTTGATCTTTCTCTGGCCATAGTGCCTGGCCCTTAGTGGGTGCTTAATGAAAGCTTCTTGATTGGTTGTTATGTATGCTGCTTTGAAGCTTGCAACTTCCTTTATAGACATTCTCATTTTATCCAAGTTGAATGATGAATGCGGACAAGTGCTTTATTTGCATAAGTTGGGTAACCAGAACCATCATTTCTCCCGTCTATATAGAGTTTTAAGGTCTACAGAATGCTTACTAGACAGTACCTCACTTAATCCTTACAGAAACCCTGGGAGGGAGGTGCTATTAGGATCCCCCTTTAACCATAAGGAAACTGAGGCTCACACAGGTAAAGGGATTTGCTCAATTACACACATCAAGTAAGTATCTGAGCTAGTATTCCAACCAGGTTTTCCTAATTCTGAGGCTAGCCCTCCCCAACTGTGCTTAAGGACCTGGGATTTCTTGGTGTGAAAATGCCATCTTTCCACCTACCAAGATTCTATCACCTCTAGCTTTGGAGATAAGCCTTAGAAAAGTGTTTCAGAGGCAGGCCTTTCTGAAGTTAAGTCCAACACTTTATCCACCTTACCATACTGCTTTTGGGAGAGAAAAAGGTAGTAAAATGCACTTTTATCCAAAAGCGTTGACAGGGACAATAGCAGGAGGCTTTACTTGCAGGAGGAAGCTCAGTACTTGACAGAAAGGATTGCCTTCTACATTTTCCCACAGAATTTTCCTCCGTGCCAAAGAGTAATCCAGATTTGGGAGCAGAATCCACAGATGGGCTAGACTCTTGCCTCCTCTCCTCCCATCCCCATTAACTTCGTTTCCCCTCTTAGTTTCCTCATCTTTAATTCCCCTGGATTCTTAAACACAACTGCCCCCTACAACTTGAATTCTGTCTTTCTTTTCATGGTTCATTGGCCAATAATTGTATTACAAATGAAATCCTTTCCTGCTGAGAAGCAATGTTTCCTGAGACTGGTGAGCCTGCAGCCCAGTCTGTCAAAGCTGTTTTAGAGCAATTTGAGATTTTTTCAAAAGCAACAAACTGGCCAGTGCTTTAAAAAGCAGTGGGCCTTTATCTGGTGGTTTTCAACTCACTCAGGCTAAGCCTTGTGGTTTATCTTGAACCGAGGGAAGTGGCGTGGCCTCTGGAGAGACCGAGGCAGGGGAGAAGAGGAGAAGAGAAGAAGGAAGATGCTGCTAAAGGGGGAGGATGAAGAAGGGAAGTCATTTGGAAAATCTTCCCATCCCATCCCCAATCTAGGGCTCTGGTGGTCCTTCCGCCAATTTTAGTTCGAGAGAACCCGGTGGGAAGGGATGTGGGATCCACACATCCCTGGGCTGTTCTGAACAATGCTGCAGAGAGGGCCCAGGCTTTTATAGAGAGGGCCAGCTATGTCTCACTGGTTTCCCACCTCTGATGTTGCAGACAAGGAAGTGCCAATTAAGGTTTTTTGTGTTATTGAAGTTTTTGGAGTTCTAGAAAACAGGCATGGCTGGAGGAGGAGGTGTGTGTAGATCAGAGCCAACTTATTACCAAAAATCCTAGGCCCAGAAAGCCTGAATTGGGTGGGGGGGACTCACACAGCCTATCTACTTTGGATTTTTCTGTACATTGTTCTTTTACTATGATATTCAGCTTTCCAATTTAACTCACTTTGATACCTAAGCTTTTCATTTAAATTACCAAAGTAAAACAATCTGAATAATTGAAAAGACTCATAGAAAGGCATCTTTATCCTAATTGTAAAAGCGTCTTGGTCTCATGTTCCCAGAGTCTCAGGACAAGGAGCTGATTGTGATCACAAATCGTCATTAACAGGAGGGCAGACCTGCTGTCCCATTTTTCTGCTATCCGAGTATTTGGGTATAAACAGAATCATTCTTCTTCCTTATCTTCTTGTTCCTTCTGTCATATTCATTCAGCTTTGACATGTCTCCATATAGCGTTTATGGTAAAATGAGATGAGGGAACTGATTTGAATGAAATAGCTGCCTTTTGACCCACATCTCATGCCAAAGACAAACTGAACTCTATTAAGAGTTTAGAAATCTAGTCGACTTTCACATTCTTTTTCATTTGGAGGCATCTTGCTCTATTGTGTGTGTATGTCTTATGTATGTATGTTTATATATGTGTGTATATATGTAGATATGGATATGTGTGTGTATGTTGTGGACACATTTGGTCAAAGGTAAGAAGGACCAAGATGCTGCTGAAGCAGCCCTACTTCTGACTTGATTAGGTTTCTCATAGGTTTGAAGTTTTATTGGAGGGAATAATGATCTTGTACCTCCAGCCTGGGGGATGTGGGTGATGGACTAAGGGATAGAGGGATGAAGAAGGCAATTGAGTGAGTATAGAAAAGTGAAGTTGCACTGGTGTTCCCCTGTCCTCGTCCCAGCTGTGACCAGCAGCTATGTAGTTCTTTCAGTTATTTGCCCTGGAAATGACAAAAGACATTCTATCTACAGAAGTCCCTAGTATTACGTCTGTTTCAAAGAAGAGAATGTGAACCTGGTAGGCTCATGTTATGAAGTATGAAGAAAGCATTTTTCTTGACTTTCTTAAAATAGAGAAATGTACATGTGAGGGAATATACAAAAAATTGTCCTGCCTCAGATGGCATTCAGTGAATATATCATCAGCAAGCATTTCTTAAGCATCTATTTGTGCCAGACACTATGCCAAGCACTGGGGGATTCAAAGAAGAATACAAACATATTCCCTGCCCTCAGGGAGTTTATATTTTAATGGAGTATCACCGACATGCAAACAATGGTGCATATACAAGATATAAAGAAGTTAAAAGAGAGAAAATCTTAGCAGGAAGGCACTAGTAGTATTAATAGAAGAGAACCAAGTTCTTTAAAGAAAGAATTTCAGTTGAGTTTTGAAGAAAGCCATTCCCAATTGATAACTGGTCAAGAGATATATAAATAGGCAGTTTTCAGAAGAAGAAATAAAATATATCCATAGTCTTATGAAAAGATGATTGAAATCACTAATGATTAGAAAAATGCAAATTGGGGTGGCTAGGTGGTGTAATGAGTAGAGAGCCAGCCGTGGAGTTGGAAGGACCTGAGTTCTGATCCAGTCTCAGATACTTACACACACACACACACACACACACACACACACACACACACACACAAACTAGCTTGTGACCTTGGGCAAGTTATTTAACCCCAATTGCCCTCCAAAAAAAAAAAGAAAAATGCAAATTAAAGTAATTTTGAGGTGCTACCTTACATGTATCAGGAATGAGAAATGTTGGAGGGAATGAGGGGAAATAGGTATGCTAATGTATTATTGGTAGAGTTGTGGAACAAGTGCTCAACTATTCTGAAGAGCAATTTGGAACTATGCTGAAAGGGCTGTAAAATTGTGCGTAGCCTTTGACCCAGCAATATCACTGTTAGATCTGTACTGTAAAGAGATTGGAGAAAAAGGACTTATAGGCAGAAAAATATTTCTAGCAGTTCTTTTTGAAGTGACAAAGAATTGGAAACTGAGGGGTTGCTCATAAATTGAGGAATGGCTGAACAAGCTGTGATATATGATTGTGTTGGAATACTATTGTGCCATAAGAAATGATGGGGGGGGGCTGGTTTCAGAAAAAACATGGCAAGGTCTATATGGACTGATGCAAAGTGAAGTGTAAAGAAGGGGGAACATATGCATACAGTAACAGCAATTTTGTGATGGTGATCACCTGTGAAAGACTTGGCTGCTCTGATTAATACAAACAACTTAGCATGAAAAAATGGCATTCCCTTCCAGAGAGAAAATGGATGAACCCTGAGTGTAAACTGGAGTATCATTTTGTCACTTTATTTTTATTGCTTTTTTTGGCAATATGGGTAATATAAGAATATGTTTGACATGATATCACATGTATAATTGATATCATATTGCTTACCTTTTCAGTTGGTAGGGGAGGGGTGAGAATTTGGAACTCAAAATTTAAAAAGAAAAGAATTATGCTTTTAAATCAATACCCAATTCATGCTGAGTATGTTATCTTTTGCTGAATAATGAGATAGGGGGCTCTGTCATACACAGCCTTTAACCCTATCCATCAGCCTTCCTCTCTAGCCCTACCCTCCACCACCCAGGAAGCAGGAAAAGCTCTTTCCGGTTACTGCCTCATAGAAGGAGGAGCCAATGTGTGACTTGGAGGCAAATGTTGGTGAGCCTGGGTGGGAATGGAAGGAATTCTGGTGCTGCTACTATAAGCACTTCTATCTTCAGTGTGTGCAGCTTCCAAGGACCAAGCTGAACTGCTGGACAGGTCAGTGGACTGAGTAGTATTGTGAGCTTAATTTTTTTGTGGGGAGGGGGACAGGGACACTGGGTTGAGAGGTAGAATCTCAGGTTTTAAAACCTGGATCCTAAAGGGAGCCTCTTTTTGAGTTTCTGTTTCCTTGACAGTAAAAGGAGGCAGATAGAGTTAGATCTGGATGGGCTCTTAGAGGCCATCACATTTTCCAGGGGAGGATGCTAAAGGAGCTGGGAGAGGAAAAAAGATTGTCTCTGACACCAAGAGAAAAAGCATGGGGAGCAGGGAACCAGAAGATCACCCCAAATCCACTGTTGGGCAGGCCATTTTATGGGATTTTGTCCCCAGTATTACTAGATGGACCTCCTGTTGCATTCTGCCTGTTGCTGTTGGGGTAGAAGTGATTGGCTTTTTCTGGGTGGTGTGTTCTGGCCCCCCCTCTTGCTGGACAGGCCTCATGCCTGGAAAGTTCTATGGTTTCTGTTGCTGGGCCAGCCTTGAGCTTGGAGAATTGTTTTGTTTTTTTTTTTCCAGCCTCTGTTGCTACGCAGGCTAGTGCTTGGAGTGTTCTGCTGCCTCTGTTGCTGGGCCAGTTCAGTTTTTGGAAAGTTCTATTGCCTCTGTTGCTGGGCAGGCTTGTACTTAGAGTGTTCTGCCTCCCCTGTTGCTGGGCAGGCCTCAAGCTTGGAGAATTGTTTTTTTTTTTCCAGCCTCTGTTGCTAGGCAGGCTGGTACTTGAAGTGTTCTGCCGCCTCTGTTGCCGGGCTGACCACGTGCTTGGAAAGGGCTGCTGCCTCTGTTGCTGGGCAGGCCTCACGCTTGCAAAGTTCCCGTGTTCCTGTTGCTGGGCAGGCTTGGAGCTTGGAAGTTCTACTGCCTCTGTTGCTGGGCAGGCTTCGTGCTCGGGAAGTTCTGCTGCCTCTGTTGCTGGGCGGGCCACGTGCTTGCAGAGATTTTTTTCCAGCCTCTGTTGCTAGGGAGGTTCGTACTTGCAGTGTTCTGCCACCTTTGTTGCTGGGTGGACCACGTGCTTAGAAAGTTCTGCTGCCTCTGTTGCTGGGCAGACCTCATGTTTGGAGAGTTTTTTTACAGTCTCTGTTGCTAGGCAGGCTCCACTCTCCTTGTTGCTAGGCAAACTTCCAGGCTGTTGCCCCTCCCCCCCAGCTCCTTTCCCGCTCTTTTTTGTGAGCAACAACTGCAGCAGCAGCCCCGGCCTGCAGGGGGCGCTGCGTGCGTGCTCAGCAGTTGAGGCGGCACCTAGGGCGACACTGCCTGAGGCAGCGCCTTACTCCGTGTCCTGCCCAGAGCGCAGTGGTCATGCAGCCTCACCTGGCTGGCCCCGGGCAGCCCAGCCCATGACCTCTTCAGCTACTTAGGTAGGCAGGTCCTCTCCTGCTGGAGGGGTGGAGGCTGGGAGCAAGCACCAGGCGGAGGTGCTGCCCCCCCCCCCAGGGGCGGGGCGCCCTTGGACACTTGGGGTCTCTTTTGAGGAGAATTGTCCTCAGGCTCCAGCCCCCCCACCCCCGGCCCGGAAAGGGGGGATGGGAGAAGCCCCATTGAGGGCTGCTGAGGGAGGGGGCCAGGGCGGGGGCGGGTGACTTCCAGCCTCCTGGAGGGCCACGGGCTGTTTTCCCCGGCTCCCCGGGGGCTTCAGTCAAACGGTGGGTGACAGATTGTGGTGCAGGAGGACGTTGCCGACCACCTGAACCTTAGCCTGTCCTTTGGGCGCACATAGCTGGAAGCAGTGGCGGATAGGCCCGGAGATGGAGATGGAGATGATGATAAGGGAAAAGAATTCCAAGCGTTTGCGGTTCAGTCCCGTCGCCTTGTGAGCCTTTACGGGTTTTTCTTTGCAAAGCTACTGGAGCGGTTTGTCATTTCCATCTCTAGTGGATCAGGTGAACAGAGGTTAAGTGACTTGTCCAGGATAACCCAGCTACTGAATGCCTGAGGCCAAATTTGAACTCAGGTCTTCCTGACTCCAGGTTTGGGGCATGGGGGAGGGACATGGATTTACCAAAAGCTGCATGGCCATCATTAGAGATGTATAAAGGATCTCCTTGTTCAGGTATAAATTGGAACACATGGTAACTGAGGTCCCTAACAACGCTAAAAAGCTCGTGCTTTTGGGCCCCACAAGATACACTAGGAATTCTGAGCCAGAGTTCCAGGGAGCATTTTCTATTTCATGTAAGAGAAAAGCTTCCCAGCAGCGCCATTGGCAAGCTGGGCAGTGCGCACACCCCTCCCCCACAGGAGAGCTGCAGACCAAGGCAGGCTGTGAGCAGCAGCGGGGCACTCCGGAGAAGTGACCACTCTTTAGGGAGAGGTTGACCTCGATGAGATAGATATCTAGGCCCCACCAGCTCTAGATGTGCCTACTGGCCACATCCCAAAGTGGCCATCTTATTGGGCTCCTTGAGTCCGGCCCCTGTCTGCTAGGAGGTGGCTGGCATGAGCTGTCATTGAAGCTCCAAAAGCTTAGATAGTTGTTCATCTTTAAAGGATTGGTGTTACCACATGAGCTGTTCCCCTCCTCACTTGACTTTCTGTCACTGATTGCAGCTCACTTCATATTGCAGCAGTTTATTTATATGGGTCTCCCCAATTTCCCCCTATTCCTCATTTTTATTCTAGTATTATTTATATAGATCAATATATGGTATATTATATGTATTATATATACCATAGTTTCTTCTGCCTTTTCCTAATTAATGGATATTTAGTTTCCAGTTCTTTGTCCCTGCAAAAGCAACTAGATATATTTTTCCCACATAAGTTCTTTTCCTTTCATTTCTTTGGAGGCATAGGCCTAGTTAGTACTATCCCTTGATCAAAGTGTATGTACATTTTAATAACTTTAGGAGTATATTTCCAAATTACTTTCAGGAATAAATGAACTAATTCACAGGTTAACCCACAGTCTATTAATGTGTATGCATCCCTGTAGCTTTTGCAACATTTGTCATTTTCCCCTTTTGTCATCTTTGTAAATCTGATGAATATGAAGTGTAATCTCACAAAAATTCTAAACATATCATTTATGGATCACAATGTGAATAAAAACTACATTCATTAAAGGATTTTTAAAGAAAATTCAAATTAGAAACTAAATAACAATTCTAAAGAACTGTTGAGTCAAAGAATAAATTACTTGAAATAATACGAAATTTCATCCAAGAAAATGGCACTGATGTGATAACATACCAGATTTATAAGATTCAACTAAAGCAATCCTTAGAGAAAATTTATATCTCTAAACATTTTTATCAACAAAAGAGAGTGAGAACAAAGAAATGAATTGGTCATACAACTAGAAAAAAACCCCTAAAAGGATAATAAATCACCCCCCAACTAAACAACTTCTGAAAATCAAATAAGAGATTAACACAATTAAAACAAATAAAATGAATTAATAAAAACTTAAAGTTTTGTTCTTGAAGCAAAGAAAAGGCCAATTAAATATACAGCCAATCTGACTTTTTTTTTTTTTTTTTTTGCTTTTTGGAAGGCAGTTGGGGTTAAATAATTTGCCTAAGGTCACACAGCTACTTTTAGTGTTAAGTGTCTGAGGCCAGATTTGAACTCAGGTCTTCCTGACTCCACGGCCAGTACTCTATTCACTGGCCAATCTGACTTTTTAAAGCAAGAAGAAAACCAAACAGTTTGCCCCAAAAGTGAAAAATAAAAATGTACACAATTGAATTGAAAATAAAGAAAATCTATTTTAACAATTATATGCTAACAAAACTAATCATTTACAGAAAATGGATGAAGAAACTTACAAAAACATAAAATAACCCAGTTTAATAAAAGAAGGATCAGATTATATAAATAAACCCAATATCAGAAAAAGAAATTGAAAAAGACATAAATGGTTTCCATCTTCCCCAGAAAGCATCCATGACCAGAAGGATTTGTAAACCATCATAACAAATATGGATAGTTTGATGTCTCATGCTACACTGGAGCTTATTACCACTCTGGCAGGAGAGGAGTAGCATGTTTTGTCTTCTAGTCTCCAGACTTGTCTAAACTATAGACTCTAGATTTGTTGCTGCAATGATCAGTTATATAAAGTCTTTTTTTAAAAATTTCCTGTACTATGTAAATTTTCTCTTAATTCTTTCTGCTTCTTTCATTCTGCATCAGTTTATAACAGTTTTCCCAGTTTCCTTTGAAATTGTCAGAATGAGACATAAATTTTTCCTTACTTGTTACAGGGTTTTCCTTTCATTTATGCAATTGGGGAAATGAGAGGAAGAAAAAAATAAATGTTTATAAAAATTTTAAATAAATTTAAAAATTAAAAAATAAGCAATGTGAAAAACTTTAAAAAAAAAAGAAAATGGTCGATTCAAAGCCTTTGAGTCTTTATCAATTGATGAATAGCTCTTAGGAATTCAGAGCAGTTCCTTTATATACATATATCATGGAAATGAGACCTTTTGAAGAGAAATTTGCTACAAAGATTCCCCCCCCCAGGTAACTATTTCTCTTAATTTTAGCTGTATTAGTTTTGTTTGTGTAAAAACCTTTTTAATTATATCAAAATTATATAAAATATATATATATAATCAAAATTATCTTTTTTACCGTCTGTAATCCTCTGTCCCTTATTTCATCACAAACCCCTCCCCTTTTCATAAATTTCAAAGGCAATTTTTTCCTCACTCCTCTAATTTGCTTTTTATTTAAATTCTTATATCAAAGTCATTTAGAGTTATCCACATATGGTATGAGGTATTTGGTATCTAAACCTAATTTGTGCCAAACTGCTTTCTGCTTTTCCCAGAGGTCTTTGTCAAATAGTGGGTCCTTATCCAATAGTCATAATCTTTGTGTTCATCAAACTTAGACGACGTTCATTTGCTGTTATATGCTTATATGCTCAGTCAGTACCTGATCTGTTCCACTGATTGAAACCAGTAGCAATTTTTAACTAGTAGCAAACTGTTTTTACTGTTACTTTGTAATGTAATTTGAGACCTGGCATTTGGCCCCTTTCTTCCCACTTTCTTTTCATTACTTCCTTTGAGATTCTTGACTTTTTTTCCACTAGATTAATCTTATTATTTTTTCTAGTTCAAAGAAATAATCTTTTGGTAGTTTGATGGTTATGACCCTGAATAGGTAAAATAATTCAGTTACCATCAATTTTGTTAAATTGACTCAACCTACCCAAGAGCAGTGAATATTTCCCCAATTTTAAAATTCTGTCTTCATTTCTATAAAGAGTTTTTTTTTAAAGAAAAATTCATCCACAAACAAAATTAATTCATCTAGGATAAGATGGAAAATGATTGAATGGGAAGAAAATCTTTATATCATATTTCTCTGATGAGGGTTTGGTATTCAAGATACATAGACCACTAGCACATATATAAGACCAAAAAACATTCCCCAGTAGTTATGTGTTCTCAAAAGAATTGAAAATTATTAACAACTGTGTGAAAGAATACTGTAAAAATCACTAATAAGAGAAATGAAAATCAAAATATTCCTGACGTCATACTCAGCAAAACTGGAAAAGATGATTAAAAAATGGAAGTCTATAACATTGGGAGTTGTGGGAAGATAGTCATATAATGAATCATTGGTAGAGTTCTGAGTATGTATGGCCATTTTGGAAAGCAGTCTAGAATTATCCAAATAAAGTGACTAAAATATCCATACCCTTTGACCCAGAAATTCTATTACTAGGCTTATATACCAAGGAGGTCATTGATGAGATGAAGACCCCATATACAAAATGTTTTTAGCAGCACTTTTTGTGGTAACAAAGAACTATAAAAAAGTAGATACCCACTAATAGGGGAATAACTAAACAAATTGTGATATATAAATGAGAAGAAATATTACTGTACTCTAAGAAATGATAAATATGACGAATGTAGAGAAGCATGAAACAACTTACATGAACTGAAGCAAAGTGAAATTGGCAGAGCCCAGAAAACAACACACACAGTGACCACAATATAAATAGAAAAAAACAAAACAAATAAATTTGAATGTTTCAAAATTACCAAGAATAAGTATAGACCTAAAAAAGAAAATGAGAAGACTCTCCTCACTCCTTTTCAGAGGAATGGTCTGTGGATGTGGCACATTGTATGTATTTTCAGACTTTTTTTTTTAGGGCAATTGGGGTTAAGTTACTTGCCCAAGGTCACACGGCTAGGTTTTTGTTTGTGTGCGCCGTTAAGTGTCTGAGGCCAGATCCGAACTCAGGTCCTTCTGACTCCAGGGCTGATGCTCTACTCACTGCACCACCTAGCCACCCTTTCAGACTTTTTTGATATACAGTGTATTGATTAACTTTTCTGGGTTTTTTTCCTTTTTGTTTTTAAAAATATTATTTGATGTATGGAATGATTTTCTGAAATGGGGGGGGAGTAGGATTCTGAGAAAAATTCTGATGATGTTAAAAAAAATAGACCCTAAAACATAAATGACATTTTATTTTTAAAGTGGTAGTGGAGATAGTAAGTTCCTTCCTCATTGGAAATCTTCAGTCAAAGGCAAGATTACTGCTTGTGGGTCCCACTGCAGGGTGTATTCATTTTGATTTCTACCCATTCTGAGAAGCTAGGAAGGGAAAACTAATCTTAATTTGGAGGCAGATCAGTCCAAGGTCGAGTAACAGCTTGTGAGGGGCAGCTAGGTGGCGCAGTGAGTAGAGCATCGGCCCTGGAGTCAGAAGGACCTGAATTCTGATCCGGCCTCAGACACTTAAGGCACATACAAACGAAAACCTAGCCGTGTGACCTTGGGCAAGTTACTTAACCCCAATTGCCTTCCAAAAAGCAAAAAAAAAAAAAAAACCAGCTTGTGGAGTATGTGGTAAGAGGCAACTCTTCTTCTTCAGTGACTGTGTAGATAAACAGTCTCTGTGATTCCTACCAGTTCTGAGATTTTCAGATTGAATAAGCATTTATCCATATCTCTCAGAGTTGAATGGGCCCCTCAAATAGACCCTATTCTGTAGCAAGGGCATGTATGAGCTTTGTGCTTAGAGCTAGGCTTTGGCTTTGAAGCAAGGATGGCTTTCCTACCTGAGCTCCTATGATAGGTTATAAAGGAATTCTTGCTCAGGTAGGGCCATTGAGGTCTCTAGCAGCATGTAGATAGACACTATGATTCTTTGAATATGTCTTCTGAGAGGTGAATGGACCCTTAGAACATGTAACATAATCTTATTGTATGTACATGTACCAAAGAGTCACATGTTTTAAGCATAGGCTTAGTGACCTCTTATTGAATATATTGAATAGGGAATTCTTATTCATCTGTACATTTACCCTTAAAGACCTTGGAAGTGCCTTTCAACTCTTTGATCTTAGGGTGCTTCTTGCCCCCAGAATGCAGAACTAAAGAGGAGCAATAGGAAGAAGTCAGAGGGGAGGGATATTTGAGCTTGAAAAAAAGGAAATTTTTCTAAAATGTATACTTTTCAAGAAGTCTGTGTTGAGGCAGTAGGATTTTCCATTGCAGGTTGAATGATTGATTGTGGAATTTGCTTTTTTGACTAGGTTCCGTTTCAGGTACTCCTTTCACAAGACAGTCTCTAAGGTCCCTCCCAGCTCTAGGATTCTGTGATTCTGCAAGCCTTTGAACACAGCTTTCCGGAGTTGGCTGGGCCCTCAGAACGCATGGCATCATCTTATTCCCAGTATACCTGGGAAAGTACATAGGTCTGTTGTATGTGGTTGGTGGCTCAGTAGTTCCAAGCTATGGTATGAAGAGGGCTCTTTTGCAAGAACTAGAGAGCCTCTAAAGTCCTTACCAGCTCTGAGTTCTTGTAACTATGACTTTGAGTATACGTTCTCAGAGTTTAAAAGGTCCCTAGAACAGCTAACATGGTCCAGTAATGTGCAGTTGGGAAGGAGAAAGAGCAGGCTAGAATTCCTAGCAGAGGGAAGTTGGGAACTTGTAGAATATGTTGTAGAGGGGATTATTGTCCTATCTCTCTCCTCCTTTTAGCGACTAAACTCCTTAAGAAAGTTACCTGTACCCCATGCTGCTTCTTCCTCTCTCCTAAATTCTCTGCACCATAGCTTCTGGCTTCATCTGTCAACTGAAAGGCCTGTTTCCAAAGTTCCTCATTTACAAAACTAGTGGCTTTTTTCAGTATTATCCTTCTTGATCTCTGTGCAGCCTTTGACCCTATTGATCACCTACTTCTCCTGAATAATCTCTTCTCCCTAGGTTTTCATAACCCTGCTTTCTCCTACTTTACCTGTCTTTTGTCTGACTTCTTCAGGATCCTTTGCAGGATCTTCATCCAGGTCATACCCACCAGTTATGGGTGTTTCCCCAAGGTTCTGCCCTGGGCCCTCTTTTCTCTCTATACGTGTGTGTGTGTGTGTGTGTGTGTGTGTGTGTGTGTGTGTGTATTACTATATCTAATCAGCTCTGTGGTTTTTTTTTACATAAAAAAACTTCCTAACAATTAGAGCTATGCCAAAGTATAATGAGCCTTGAGTTTCTACACATTGGAGATCTTCTGTCAAACTGCTTGTAGGTCATAATGTAGAAGGATTTCTGTTTCAGGTATTTGTTTACTGGGTCCCTGCTCCCTCTGAGGCTCCATAATTCTGCTTAGCCTTAGAAGGAAGAAGTAGGATTAGTGAATGGAAGTCAAAGAAACACACATTTTAGCTGAATAAGAGGAAATTTTCCCAAGAACTAGAGTGGTCTGAAAGGCAGTGTCAGAAGTCAGTGAATTCCTTTGTGTTGAAGATCTTTAATCAAGGACTGGATGAGCACTTGTGATACATTGCATAAAGGTGAATCTTTTTAAGTTACAGTTTGAACTGCCTGGCCTCTGAGGTCTCTAGAAGGTTTGTGATTGTAGAATTCTGTGATTATATTGCCTGAGAACTGAGTGGGCATTTAGAACAGATACCTCTTCTGTTAATGATGCTTAGGAAGCAATGAACCTAGGATTAAGCTTGTGGGAGGATGATGGAGGGAAGGGTGTCCCAGGAGAAGCACAGTGACTGAGTGGGATATTTTGGAGGGGCATCTTTTTCATATATGGGTTGGATTAGATGGCAAATTGAGGTAAATTTCAAATCTGAGGTAGTGTCATATTTTCTCATCCTAAATGTCAGAACTAAGAGAAATGGATGGAATTTTCAAAGGTAAATGTATACTTAGTGTTATGAAAAATTTTCTAACAGAGCTATACAGTAGCAAGATGGATTGTCCCAAAGACATTAGGTTGCCCCTCAAGAAGGATCTTTCCCTAAAACTTCATAGCTGTTTGTGGTATATTTTCTTTCTTTTTTCCCCCCTAATACCGGTTGGACTAGGTGGCATCTGAGGTTCCTGTTAGCTCTGTGTTCTTACAAACATTTATTCCAGAAATGAATAGGTTCTTAGAACACTCATCATTGTTTTGTAGTAAGTACATTTGAGAAGGTATGAAACCAGGGGTGCTGTGGGATGTGGTATTGGAAGAGGGGGCAGATTTCTTAGCAAAGGCAGGACAAGCAATCATGGAATATGCCATTGTGGGGGGGGGGGCTTTTTTCACAGGTACTGTGGCCTCTGATGTCCCCATCAGCTCTAGGTGCCTATTTTTCTGTTACTTTGATTATAGGTTCACAGAGTTGAAAGGGCCATTAGAATATTCCACCTTTGTCTTGTAGCAAGTACACGTAGGGAAGATCTGAGACTAGTATAGGCCTGACACTAAGGTTTGGAGGAGAGGAAGATTTCCTCCCAGAGGTGGTAAATTTCCTAGCAGAGGCAGGTGGATCACATGTGATGTATGTTATAGAGAGGATTGATTCTTTTTTAGATACAGGATGGTCACTGATGTCTGAGAAGCCATGATTCACTGACTCATTGAACACTGCTTTCTTGAGTTGAATATACCGTTAGTGTACATAGAATCCTCATGCAACAGCTTAGAACAGCTGTACTTTGGAAGGAGTGTTCCTTGGGGTGGCCAACCTTGGCCTTTGGTGGGGTGAGGAGATGCAAATGGGGAATAGGAGACATTGGGAATGGGGGATGGGCAGTGCAAAGCATGGATTCAAGAGATAGAGTGCTGTGTGTGAGGAATAGGCCGAAATTCTGTTTGACTGATTTATAGAGTATGGGAAGGGAAAAAGCCAAATAGAGAAATTTATATTTGATCCTAGAAGAAGGAGTCAATAGAGTTTATTGGAGCAAAGGGAGTAATACATCTTTGCTTAAGGAACCTCATTTTGGCAGTTGTAGAAGAATGGTTGGAATGGGAGAGAGTTGAAATGGTGAGAACAATTAGGACACCATTGTAATATCCAGTGGGATGGATTCCCTCCTCACTTCTATCACTTGCAAACTTTCGTTTTCATCAAGGCTCAGCTACAACTCCACGAATCTTTCTTTTTCTTTCTCTTTCTTTCTTTCTTTCTTTCTTTCTTTCTTTCTTTCTTTCTTTCTTTCTTTCTTTCTTTCTTTCTTTCTTTCCCGGTGGTCTATTCACTGTGCCACCCAGCCGCCCCGATGATCCTTTCTTCATCCCCCCAGCTGCTACTGCCTTCCCATCTAAATCACTTGGCATCTATTTTGGGTAGCCTTTGTCCATACCCGTATATTTATATCTGTCGTCCTCCCTAGCTAGATCATAAGCTTCTGGGGGGCACTTACTTTTCTTGAGAGCAGTGACATTTCATTTCTATCTTTGTATCCTCTGTGTCTAGTACAGGGTCTGGCACAGAGTAGCTCTTTGATAAATGCTTATTGATTGAATTGATTGACTCACAGGCTTTATGACTAATTGGAGTTTGTGTGGTTTTGAGGTTATTTTTTTTTCCAAAACACAGGTTTGACTTAATGACTGCTGAGGTACCAAATTAGTTCTGAGATTCTGTGTTTCTGTGACATATTGAACACAGCATCCCAGAACTGATCTGGCCCTTGGACAAACATCATCATGTTGCAGCAAGTACTCATGGGAAGACATAAGCCCAGGTTAAGTTGTGGCCTGTGATTGGTGATGACACAGAAGCTCCTAGAAGGAGGAAGATGAGTAAATGGAGTTCTTTTGCAGCTTCTAAAGGGCTTCTGAGGTTCCTGTTAGCTCTGAGATTCTGTGATTCTGTGACTTGGATCACAGATTCCCAGAGCTAAATGGGCTTTTAGAATGTACACCCTATTTTTGTAGCAGTTACAAGAGAAGAAGAGAGACCATGGTAGCTCAGGGTTTGAGGGATTTGGATTGAGAAGGAAAGATGGATTGGCTAGCAGGAACTGGTTGAACACCAATGGAGTTGCCATGTAGAGAGAATTCTTTTATCAGGAACTGCATGGCCTGTCAGGGCCCTAATAGATTTGAAATGCTGTGATTCTTAACCTCTTCAATACAAAGTTCCAAAACTGAATGGACTCTTCACTATTGTTTGAGAATGACATATCAGAGGGAGGTAGTTCTGGGCTACATAAGGACAACTTCCCCAGTACTGTATGGAGAGCTGTCTCAGGAGGTGGTATTACTCCCCCCCATTAAAGATCATTCAAAAGTACAATAAGAAGTCATTTGCAGAATATGCTCTATAGAAAGCAGCAGTTTCCAGGCTGGGGTGTGCATACTGTATGCAAAACTGTGTATAAGGTGATCCATTGGAGCAGGCAGCGAGTGATAATAAACTATGAGATCTTTCCATATCTATTTTGTGAAGTTTGGGTGATCTTTAGTATGCCCATGATCACTGGTGTTCTCACTTGGGCCATATGTCAGATAGTCAGGTGGCCAAATCACGTGTGCAGAATATTGCCCCTGAACGCCTTTGTTGCCTTTCAGAATATTTCGACATGTTGCAGTTTCCATATGCCTGGATAAGTAGATTGACATGTCATATTATCTAGTTTTAAGTAAATTACTCTTCACATGGGGTGGCTAGGTGGCACAGTGAGTAGAGCGTCGGCCCTGGAGTCAGAAGGACCTGAGTTTGGATCCGGCCTCAGACACTTAACACACACACAAACAAAAAAAAAACCCTAGCCTTGTAACTTTGGGCAATTGCCAATTGCCCTCCAAAAAGAAAAAAAATAAATTACTCTTCACAAAATGAGCAAGTGGCTTCAAAAGATTTCTTCAAAGAAACCAGAGATTGGAGATCTCACAAACAGCAATAAACTAACAGAGCTAACATTTCTCCAACTCCTGTCACTCACATCATAAGGCAAAAATCACGAGGTTGTAAGCAGCTTGGAGAAGTGGGCCAGCCCACTTTTGACATGATCAAGATTATTCGAAATATGGATTTACCTCTTACTGGGTTTTTATTTACTTTATTTGTGTTTGGGAATGGAATTTGCCAGAAATAATGTGGAGGCCAGTGTCACCGGATCAAAGAGTACGGGAAGGGAGTAAGTGTTAAGAAGACTGAAAAGGTAGAAAATGGCCAGGCTCTGAAGAACTTAAAAGTCAAACATTGGATTTTATATTTGATCCTGGAATTCATGGGTCATGCAGAGCCACTGGAATATTTTAAATAGGGGGGTTACATGGTCAGGGACTTGTGATTTAGGAAGAGCAGTTCGACAGCTGAATGAAGGATGGATTAGCATGGGAAGAAATTTGAGGCAGGAAGACCATCCATTAAGTGGGGAGGACCTATACCAAGGTGAGGAAAAAGGGGGAGAGTGAGGACCAAAGATTTGGGGAAAGTAAAATCCATAGGACTTGGCAACTGACTGGGTGGGATGGGGGGAGAGCAGGTGTGGGAAGTAGGGCAGAGAGAGACAGAAGAGTCCCAATTAGTCATTTAAAAACTAAGCATCCAGAACATGTAAGCAAAGCTCTCTTTTTCAGTGATCTTTCAGGCCATGTGTTTTACTGAATCCAGTACTTAATAAAATGATACTGAATTTAATGATAAGTGTTTCGAATCTTCTTTTGAGGTTTTTTACTTATTAGTGAAAAACAAAAGACCATACACCATTGGGAAGTGCATATGCTTCTTGCCGTGGTAAAGTGGCTAAGATAATAAACAGAAAATCATATGACAACGAATTAAAACGCATTCTTTTGTTAATAATGACTGTTGGGACACACATAGAAAACAACTGAAGACTCAAGGAAACAAGTATTAGAGCAAGTTATATTGTGTGGGAGATTTGCCATATAGTTGAATGAAGGTTCAAACGTTTTTAACCTAGTTAAATGCTTTTTCAATAATGGTGCATGTGAAGAATGTCTTTGTGAATCACCAAAGATAGGCCCAAAAGATATAATAAAAATATTAAGAGCTAACATTTACATGGCACTTACTAGGTGCCAAGAACTGTACTAAGTAAGCACTTTACTGTTATTATCCCCATTTTACAGATGAGGAAATTGAGGCAAACAGGATTGTAAAAGACTTGTCCAGGATCACACAGCTAATAAGTTTCTGAGGTTAGATTTGAATACAATTCTTCCTGACTCCAGACATAGCATTCTACCCACTATACTACCTAGCTGCCACAGGGACATGATATATTATCAAGAGGTAAATGATTTCTTTAATAAAAACAATATTTTATGGAATATCTATCAACATAGCCATTGATGGAGTGGCTGCTTTGAATAGAACTATTTTGGGGGCTGAATCTCAAATGGGCAGGGGAGAGGAGGTCTCCCTCTTTCTTTGCAGTCCAGAAAGAAATGAGCAATAGAGAGAAGCTCATTTGTGCTTGATACAGGAAAAAAAGCTTTCTGTCAAGTAGAGCTATGGAAAACTAGAATGGGCTTCCTCCCGAGCCTGGGCTTTTCCCTCTCATTGGAGATACTCATTTTAAGTGCTATGTGATGACTTAGGGGACGTGTTTTAGGCACAAAATCTTTGGGGGGTTTTCCAGGTTCAGGTGGGTCTGCTTGATTGCTGAGGTCTTTTCTAGCTCTTAGATGCCATGATTCTGTGATTCTTTGAAAAAAAGCTTCTCTGAGTCGAATGAACCCTTAGTACCTACCTCTTCTTTTGTCAAAGGTATGTGGGAAAGATTTCTAGAGAGGAAGATAAGTGTTGTGTGGCTAGTTTTGTGTGAAGAGACGTTTTCTAGCAGAAATAAAGCAGAAAGAAGACTTCTCTCGGAGCTACTTTTGCAAATGTTCAAGGGCCATTGATGTCCCTTCAAATTATTTAGTTGTGATTCATTGAAGATGGCATGGAAGAGCTATATGGGACAGGATATATGATTTCATCAATATAGCAAACACTCAGGATGAGGAAACACTTTCTCTGCAGTTTGTAGTCTTAGAGAATTTCTGTAGCATTGTTTTATTTGCCCAAGGTCAGAAAGCCACTAATGTCCTGTGGTCCACAGAGGATCATCTTCTAAAGCTATCGCCTCCTACAACTGAATGGACGCACTTTTAATAAGTACTCTCAACAAAGTCCCAAGTTAAGTCTGTGGCCATGGGTCACTAGACTTTGTGGGAAAAGATGGCTGAATACTACTGGGGCAGATTAATTGAGGGGATTCATATTAATGCATAGTTTTCAAATTAGCAGTTAGGTATGTCTTAAATTTTGGAGGTTCCATGATTCTGTTTGACAGTAAAGTGTAGTGGATAGTCCTGGACATGAAGTCTGAGAAATCTGAATCTAAATTTCACCTCAGATACTTGATAGTTGTGTGACCTTGGACAAGTCACTTAATTTCCCTGGGCCTGAATTTCCATATTTGTAAAATGAGGTTGAATTGTTGGCCTGGAATATTGCTTCCATCTATGAAGTTAGGATTCTATGGCTAGAAGTCTGTTCTTGAGTAAAAAATCCAAACCTTAAAGGTACAGTTAATTTGTTTGGCTCTTGAGGTCTCTCTCAGCTTTTAGAGGCTGTGATTCCATGGATCTTTGAACAAAGCTTGCCAGAGTTGAGTGGGCCTATCTACAGTACTTAGGTTTTTTGCTTTTTTTTTTTGGAGGGCAATTGGGGTTAAGTAACTTACCCAAGGTCACACGGCTAGGTTTTTGTTTGTGTGTGCATTAAGTGTCTGAGGCCGGATCCGAACTCAGGTCCTTCTGACTCCAGGGCTGATGCTCTACTTACTGCGCCACCTAGCCGCCCCACTTAGGTTTTTTTTTTTCAAGGGTATTTGGAGAAGATTAGTATGAAACTAGACTTGTGTTGGGGGGTTGGCCGTTGTGACTAAGGTGTTTTCCAGCAGTAGCAGAGCAAGATGAATGCTTCAGGATTTACTTGTGTAAAAACAAGAGAACTGCTGATGTCCTTTGGGAATTCTAAGATGTTCTGATTCTGGTACTCTTTGAAGACTGGCTCCTAGAACTAAATTGGAACTGAGAAAATAAGATTAGCTGTGTAATCATGGGATAGATGGACTTTTTAGTGAAATCTGATTGATCACTTAAGGGGCATATTGTGATTTGGGAAGGGGGTTGTTTTTTGCAGGTGGGGAAGGCAAGGCAATTGGGGTTAAGTGACTTGCCCAAGGTCACATGACTAGTGTTAAGTGTCTGAGACCATATTTGAACTCAGGTCCTCCTGATTTCAGGGCTGATGCTTTATTCACTGTGCCCCCTAGCTGCTTCCCAGGGGCATATTGTGGAAGGGTGCTTGTAGGAGAAGCATGGAGTAGGATGAGTAGATGTATGAGAATGAGTTTCTTTGCTCTCCTCCTGGGCCCAGTAAACCTGAGAGAAACCCATTTGGAGCTGTTATCAGGAAAGTCGTTTTCCGAAGTGGGATGAATTGAGGCACGAAGTGTGGGTTTAAACCATTCCTCCGTGAAGATACTCTCTTAAAGTCTCCGTGCTGTGGGCTTGAGTGCAAGTTGTTTTGGAGGTACAGCTTAGTTAACATGCTTGTCTGCTCAGGCCCCTGCCAGCTTTGAGATGCTATGATTTTGTCATTACTCAAGCAAAGCTTCCCTGAGTTGAATAGGGCCTTTTATGTATGCCTCTTGTTCTTCTGTCAGAGGTAGATATGTGGATAAGAGTGATAGGGAGCTAGGCCTGTGTCATGAGTCTGGTTGTGGGAGGGAAGCTTTTTTTTCTAGCAAAAGTAAAGAATCCTTGAGAAAATAAGGCTCTGTAAAAGTTCAATATGCTATGACAAGAAGCAGGAATTTGTTATCTCCCATTGATGGAGAGCTTTAGGTAAAGCTTCATGACTCCCTACAAGGTGTGAGCTTAAGGGAAAAATTTTTTTTTAATTTGCCTGAGCCCTTTTCAGGGCTGCTCATGTACCTTTGATATCCACCTGATTCACCCAACTCTCCCCTGTGACTCCAAGAAGCTGTAGCAGGCTCAGTGGCCACACTTTGGTAAAACCACCTTGACAGATGGGCTAATGCAGATTGAAGGTAACCGACTGGCCTCAAATCTGTCATTGTATTAGAGGGATGTCTGCCCCAAGCACGTGAAGACTTCTGCTGGCAGAATGGGCAGATGAGGGCATTTTGTTCCAGAGGCCACAAAGGAGGTTGAAGCAGGTGCCATGGGGTGCTTAGAGCTTGATCAGGCAATGGCAGTGAATGAGGCCAACGTTGTCCACTGTATCCCGGCCCATTGCCAGTGATCTTGGCTTTTGTCCTGCCACTGGACTTCAGTGACTCATTAAGAGAGAGTGAGGCTGATCAGCCTGTGATGTGTTTTTGAAAATGAAAGATGAGCAACATTCTATTTGGCTATGAAGGTGCCTACCAGCACTGTTTAGTTTATGAGCAAGAACTCCTAGAGTTTACTGGGAATTTAAATCATTTTCATCCATCAAGTGTATGTGGGAATGAATGAAGCTTTTTCATAGGCCAGAGTGGTATGGTTGATTATTGGGCAAATTGGTTTCTACCATAAATAGGGCAGAATGACTACTTGTTCGTGAGTTACTTTTGCATATATTAGAAGACCACAGATGTTACTTCGAGCTCCGACGTGCTATGATTGTATGAGTCAATGAAGAAAGCTTCCCAGGGATGAATGGGCCCTTAGAAATAAGACTCTGCCTTGTAGCAAATAAACCCCAAATGGCTGAAGTTTGGGGTTAGGTTGGGGCAATAGTATAGGTGTCCTATTCAACCTGGTTGAATACTTGCAGGGTATATTACATACATACATATATATATATATATACATATATATATGGTATATATATATATATATATATATATATATATACCATTCATGTATGGGTTGGGCTACTATATATCTTCCAACTCTAAACAATTCTGATTTTTCATCCATATATCACCCATAGGTGATATAAAGTAGCAACTGGTGCAAAATTGAGAGAAGCCTATGATTTATATCACCCATAGGTGATATTGAGAAAAGCCTATGATTTATATCACCCATAGGTGATATAAAGTAGCAACTGGTGCAAAATTGAGAGAAGCCTATTTACACTTCCTTAATGGAAAAGCTTTTAACCTAATAGAGCTATGAAAAACTGGAATTGACTCCTTTAGGAGGTAAGTGTTTGCCCCTAAAGAGATTTCTTCAGCCCCAAACTACATGATGATTTAGTTACTCTTAAGGAAGCCTTCTTGTACTTTTTATTCATGATAGGATCATCTACCAGTGCATTGACCATGGCCTTCCAGTGCTGAATGGGCTTGTGGAAAATAGCCAGTACACTTAGAATTCCTAAAGGCAATGTGGTAGTCATCCTTCTCCTTGGAAAGTCAGTTAAGTCAGATTATAGAGGTGTGATTACTGTGGGAGACCATATGGCAGAAAGGAAAATTAGATGTACATATATATACACATATACATACACATACATTTTCCCCACATTGCTTAAATCTATGGGGTTTTGTTTATGCCTTGGGAAATTTTTAGGATTAAACAGTATAAAATGGATTGAAGCTTCTTTTGTGTTTTTCATATGACAAGGGTTTAAATAAACTTAAGGAAGTTGTTGACAGTTTGAACTGGCAGTCTAAGAAGGCTGGTGATTGAGTTTAATGGAGAGATCCACTCAAGGACTACCAGATAACTTAATGGCCACAGTCTTAAGGAAATGTTTGGTTTCATGTATTTTCAGTTGCTGAATTTCCTACCAGCTCGAAGAGAGATTGTGTTCTGTGACTCTTTGAACACAATTAACCAAAGTTTGAGTGTAACTTAGAACATACATCATCCTCTTCCAGGTGTATGCAGGAACAAGTAAGCCTGGAGTAGACATTGGTTCACCACTGGTGGCTCTGGGGCATAGTGTATCCTATCACAGGCAGGACACAAAATAGTTCCTTTTGTGTGTATTAGAGGGCCACCTCTGAGGTACTTCTCTTTCTTTGATTCAATGCAGACATCCTTCCAGGTCCATCTTGTAGTAAGTTGCCCAAGGTCAGGCCTCATTCTCTTTGTACAGGTTCTTCTTTTTTTTAACAGAACCCAGTGGAATATTGTGGGTCCCATTTTAAGGAAGCTTACTGTTTATACATAGGGTGGCCCTTCTGTTAGACATCCAGAATCTTCAACTCTGAAACCTGATGATTTTGATTTCCTCCACTTAGGCAATATAAATGAACAATGGATACAAAATTCAGAGAAGCCCCTTTGCATTTGTCATTAGATAAAGCTTTTAGGTATAATGCGGCTATGCATAAGGTGGACTGGCTATTTCAGGAAGCATCAACGATAATGCTCACTCCAGGTCTGTACAACGACTTCTTAGCTATGCAGTTAATGAAACCTTTTCTTTCCTGTATGGGCTTGTCTTGTTAGCTCTGGGGGTCTGATCCCACTCCTAAGTGGTATTGATACTGTGACTCTGAACAGTTTCTCAGAGTTGTGAACATTCTCAAAACACACATCACGTTCTTACATCAGCTGCATGCAGGAATGGTCCTCACAAATGGGTCCTCAGAAAATACAGTGCCATCTTGAAATGACAGAAGCCTCGGGTCCCATCTTGGATTGTTTGGTGGTGAAACTTGTGTGGGGCCCACTATGGAGCTGATTTCTTTTCATAAAATGGTTAGACATGGTAATAGGCCCACAAACCTTCCAGTACTAGAATTCTATGATTTTGTTTGCCTCTTTGTAAATATAAAGAAGCAATGAGTTTGAAACCGAGAGATTCCCACATGCGTTTCTCATATAGAACTTTCACCTTAATGTATCTGTGGAAAAACTGAATTGACTGCCATGGAAGTCATTTGTGCTCACCTAAATGGACATCTTCACTCAAGGGCTGCAGTACAACTTATTGCCTGCTGGCTTAAAGAAAGATGGGTTTTCCCCCAAATATAGGATTATAATTTAACCTCCTGAGGTTCCTAGCAGTTCTGAGATGCTTTGATTCTGTGGCTCTTTGAATAGTTTCCCCGTGTTGAGTAGGCCCCTAGAACACACATAATGCTCTTCCATCGGGTGTGTGTCAGGGCAAATGAAATTGAGTTTGTCATGTTTTACAGTGCTGACATAGACTAGGATAAGCAGAGCCAGATGAGGATTCGTATAGTAGTTACAAGTATTTGAACCTCATAGGGCTGTAGAAAAGTAGAACTGACTGCCTTAGGAGGCACATGTTTGCCCCTAAATGGACATGATCACACAAGGGCTACAAGAGAATGGATTAAACGTGATGATCTTAAGGAAAAGTTTTATTTCCTATATTTCTTCTTTTTAGCTGCTGAGGCAGCCAGCTCTCATATGCATTAATTTTGTGACTTTTTGAACATTGTTTCCCAGAAATAATTGGGCCCTTAGAGAACACCCATCATCTTCTTCAGACTAGTCTATGTGGGCACAAGTGAGACTTGCTGAGCATGGGTAGTCTCTTTAGTTGTGGGGCATGGTGGTTTTTCCTCTAAATAGAACCAGATGAGCAGCTCTGATACATTTGCTTCTGCATGTAGAAAAGAGCCAGATGATGCCCCTCTGAGCTTCGAGATGCTATTATTCTTTGCCTCATGCTAGATAGTTAATAGCTCCTTAATTAGCCCTTGGAAAATTAGTCACCATTTTGTATTCCATCAGCCTGAAATGGTGGAAGCCTGTGGTCAGGTTTTAAACCATTGGATGATAGTCCTTTTTAAGGAAACTTGGTGGAACACTTGTGGGCCCTGTTGGAGTGGTGATTACTCTTTATGTATGTGTTGACCATTATAACAACTAAATAAACCTCCAGTACTGAAATTCTATGATTTTGCTTCCTCTTTGTCAATATAAAGGAATAATCAGTATAAAACTGAGAGAAGACCAAGTATACTTTTCACAGAGAAAAGTTTTAAATCTAATAGAACTGTGTGAAAAGGTGAATTGACCTCCTCAGGAAGCAAGTATGCTCCCTTAAATCAACATGTTCACTCGTGAGTTAGAAGACACATCATTAATGATATTCTCAGGTAAACATTTTATTTCCTGTGTAAAGTTGGATTTTTAGCTGCTGAGATTGTGATTCTGTGGCTCCATGGACACAGCTTCCTTTGAGTTAAACGGACCTTTAGAAAATCATCATCTTCTTCCCACATATGTATTTCAGGTGTAAGGTGAGACTAGGAGAAGCTCGGATGATAGTCTTGGTTGTGGGACTTGGAGGCTTCTATCATAAATATGTTAATATGAGTGCACATTTAAGGGTTGCTTTGCTTATATTTGATGGCTGCTGATGTCCTTCACAACTCTGCTGTCCTTTTGTGACTCACTGAACATGATAACCTCCAGACCCATACACCTGGAATTGCTGTCGCTTAGAATCACATCGGAGGCAGTAGGGTGCATATCCTTTTCAGTAGAACACAGAAGAAATCTTGTGGGGAAAATTGCTGCAGTGGTTAATGTTCATGTAAGGCTTGGGCCCTATGTCAAAAGCTTGTGCATCCCCAATGTGAAATTCTGGTATTTTTCTTCCCCCTTAATCAATTTAAAGGAGCATTGAATGTAAAACATAGATAACCCCATACACGCTTTTCTTATTATAACAGAACAAAACATTAAACCTCATGGAGTTGTGGGAAAGCAGAAGATGCTGCCTCAGGACGCCAGTGTGTTGCCTAAATGGACACGTTCACTCAAGGGCTATGAGACGACTTATTATCTATGTTCTTAATGAAAAGTTGTATTTTGTGTATTGGTTCCTATTTTTAGCTGCTAAGGTCCATATTAACTCTGAGAGACTTTGATTCTGTAACTCTTTGAACAATGTGTCCCAGAGTTGAATTGGCTCTTAGTGCCCACGTGATCTTCAATCAGGTGTATCAGGAAAAGAATTCGATTTTGCTGAGCATCAGTTATGATATCATTGTTCCTGCCTGGTTACTGCTATCACATGCACAGCAAAACGAATCCTTGCATGGGAATTTTGCAAGTGTTAGATACTTGTTGATGTCCTTCTCAGCACTGAGATGCTGTCATTCGGAGTCTATTGAAGATGGCCTCTCAGTGCTGAGTGGGCCATTAGACAATATCAAATATTTGGTGGCAAATATACTTGGAATATCTGAAAATTGGAATCAGTTGAAGGGCAATAGAATGTGTATCATTTAATTAGAATGTGAAAGAGCACATGTAGGGAATATTAAAAGAGGTAATTATTGTTCATAAATGGATTGGATATTAAATAAGAATGTTCTATCTCCTCTTGGGATACTCTGGTTTTTCTGGCCCTTTAGAAAATTTAATGGAACAATGGGTATAAAATTGAGAGAAGCCCAGTCGTTCTTCTTACATGGCTTTAAACATAAAAGGAAAAGTATATTTGGCTGCCCTAGGAAGCAGGTGTTCTCCCCTATGTGGAGAGACAACTTACTGGCTATAAGCATAAGGAAATGCTTTATTTCATGTATGGGATTACCTTTTTAGCAGCCAAGCTCCATACCAGGTCTGAGAGACTTTAATTCTGTGACTGTGAATAAAGTATCTCTGAATTTAGTGCAGCTATAAGAACATATATCATCATTTTCTTCACATGTATGAATGAACATGGGAAACTTGGGTGAGTGTAGGATGCAGTCTTGGTTGTGGGCCTTGGTTAATCCTACCATAAGTAGAGCAAGATAAGTACTCACAGGACTTATTTGCACATATTTGACTGCCACTGATATCCCTTCCAGCTCTGACTCACTGAACATGTCCTCTTAGTGTTCAATGGGCCCTTAGAAAATATTTTCCCCGTATACTTGGTATTGCTGATGGTTGTAATCTGGTCAGGAGAAATATGGTGGGGATCCTTCTCAGGAGGCTATAGGTAAATCTTTATGGGTGATATAGAGATGATCATTGTTTATGTATGACATAAGGATATATATTTTCATTTATAAAATTTTTGGTATTTGTGCCTTGGACAGTTGAAAGGAGTAAAGCATACAAAATTGAGAGCAGCCCATTTGTGCTTCCCGTGTGGGAAAAGTTTAAACCTTATAGAATTGCTGGAAAGTTAAACTAACTGCCTGTGTACA
The DNA here is from genome assembly GCA_011680675.1 of Gymnobelideus leadbeateri. NCBI lineage: Eukaryota > Metazoa > Chordata > Mammalia > Diprotodontia > Petauridae > Gymnobelideus > Gymnobelideus leadbeateri. Next base: position 35,098 of record WOXC01000358.1, read on the forward strand.
TGGCCATGTTCACTGAAGGGCCACAAGACAATATACTGACTATGTCTTAAGGAAAAGTTATGTTTTGTATATTGATTTGTCTTTTTAGTTGTTGAGGTTTCTATAAGCTCAAAGAGAAGTTTTGTTCTGTGGCTCTGAACCCAGATTCCCAGATGGGCCCTTAGAACGTATATCATCTTCCATCAGGTATGTGTGGAAGCAAGTAAGACTGGGGTGGCCATTGGTTATGAGTCATGGTGGATACTACCGTAAGTAGAGCAAGTTGAATACTTTTGAGGAAGCTCTTTTTGTATATGGGTCAGTCGAAGTTCTTCCCTCCTCTGAGATACTTGTATTCTTTGATTCATTGCAAATACACTCCCAGATCTGAAATGACTCCAAGAAAATAACACACCATCTTTTAGTAAGTTGACCTGGAATGGAAGATGCTCAGGGTCAGATCTCAGGTTTTTAGATAAATGTCCTTAATAGAAACTGGAGGGACATTATGGGGTCTGTCTTAACATAGCTTCCTATTTCAATATGGAATGGACCTTAGTACTAGACATAATTCCCACCTCTGAAACTATGGCTTTGCTTGCCCCTTAGACAACATAAAGGAACAAGGGATGCAAAATTGAGAAGGCCTTTTGCATTTATCATGAAGCAAAGCTTTAAATGTGATACAGCTGTATAAAAAGACGAAATGACTGTTTTAGGAAGCAGGAGTTCACACATTAATGGTAATCGCCAGGTCTACCAGGCAGTTTATTGGCTATAGAATTCATGAAACATTTTCTTTCATGTATAGGCTTGTCTTGTTAGCTGCTTAGGGTTGATCCCACTTTAAGTGATACTGATACTTTGACTCTTTGCATGATTTCCCAGAGTTTGGAGAACCCTTGAAACATGCATCTTGTTCTTTCATCAGTTGTGTGTGAGAACAAGAACACCTCCAAGATGCTGTTATTCTTTGACATGTTGCAGATGGCCAATGTTAATTGGGCCCTCAGAAAGTAGGACACGATCTTGCATTTAATAGATTTGAAATGACAAAAGCCCGGGAGGTCTTGGTCCATTGACTCAGCATTCTTTTTAATGAAACCTGGTAAAAACACTTGTGGGACCTATTATGTAAGTGATTATTCTTCATACAGAAGTTGTACATTACAGTAGCCCCACAAACCTTCCAACACTGAAATTCTATGATTTTTCTTCCCTCTGTCTTTAAAAAGGAACAGTGAGTACAAAACTGAGGACTCAGAAATGTACTTTTCACATGAAAAACCTGTAAACCTCATGTATCTGTGGAAAAGTTGAATTGGCTGCCTCAGAAGGGAAGTGTTCTCCCCTGGATGGACACATTCACACAAGGGATACCAGAAAATATATTGGCTCAGTTATTAAGCAAAAGTGGTATAGAAGACCAGGTCTTCGTTGCAGCTTCTTGGCTCTCTTCCAGCAGCCATTAATGGGAACAGAGTGAGTCTGATCTACATGGGTTTCACTTTGGGTTGTGGGACATGGTGGTTTGTACCTTGAGCAAGATGAGTGTTTCAGAGGCAGCTATTTTTGCATGTGTTATTAGCAAGGTAGCTGATGTTCTTGGAGCTTGAAGATGTTATTCTCTGATATATTACAGATGACCTCCAAGAGCTAAAAGGGCCCTGAGCCATTTTTATTACTCTCTGGTAGATAATATTCCTAGGATTCCTGAAACTCATGATCAAGTCAAGACCAGAAAGGTAGCCATCCTAAGCTGAAGATAAGAAAACACGTGTGGAGCATGTTTTATAGGAGCGATTCCCGTTCACATATGGATTGGGCCCTAGAGCTTCCATATATTCTCATTGTGAAATTCTTTGTTTTTTCTTGCCCTTTTGCAATTTAAAGGAGCATTGGGGACAAAATGAAGATATTGCTATTCTCTCGGGGGAAACCTGAACCTCAGAGAGCTGTGAAAAAGCAGTTGGCTGCCTCATGAAGCAAGTGTTTGCCTCTAAACGGACTTGTTCAGTCAAGGGCTACAGTAAGACAAGATATTGTTTCCATCTTTAGGTAAAGTTGTATTTCATGTATCTCATAGTCTTTTTAGCTGCTGAAATTGCTACCAGTTGGGAGATGCTTCGATTCTGTGTGTGTTGGAGCAGTGTATCCCAGAGCTGAACTGGCCTTTAGTGCACCTGTTATCTTTTCCTCACGTGTATGTGAGATAGCCCATCTCCCAACGCTGGATATTTTCACTGGCTTTCCCCAGGCCTGGAATGCTCTCCTTCCTCATCTCCACCTCTTGGATTCCCCACCTTCCTTCAAGTCCCAAATAAAACCCCACCTTCTCTGGGCAGCCTTGGCTCATCCACTTTAACTCTAGTGCCTTCCTTCTTGCCAGTTCGTCGTGGATATACATTTGTTTGTATGTAGTTGTTTGCATTTTGTCTCCCCCGTTAGACTGTGAGCTCCACGAGAGCCAGAGACTATCTTTTGCCCCTCTTCAGATCTGCAGCAATTTGTACTGTGCCTGGCAGACAATAAGTACTTAATAAATGTTTGTTGACTGACTAACCATAAGTAAAGCAAACTGAATTCTTGTTTAGGAGTTAATTTTGTTCATTATCAATGACCCCAGTGTCCCTCCCTGACCCTAAGATATTCTCATGCTATAACTCATTAAAACACAGCATTCAAGATCCTAATGGGCACAAAGATAAAATACCATTGTGTGGCAAACCATACCCATGGAATTGCTGAAGCTGGGATCATGTAAGTGGAAAGAAGATGGGCATCATGAGTGGAGTGATGAAGAACTCTTATGAGTCATATTATACAGGTAATTATTTTTCTTATATGACTTGAACCTCTTAGCAGAAAGTTATACTTTTCCATTGTGAAATTCTCTGTCTTTTCTTTCTCCTTAGACAATGTGAAAGAACACTAGGCACAAAAGTGAGAGAACCCCATTCACAGTTCTCTGATGAACAAGGAATTGTGTGCCTGGCATATTGTAGGTGCTTAATAACGTGCTGACCTCATTGTTGTCTGCCTGTGAAACCTAGACATCCCAGCACCATGCCAGGAAGCTGGATCGCTTCCATTTGAATTGTCTTAGGAAGATGCTGAAGCTCACCTGGCAGGATAAGGCACCGGACACTGAGGTCCTCCCTTGAGCTGAACTGCCTAGCACTCAAACTGTGCTGCAGAGAGTGCAGCTCTGATGTGCTGGCCATGCTGTTCAAATGCCAAATGTAGGCCTGCCTAAAAGACTGTTTTATGGAGAACTCACACAAGGCAAGTGCTTATGTGGAGGTCAGAAGAAGTGATGCAAGGACCCTCTCAAGGTCTCTCTGAAGAACTTTGGAATTGATTGGGTGACATGGGAGATCCTGGCAAAGGACCACCCAACACAGAGTGCTTATATCAAAAAAGTGCTGTGCTCTTTGAGCAAAGCAGAGTTGAAGTAGCTCAAGATGCACAGATTTAGAGAATCCACCCCAAAAGTTCACATGGACTGTCTGTGCCCGACCTATGGTAGAGCCTTCTGAGCTCAGATTGGTCTGATCAGCCACAGTGGAACACACTGTTAGCTTGACTCTGACATAGTGATGTCATTTTGGTCCTCTCCAAGACTGAAGGACAGCAGCCGACCAACTAACCAATTGCACTGAAAAGTGGAATCGACTGCTTCAAGAGGCAAATGTTTGACCCTTAATGGATATGTTTGCACAAGGGCTTTAAGACAAGTTATTATCTGTTTTCTAAAGAAATTTTGTGTTTCATGTATTTGTTCTTTTTAACTGCTGAGGTCCCTACCAGCTCTCAGATGCTTTGAAACTCTGATTCTTTGAACAGTGTGTCCCAAAGTTGAATAGGGCCTCAGCACATACATTTTCTTTTGGGGGTATATGTGTGAAAGAGTGAAATGGGCAGGCATTGATCATCGCACTGTTGGAGATGGGACTTGGTACCTCCTACCACAAATTGAGCAAGGTAAGTACTCATGCAGGGCTCACTTTGCATTTATTTGATGGCTGTTATTCTGTGACTCATGGAAATTGATCTTTCAGACAGTACTCCATCCTCTGGTAGCCAGTATATTTGGAATTGCTGGATCTCAGGATCGTGTCAGTAGAAATAAGGTAAGCATCCTCAGAGGAATGTGGGAGGACTCTTGTGAGGGCATATTATAAAAGTCATTATTAGTCATCTATCTCAGAAGGTTATTCATTCCCAATATTAAATTTAATTTTTTTCTTTCCCCTTAGGCAGTTGAAAGGAACAATGTGATATAAAACTGATAGAATGTAGTTCACACTTCTCTCCTTATGGAGCTGTGGAAAAGTAGATTGGACAACTTCAAGAAGCAGGTGTTTGTCCCCAAATTGGACATTTACCCACAGGCAAGAAGACAGCCTGTTGGCTTTGTTCTTAAGGAAAAGTTCTATTTCATGTATTCATTCTTTTCTTGGCTGCAGTCCCTACCAGCTATGACCTCCTTCAGTTCTTTGATTCTTTGGACATTGTATCCTAGAGTTACTTGGCAGCAGTGATCCCTATCATCTTCTATCAGGTGGATGTGAGAACAAGTGCTGGGATGGGCATGGGTTGGCTTTTTCTTAGGCATGTCAGTTCATATTAGAAGTCCAGCAAGATGCGTACTTCTGAGGCAGATATTTTGGCATGTATTAGAAGATGAGTTAGCTCTTGTTGCAGCTCTAAAATAATTATTTTTCGAATTTTTTTGCAGATAGCCTCCAAGAGTTGAATGGACCCTTAGACAGTATCCTGCTATTTGGTAGCTGGTGTACTTTTACTATGAACTTCTGCATCAACTCAGTGGCAATTTGGTAGACATCTTTTGAAGTAGAATGTGGGAGAACACTTATGGAACATATTCTAGAAGTTCATATATTCTTTGAACCTTGTAGTACAAGGATATAATTCCCATTTTGAAATTATATCCCTTTTCTTGTCCCCTAAGCAGTTTAAAGGAGCAATGTATACAAAATGGAGAGAAATCCCTTCACCTTTGTCTAATGAAAAACATTTGAATCTCGTGTAGCTGTGAAAAAGTACAACTGACTGCGTCAGGAAGCAGATGTTTGCTTTTTCTAAACAGACATGGTCACTCAAGGTCTCCAAGAAGATGTAGTGGGAGGAAAAGTTGTATTTTATGTATTTAGTGTTCTTTCCAGCTCTGAGATGCTTTGATTGTGTCTCTGTAAACAATGTTTCTCAGAACTGAATGGGCCCTTAGCATGCACGTCATCATCTTCCATTAGTGTTTTGCAGGAATGAGAGTAATAATGGCTTAGGAATGAGTTATGCCTTTTTTTTGGGGGGGAGGAATGGCTGCCACCATAAGTAGAGTAAGATAAGCGCTCATGCAGGACTTCCCTTTTCATATATTTGAGGCCAGTGATGTGCCTCAGAGCCAAGGTGTTGTCATTCTGTGATTCATTGATGACATTCTCCCAGAGCTGACTGTGCCCTTAGACAATATTCTACCATCTGTTAACCAATACACTTGGAATTGGTGAAGCTCAGGATTTGTTTGGGGGCAATAGACTTGCCATCCTTCTCAGAGTAATTTGAGAGAAATCTTGTGGGTCATTTTATAGAGGTGATTACTTAATGATGTAAGAGTTCAGTGTTGTGGCAAAATATTCTATATTACCATTGTAAAAGACTATACTTTTTCTTGACCCTTGGACAGTTTAAAGGAGTATCAGGTATAAAACTGAGAGAAAGCTGGATCTGTGGAAAAGTGGAATTAGCTGCTTCAGGTTGGAGGTGTCTGTCCCTAAATAGATGTGTTCCCCCAAAGGCTACATGATAACATATCACCTGTGGTCTTCAGGAGAGTTTATTTCTTGTATTCTGTAGTCATTTTAGACACCCAGATCCCTCCTGGTTCTCAGATGCTTTGATTCTGAAACTTTTTGTACAGTATGTTCAAGAGAATGCACATTATCTTCTTCCATCAGATATACAAAGGAACAAGGAAGACTGATAGGCATGGCTTGCCTTCTTAGGCATGATTGATTCTACAATAAGTAGAGTACAATAATTGCATCAGAGGCCAATTTTTTCGATATATTAAAGAGCCATTGATGTCCCTCCCAACTCTAAAACGTTCTGATTCTTTGACTCATTGCAGAAGGCCTCTCAGTAACGAATGGGCCCTTTGAAAATAACACATCATCTAGAAGGCAATAATACTGGAATTCTTGAAGCTTAGGGTCAAGTCAGAAGCAATACGGTGAGCTTCCATCTCAGGGAACTTCAGGAAAATAGGCTATTACTTTTTATATATGAATTGGTCCCTAGGATGATATACATTCTGATTTTGAAAGTCACTATGTTTTTCTTTTCTTTTAGATAATTTAAAGGAGCAAAAGATGGAAAATTGAGAAAAATCCCATTCATACTTCTCTCATAAAAAAACTTTTGTTCCTCATAAGCTGTGGAAAAGAGGAATTGGCTGCCTTGAGATGAAGACGTTTGCCCTTAAATGGACGTGTTTACTTGAGAGTTCTGAGAGAATGTATAGTATATGTTCTTAAGGTCATCTCTTTAGCTGCTGAGATCCTGAACAGCTCTAAGGTGCTCTGGTTTTATAACTGTTTGAACAATGTGTTCCAGAGTTGAATGGGTGCATGGAACATGCATAATCTTCTTCCAGCAGGTATGCCTAGAAACAAGGAAGACTGTGGTTAAGATCAGTTCATTTTTTGACTTTGTGGCTTGGTGACTGCTGCCTTAAATAGAGGAAGATGACAACATTTGTGAGATTTGCGTTGTATGTATTTGACGGCCACTGATGTGCCTCCTAGCTCTGAGTTGTCATTCTAGGCCTCATTGATCATAGCCTGCTAGAGCTGAATGGGTCATTAGAAAATATTCCTCTATCTGGTAGGCAATGCACTTGTAATTACTGAAGCTCTGGATGAAGTCAGAAACAATAGCTGTACACCCTTTTAAGTGGAACATGAAAGAACTTTTGTGGGGCATGTTATTGAGATGATTACTGTTCACGTAAGCATTGGAATATATAGCAGGAGCTTATACATCCCCATTGTGAAATTTAATTTTTCCTTCCCCTTTAGGCAATTTAAAGAAACATTGATTACAGAATTAAATGAATCTTAATTATGCTTCTCCCATGAAAAACATCAAATGTCATAGAGCTCTCAAAAACTAAAATTCACTGTTTCAGGAGGTGAGTATTTGTCTTTAAATGCACATGTTCCCTCAATTCAACATATTGGCTGTAATCTTAAGGAAAAGTCGAGTTTCACGTATTCAGTCTTCTTTTTTTGCTACTGAGGTTTCTACCAGCTCTGAGATGCTTTGCTTTTATGACTCTATGAGCAGTGTGTCCCAGAGTTGACTGAACCCTTAGACTCTGTATCAGCTTCTTCTCTCATGTCTGTGAAGGAACCAGGTGAGACTGTTGTAGGCATGGCTTGCCTACACAGTTGGAGGCTAAGTAGAGCAAGATGAGTACTTATAAAAACCAATGTTTTTATGTATATTTGAAGGCCAGCTGATGTCCCTCGCAGATCTGCAGTGTTATTTTCTCACTTTTTACAGATGGCCTACCAGACATGAATGGACTCCTAGAAAACATTCAGCCATCTGGTAGCCAATGTATTTGGAATTTCTGGCTCAGGCCAGTGGAAATTTGGCAGGCGTCTTTCTAAATGAAACATGGCAAAACATTTGTGGGTCATGTTGTAGAAGTGATTATTGTTTTTATGTGTGTTGGACCTTATAGCAGAAGGATATACATCCCTTTTTTGAAATTGTATTGTTTTTCTTGGCTGTTAGACAATGTAAAGGAGTAATGTGTGCAGACTGTGAAAATACCATTTGTGCTTCCCATTATAGCTGCGATAAAGCAGTATTGACTTCTGCCTAAAGAGACAAATGTTTGGCCCTAAATGGACATACTCATACATAGTCTCCAAGAGAACATATTGGCTATAGTATTTAGAAACCAGTTTATTTAATGTATTCAGTCATCTTTTTAGCTAATGTGGTCCTACCCACTCTGAAATGCTTTATTTCTGTGACACTTTGAACCTGTATCCCATGTTTGAATGGGCCCATAGTGTATACATCATCTTCTTCCATCAGTGGTTTGTGGAGATGAGTGAGAATGGCATGGGAATGGGTTGTGTTGCTGGTTTGCGAGGTCAGAAGCTCCTATAATAAGTAGGATAAAATTACTTTTGCATGGCTCTGACAGCCTGTAAAGAACCTCCCAGCTCCAAGATGCTTTCATTCTGTCACTCATTGAATATGGCTTTCTAGCACTGAATGGTCCCTTAGAAAATGTTCCACCATCTGGTAACACATAGAACTGGAATCACTGTAACTTAGGATCACATCGGAAACAGGCGTGTAGAATTTCTAAGTGGAACATGGGAGAACTCTTGTAGGGTATATTATAGGGTAGATTACTATTCATGGTGTGAAATTCTATGGTTTTTCGTGTCTCTCAGGAAATTGAAAGGATCATCAAATACAGAATTAAGAGAATTCTATTCCGTTTTTTTATGAACAATCTTTAAGCCTCATGTTGCTCTCAAAATGGTCCCTAGCATGTCTGAGGTGCTTTAATTCTGTGACTCTTTGAACAGTAGGTCCCAGAATTGATTGGGCTCTTGAAATCCACATGATCATCCTTTATCACACCTATGAGACAATAATGAGACTTAGGCAGGCAGGGGACACGTTATTGAGTTGTGGGCTTTGGTGACTGTTGTCATAAAAGAGCAAGATGTTTATTCTCTTAGGAGTTACTTTTTTGTGTATTAAATGACTACTAATGTCCCTCCCAGCTCTGAGATGTTGTCACTCTGACTCATTAAGCAGTCTCCCAGAGCTACATGGGCCCTTAGGAAATCCACCACCATTTGGTAGCCAATACACTTGGAAATGCTGAAGGTCTGAAACAGATAAGCAGCAAAGGGTATTGTTATTATTGGAACATGGGGGAACTCTTGTGGGACATATTATCAAGGTATTATTGTTCATAGATGGGATGGAACCCAAAGCAGAATGATATACATTCTCATTGTGAAATTCGGTGGTTTTTCTTGCCTCTTGGGCAATTTACAAAAACATTGAATACAAAATTATGAGGCTTCAATTTAGACCTTTCATAAACAAAAACTTTGAACTTAATAACATTCTTGAAAAATAGAATTGACTGCCTCAGGAGGCTGGGGCTTTTTCCCAACTGAATATGTTCACTCAAGGAGTATGAGATGCCATGTTAGCCATTTGTTTAAAGAAAAGTTCTATTTCATGTGTTCAGTCATCTTTTTTAGCTTCTAAGGTCCCTCCCAGATCTAAGATGCCTCGGTTCTGTGATTTTCTGAACAATATGTCCCCAAGTTGACTGGATCTTTAAAACCACATCATCTTTCCTATCAAATGTATAAGGGTACAAGTGAGACTTGGATGGCTATAGGTGTCACTTTTGGTTGTAGCCCTTGGTGACTCATGCCATAAGTCAAATAAGTACTCCTGCAGGACTTGCTTTTGCATTTGTTTGATAGCCACTAAAGTGCCAGCCCTAAAATGCTGAAACCTGTGACTCACTGAATATGGTCTTCCAGAGCTGAATGGGTCCTTAGAAAACATGCCACCATCTTTTAAACTCATAAAGTTTTGTGTCCCTCATTGGATATATTCCCTTAAGGGCTAAAAATAACATATTGCCTGTGGTATTAAAGAGATTTTTTCCAGATAATTAATTATCTCTTTAGCTCTCGATGTCCCTACCAGGTTAGAGATGCTTTGATTCTGCAACTCATTGATCAAAGTGTCCCAGAGCATAACAGGCCTTTAGAACCACCACCATCATCGTTATCATCAGCAGCATCATTACCATCTTCCACAAGGTATGTGAAGTAACAAGTGAGACTGTGAAGGGTGTGAGTTACCTGCCTACTGGTGAGGCATGGTGGTTTCTACCATAAGTAGAACAAGATGAGTATTTCTGTGGCAGATATTTGTGTATATATAGAGGACCAGTTTACATATCTCCCAGATCTCAGATGTTTTGAATTTTTTTTTGCTTTTTGGAGGGGGAAAAATAGGGCAGTTGGGGTTAAGTGACTTGCCCAAGGTCACACGGCTAGTTTTTGTGTTAAGTGTCTGAGGCTGAATTTAAACTCAGGTCCTCCTGACTCCAGGGCTGGTGCTCTGTTCACTGTGCCACCTAGCTGCCCCTGATTTTTTAAATTTTTGATGCATTGCAGATAGCAACCAAAAGCTAAAGCAGCCCTTAGAGAATATTCTTTTGCTCAAGATCTATATTAGGTCATTGGCAGTTTGGTGGACATCCTTTTAAGTAGAGTGTGGGTGAACAGTTGTAGAACATATTATCATAGTGATTAATGTTTATAAGTGGGTCGGACCTTATAGCAGAAGGCTATGTACATTGCCATTGTGAAATTCTATGGTTTTTCTTATCCCTAAAGCAGTTTAATACTCAGTGGGTGCAAAACTGTTGAACTTCATGGACCTAAGCAAAAATAGAAATGGCTGCTTCAGGATGGAGGTGTTTGTTCACAAAAGGGCTACAAGACAATGTATAGGCCATTGTCTTGAAGAAAATTTGTATTTTATGTTTTCGTTCATCTTTTTACCTGCTGAGGTCCCCTATCAGCTCTGAGATGCCTTGATTATCTTACTATTTGATCAATATGTCTTAGAGCTGAATGGGCCCTTAGCACATGCATCATCTTCTCCTATTAGTGGTATATAAGAACAACTGAAACTTGGTACACATGTGATACTCTGTTGGGCATGGTGATTCCTGCACTAAGGAGAGCCAGTAAGTATCTCTGAGGCAAATATTTTTGTACATATTTGATGGTCAATGATATCCCTCTCACCTCTAAGATACTATCCTTCTGTGACTCGTTGATTATGGTCTCTCAGAGCTGAATGGGCCCTTAGTAAATATTCTGCCACCTAGCAACCAATACCCCTGAAATTTCTGAACACAGTATCGGGTCAGTAGCAATTGGATGGGTATCCTTATCAGTGGAATGTAGGAGAACATTTTTGGACCAAACTATTGTGGTGATTATTCTTTATGTCAGGGTTGACCTATTTCAGAGGATTATTGCATTCCACTCATGAAATTCTATGGATTTTCTTGCTCCTATTTGTGTTTCTCTTACCAAAAAACCCTTTAGACCTCATGGAGCTGTAGTCCTCTAGACTGGCTTTCCAAACCATTCCTCAGCTGCTATCTCGTCCTGGCACTTCCCTCAGCACTTGGAGGCCCCTCTCCACAGAACATTCAAGCATCACTAAACTGGAATTCTCAGCATGGAATATCCCTGTGCAAAAGCCACTTATAACATTGGTGAGTCCTTCTAGGTGCCTCCATCTTGTGGAGGGGTTTGAGTTGACCTTCATTCCCTTTATGTACCTGTTTCTGACTTCTGGACTTTAAAAGACATTCCCGCACATTCCCATACCTTCATTCATCATTGCTTTTCCTTTCCCTTTTATGTGTTGTCTTCCCCTATTAGGATGATGTCCCTCTCTGAGTTATTGTTCTTTGAGCTCTTCAATGGGCTTCCACTGAAGGAACCTTAAAAAAATATTCCATCATCAAGTCCCCAATATCCTTTAAATTCCTGAATACTGGATCTAGTTAGACTAGGCAAGAGTAGATGCTACAGGCCCACTCCAGTAGGGTGAAGAATAACAACATCTAGGAACTGAGAGGGAGAATATCTGACCCTATAAAACATGCAAAACAATCTACTTTGGAAATACTTGCCTTGTTCTGCTTTGGGTAGGACCCACCAGGCTCTACAACCATGCCCATCACAGTCTCCTTTGTTCTAGTATATGCGTGAGGGAAGAAGATGATGTTCTAAGGACCTACTTCATTCTGAGACACACCATTCAAAAAGTCACAAAATAGTGTCTTTCCAGAGTGGATAGGGACCTCAGCAGCTCAAAATACAGGCCTCTAAAAGAAGTAAAACTTCTCCTTAAGATTATATCCAAGAATTTATCTTCTTGTCCATAAGAAAACAGATCCAGGGGCAGCTAGGTGGTGGAATGAATAGAGCACAGGCCCTGGAGTCAGGAGGACCTAAGTTCAAATCCAGCCTCAGACACTAGCTGTGTGACCTTGGGCAAGTCACTTGACCCCAATTGTCCTGCCCTCCCCCCTCAAAAAAAAAGAAGGAAAAAAGAAAACAGATCGACTTTGGTGAAATCACAGGCAATGCAAGTTGAAAATATATGCCAGGCAATACACTCAGAAATGCCGTGAAGCTCTGGATGAGGTCAGGGGCCGTTAGGGAATTACCCTTTTTAATGTAAACTGGGAAAACTTATTGTGGAATGGGTAAAAAAAACTCAGAGAAGCCCGTTTGTGCTTCTCATGTGGCAAATATTCAAAGCCAATGGAGCTGTAGAAATATAGCTTTGATTGCATTTGGAAACAGATGTTCTCACCAAAATGGACACATTTACTTATGGACAGTAAGACAACTTGTTGGCTGAAATCTTAAGTAAACATTTGATTTCCCATGTTTCAATAATGTTTTTAGCTGCTGAGGCCCCTACCAGCTTTTGAGAGCCATTGATTTTGTGACTTTTTAATCAGTATGACTCAGAGCTGTATGGACCCTTAGAAACACATCACCTTCCAGCATATTGGAATAAATGAGATTCTGGTGGGCAGGGCTGGCCTTTTTAGCTGTGAGGCAAGGTAGTTTCTACTGTGAACAGAGCCAGATGAATGTTCCTGAGTCAGATAGTTTTGCATGACTTTGAGTGCTATTTTAATGTCCTCATCTCTAAGATGTTTTCTTTGACCTCTTGCAGTTAGTCTCCAGGAACTGAATGGGCCCTAAATATTCCAGCATCTGGTAATCAATATCCTTGGAATACATGAAGCTTGGATCCATTCTGGGTAAGAAAGTGATCATCCTTCTAAGTGGTACACGAGAGACCATTCACTGGGCATATTTGAGAGGGAATTACTGTTCCCATATGAAGTGTCTCCTATAGGAGAAGGCTATACTTGCCACTTGCCCCTGAGACAATTCAGAGGAGGATTGAGTACAGAATTGAGAAAATTCAAGTCATGCTTTTAGGAAAATCCTGCAAACCTCACTGATTTTGGAGGAATAAAGTTGTCTGCCTCTGGGGGCAGATGTTGGTCCCTAAATGGACATGCCTCACTCATGTACTACAATACAACCTAATGGCTAGCAGACTTGAGAAAATGTTGTATTTGATCTTTGTCCTTTTTTGCTGCCGACTCTGAGAGTCTTTGGTTTTGTCACACTTTGAATATAGTTTCTCAGAGTTGAATGGGCACTTGGCCACCACATCATCTCTTTCCATTAGGTGTTTGTGGGAACTACTGTGACTGTGACAGACCCAGGATATCTTCCTAGTTTAGGGGCCATTACTGAGTATAACAGATATCTGAGACAGATATTTTTGCACATATTAGAGGATGTGTTGATTTCCCACCATGCCCTAAAGTATTCTTTGATTTATTAAAGATAACTTCACAGTGCTAAATGGGTCCTTATAAAATATTATGCCATCTTTTCTCCAGTCTTCTTGAAAATGATGAAAATCTGGATGAGAATTATCCATATATCTGGATAGAAATGTTATCTGGATAATATTGACCATGCTTAGAAGAAGGTGATTATCCATGACTAGACATGTTCGCTCATGGGCTCCACAATGACCCAGTTGTTTAACAGACATGAAGAAATATTGTATTGCATGGAATTTGTTCTTCTGTTTTGTTGCTGAAATCCTTGACATACTCTGAGAATCTCATTCCATGCCATTCTGAATGAATGTTCTCATAAAGAGAAGGACACTTGGAATACATGTGAGATTCTGCCTTCAGTGCTTTGCCAGATCCTTTGTGACTCTGAAGAGCCCAGGCTGCTTCATTAGTTGTGGGGTGTTGGGGTTGCTTCCATAAATGGGAAATAATATGTTTTTTGAGACAGACAATTTTGCTGTATTAGAGGACCAGTTTATATCCCATTCAGCTTTAAAGTGATATTTTTTCTAATTGAATAATTGCAGATGGCTTCTAGGAGTTGAAGAGACTTCAAGAATATATTATGCCACCTGTTGGCCAGTATTCGTGGAATTTCTGAACCTGTGAATCAGGTCAGTGGAAATAGGGCCAAGTCATTTTCAAAAGAAAGGTAGTGAATACTCGTGGGGCTTACTACAGATTGCTTAATTTATAGAAGATGATATACATTATGATATGGAAAATCCAATTTTTTAACCTCAATCCCTTAAGAAGAGAGATGGGTAGATAACATTTCAATATTTGGCAAATGGTAGATTTGAGATTGCAGAAGCTCTGGGTGAAGACAAGGCAGTTAGATGGGCAGTGTTAGTGCAATTGTAGGACATTTTAGACGTAAGTACTGCCCTTTTCTCTGTTGGACCCTGTGGCCTAAGAATATTCATTCCTATTGTGAAATTCCAAGATTTTCCTGTTACTAAAGAGATTTCAAGCAGCAGTGGGTACAAAACCAAGAGAAGCCCATTTTGGATTGCTGATTTGGTGAATGTTTAATCTCGGTGAAGCTGTGGACATTTAGATATGCTTATATCTGGTGCCATGTGACCTCACCAAAATGGAACTATTTTGTTATGGTCAAGAAGACAATTTCTTGAATGTAGTCTTAAAGAGGTATTTATTTCCTGCATTTGGAGGCCTGCATTTGGAGCTGCTGAGGCCTGCATTTGGAGTTGCTGAGGTCCCATTATCTGGTCTGAAGACACATTGTTCTGTGGCTATTTGAACAATGTGTCTCAGAGTAGAGTGGGCCCTTAGAAACCACATCATCTTCTTCCCTCAGGTGTATATTGGAACAAGGGGTTCTGTGCTGGCCATAGTCGAGGAGTCCTACTGATGGGTCCTAATGAAGTAGAACAAGATGAATATTTCCAAGGCAGATTATTTTGCTTGCTGTAGAGTTCCAAATGTTGTTCCTCAGCAACTAAGATGTTGTTATTCTTTGACCTATTTCAGTGGGCCTGTAGCAGCCAAGTTGATCCTGAGAAGAGATTTCCTCTTCTGGTACCTAACATCCTGGGAATTCCTGAAGCTTGGATCTAGTCAGGGTCAATAGGGTGAGTACCCTTTTCTTCAGTCCCTTTAATCGAGTGGTGGACAGATAACATTTTAATATATGGCAACCAGGAGGCATGCAATTGCTGAAGTTCTGGGTGACATCTAAGTCAGTCAGATGACCAATCTCAATCCAAAAGAGCAGAATGCTTAGGGAGCATATAGATGCAATTACTGTCCTCCTCTGTGTTGGACCCTGTAGCAGAAGAATATGCATGCTCATGGTGAAATTCCATGATTTTCTTGTTGTTTAAGGGATTTCAGGCAGCAATAGGTACAAAACTGAGAGAAACCCATTTGGGGTAACTCACATCATGATTGTTTATTCCAAGTGGAACTGTGGACATTTAGATTTCCTTGTATCTGGAAACATGTGACCTGACTAAATTGGAACTGTTTTCTTCTGGACAGGAAGACAACTTCTTGGATGTAGGCATAAGGAACAGTATTATTTCTCATAGAAGACTGTATTTTGAGCTGCTGAGGTCCCACTATCCAGTCTGAAGACGCATTGGTTCTGTGACTCTGTGAACAATGTGTCCCAGAGTGGAGTGGGCCCTTAACACACACATCATCTTCTTCCCTCAGATGTATATTGGAAGAAGGGAGATTGTGATGGGCAGAGTTGAAGAGCCTGATGGATTCTACTGGAAATAAAACAAGATGATTATTTCAAAGGCAGATTGTTTTACATGTTTAGGGGACCACATGTCCTCTCTCTCAGATTCTAGATGTTATTATTCTTTGTCTTATTGCAGTGGGCATGTAGCAGCTGAACTGGCCCTGAGAAAAGATTTTCCCATCTGGTACCCAGTACCCTGGGAATTCCTGAAGCTTAGATCGTAGTAAGGGTCAAGAGGGTGAGTATCCTTCTGAGTCAAACATGAAAAAACATTTATGTGGCATTATAATGAAGGTGATTACTATTCCTTTATAGATGGGCCCCTATAGCTGAAGGGAATATATACAGATTATGAAATGTTAATGGTTGGTCTCATCTCTGGGGCAATTTCAAGGGAAAATGGGTACAAAGTTGAAAAACTCTCTAATTTAAGCTTCTCTTATGAAAAAAATCAAACCTTTAAACCTTAAAGTTCTTTGGAAGAAGAAAATTGACCATGTGTGGAATAAGGTGGTTTTTGAGGAGTAGGCATGTTCTACCATGGGTTCTCCAATGACCTCATGGTTCAGAGATGTGAACAACTATATATTGTATGTATTTACTCTTCTTTTTGCTGCTGAAGTCCTTTATTCCCTCTAAAAAGAATTCCATGTCTAATTCAATGACAGTTTTGAATGAATGTTCTCAGATTAAAATGGACCTTGAGATTGCACATGAGATTCTCCTTCAGTTGGTGGATTTAGTGCGACTGAGGAGCCTAGCTTTCTTTATTGGTTGTGGGGTATCGGCATTCCTTCCTTAAGTAAAGGATGATAAATAATTTTTAGACAGATAATTTTGCATGTATTAGAAGACCAGTTGTTTTCTCACCCAGCTTTAAGTATTATTTTTTCAGTCTGAGTCATTACAGATGGCTTTCAAGAGTTAAAATGTCCTTGAAGAAAATATTATGCCTCTTGTCATCCAATATCCTTGTAATTCCTGAAGCTCTGGAACAGGTCAGTAACAACTGAGTCAGTTGTTTCTCAAAAGAAAGCTAGTAAACCCCTGTGGTGTTCATTCTAGAGACATTTCCTATATCTATATGAGTTGAAATTTAAAGAAGAATGATCCATATCATCATTTTCAATTTTCTTACATTTGATCAGGTGCTTGGAGTGATGAGTAGAAAACATTTCAATATTTGGCAAATGGTAGATTTGAGATTGCAGAAGCTCTGGGTGAAGTCAAGGCAGTTAGATGGGCAGTGTTAGTGCAATTGTAGGACATTTTAGACGTAAGTACTGCCCTTTTCTCTGTTGGACCCTGTGGCCTAAGAATATTCATTCCTATTGTGAAATTCCAAGATTTTCCTGTTGCTAAAGGGATTTCAAGCAGCAGTGGGTACAAAACCAAGAGAAGCCCATCTTGGATTGCTGATTTGGTGAATGTTTAATCTCGGTGAAGCTGTGGACATTTAGATATGCTTATATCTGGTGCCATGTGACCTCACCAAAATGGAACTATTTTGTTATGGTCAAGAAGACAATTTCTTGAATGTAGTCTTAAAGAGGTATTTATTTCCTGCATTTGGAGGCCTGCATTTGGAGCTGCTGAGGCCTGCATTTGGAGTTGCTGAGGTCCCATTATCTGGTCTGAAGACACATTGTTCTGTGGCTATTTGAACAATGTGTCTCAGAGTAGAGTGGGCCCTTAGAAACCACATCATCTTCTTCCCTCAGGTGTATATTGGAACAAGGGGTTCTGTGCTGGCCATAGTCGAGGAGTCCTACTGGTGGGTCCTAATGAAGTAGAACAAGATGAATATTTCCAAGGCAGATTATTTTGCTTGCTGTAGAGTTCCAAATGTTGTTCCTCAGCAACTAAGATGTTGTTATTCTTTGACCTATTTCAGTGGGCCTGTAGCAGCCAAGTTGATCCTGAGAAGAGATTTCCTCTTCTGGTGCCTAACATCCTGGGAATTCCTGAAGCTTGGATCTAGTCAGGGTCAATAGGGTGAGTACCCTTTTCTTCAGTCCCTTTAATCGAGTGGTGGATAGATAACATGTTAATATATGGCAACCAGGAGGCATGCAATTGCTGAAGTTCTGGGTGACATCTAAGTCAGTCAGATGACCAATCTCAATCCAAAAGAGCAGAATGCTTAGGGAGCATATAGATGCAATTACTGTCCTCCTCTGTGTTGGACCCTGTAGCAGAAGAATATGCATGCTCATGGTGAAATTCCATGATTTTCTTGTTGTTTAAGGGATTTCAGGCAGCAATAGGTACAAAACTGAGAGAAACCCATTTGGGGTAACTCACATCATGATTGTTTATTCCAAGTGGAACTGTGGACATTTAGATTTCCTTGTATCTGGAAACATGTGACCTGACTAAATTGGAACTGTTTTCTTCTGGACAGGAAGACAACTTCTTGGATGTAGGCATAAGGAACAGTATTATTTCTCATAGAAGACTGTATTTTGAGCTGCTGAGGTCCCACTATCCAGTCTGAAGACGCATTGGTTCTGTGACTCTGTGAACAATGTGTCCCAGAGTGGAGTGGGCCCTTAACACACACATCATCTTCTTCCCTCAGATGTATATTGGAAGAAGGGAGATTGTGATGGGCAGAGTTGAAGAGCCTGATGGATTCTACTGGAAATAAAACAAGATGATTATTTCAAAGGCAGATTGTTTTACATGTTTAGGGGACCACATGTCCTCTCTCTCAGATTCTAGATGTTATTATTCTTTGTCTTATTGCAGTGGGCATGTAGCAGCTGAACTGGCCCTGAGAAAAGATTTTCCCATCTGGTAGCCAGTACCCTGGGAATTCTTGAAGCTTGGATCTAGTCAGGGTCAAGGGGTGAGTATCAGAGTCAATCATGAAAAACCATTTTGGGGGCATATTATTGATGTAATTACAGTTCTACTTAGAGGAACCCCTATAGCAGAAGGATATGCATGCATATTTTGAAAATCTATGCCTGTTCTTTTCTGTGAGGCAATTCAAAGGATTAGTATATAAAAGATTTTTTAAAATCTAATACATGTTTCTTTTTGGGGGGGAAATACCCTTTAAGCCTTACAGTTCTTTAGAAGAAGAAAATTGACCATAGCTGGATAAAGGTGGTTTTTGAGGAGTAGGCATGTTCTACCATGAGCTCCCCAGTGACCTCATCGTTCAGAGACATGAAGAAATTTGCTGCATGTATTTGCTTTTATACTGCTGAAGTTGTTTACTCTCTCTTAAAATCTAATCTATGACACTTGGGGGAAAAGCAGGGCAATTGGTGTTAGGTGACTTGCCCAAGGTCACATAGCTGGTAAGTGTTAAGTGTGCGAGGCTAGATTTGAACTCAGGTCCTCCTGACTCCAGGGCTGGTGCTCTATTCACTGAACCACCTAGCTGCCTCCTGTGACACTTTTGAATGAATAATTGTCAGATTCAAATGGACCCTGAGATTCCACTTGAGGGTCTTCCATCTTTAAGAGATTTTTATTTCCTGTGGAGGGCTGAATTTGGAGCTGCTGAGGTCCCCCTATCCGGTCTGAAGATACATTGTTCTGTGACTGTTTGAACAACGTGTCCCAGAGTGGAGTGGGCCCTTAGCACCCACATCATCTTCTTCCCTCAGGTATATATGGGAACAAAGGAGACTATGATGGCCATAGTTGAGTCACCTCGTGGGTTCTACCCAAAGTAGGGCAAGATGAACATTTCTAAGGCTGATAGCTTTTCCTCTTTTGGCAGACAATGTCTCTCTCAGCTCCTGTTGCAGTGGGCCTCTACCAGCAGAGTTGGCCCTGAGAAAAGATTTCCCCAACCAGTGCCCAATAGGGTTGGACATCTGAAACCTTAGATCTGATCTGGGGCAAACTCGTGTTCTGAGGTGAATATGAAAAGCCTTCTATGGGACACAGTATCAAGGCAATTCCTGTTCCTGTATAGAGAATCCCCTACAGCTGAAGGATATAGATGTATATTGTGTATATTGTGAAATTCTACGGTTATTCTTGTCCCTGAGCCACTTCCAAGGAGAAGAGAGAACATGTTTGAGAAAATCTTATTTTTGCTTCTTTTATGAAAAACAAAAAAGTTAAACCTTGAAATCTTTGGAAGAATGAAATTGGCTACAGCTGGAAGAAGTAGGAGTCGACATGTTCCCCCGTGGACTCCACAATGACCAGATGGTTCACAGACACGAAGAAATGTTGTATCACATGTATTTGTTCTGTTTTTCTACTAAAATTTTTAACCCCTCTGAGAATCTGATTCCATGATACTTTTGAATCGATGTTCTCAGACTGAAATGGACCCCTAGGTTCCACGTGAAATTCCTCTGTCAATGGTTTGTCAGATCAGGTGTGACTCTGGTGAACCTAAGCTGCTTTACTGTGGTTCCTTCCATACATGAATATCATACACCTTTCTGAGGCATATATTTTTCACATGTTGGAACTCCAGATGATTTCCCACCCAACTTTAAAGTGTTATTCTTTCACTTTCACATTGCAGATGGCTTCCCTAACTGAAGGGACCTCAAGAATATATTATGCTACCTGTCAACCAACATTCTTTGAATTCCTAAAGCTCTGGATCAGTGGCAGCAGGGTAAGGTCCCTCTCAAAAGAAATCTAGTGAACACATGTCAGAATTTTTGAGGTGATGGCTATTGATACATGAGTTAGAATTTATTGAAGAAGGATATGATGGGCCAATAACATTTCAAAATATGATAACTGGGAGGTTTGGGATTACCGAAGCTTTGGATGATAACTGGGTCAGTCAGATAGGCAACCTCTGTCCAAAAGCAGGGGAATGCTTGCAGAACATATTATAGAGGTGATTATTCTCTTCCTCTACGTTGAACCATGTTGCACAAGGATATATATTCCCATTGTGAGATTCTATGAAGTTTTTGTTGCTCAAGGGATTTCAGTAGTAATGGGAAGAAAACTAAGAGAAGTCCATTTTGGGGTTGTTCATTTGGTAAATGTTTAAACCCAGTAGAACTGTGGACATTTAGATTTCCTTATGTTTGGAGATATGTGACCTTACCAAAGCAGACCTGTTTTCTTCTGGAAAGGAAGACAACCTCATGGATATAGTCTTAAGGGGAAATTTTATTTCCTGTAGACAGCTGCATTTTGAGCTGCTGAGGTCCCTATCCATTCTGGAGAGACAAACTTTTTCTCAGACTCTTTTGAACAGTGTGTCTCAGAGTGAAACGGGCCCTTAACATCCACATTATCTCCTTCCATCTGGTGGATATTGGAACAAGGGAAACTGGGGTGAGCATAGTTGTGGAGCCTGGGAGTTCCCATCCAAAGCAGAGCAAGATGAATATTTCCAAGGCATATCCTTTTGCATATTTTATAGCGCCAAATATTGTCCCTCTCAGCTCCTAAATATTGTTATTTAATCTATTGCAGTGGGCTTGTAGAAACTGAGTTCGTCCTGAGAAAAGGTTTTCCCATCTGGTACCCGATATCCTGGGAATTCCTGAAACTAGGACCTGGTCAAGGTAAAATGGTAAGTATCCTTCTGAGTTGAACATGAAAGACCATGTGTGAGGCATAATATCAAGGTGATTACTGTACTTACATAGAGGGTCTCCTATGACAGAAGGATATAGGAGCCTATTGTGAAATTCTATGATTGTTCTTGTCCTTGAGCCAGTTCCAAGGAGGAGAGGGTACAAGATTGAAAAAAAAACTAAATAATGCTTCTTTCATGAAAAAAAATATCTTTGAACAGTGATGATCTTTGGACAAAAAAAAATTGACTGTGGCGAGAAGAATGTGTTATTCATGAGTGGACATGTTCACTCGTGAGTTTCACTATGACCTGAAAATACCTTTACTCCCATTGAGAATCTGATACCATGTCACTTATAAATTAATGTTCTCAAGCTGAAATGGAACCCGAGATTCCATGTGGAGTGTTTCCTTTTGGGGATTTTGGGCCAAATGTGACTCTGGTGATCCTAGGCTGGTTTATTAGTTATGGGGTATTGGGCTTCCTTTCATAAGTGGAATGTGGCACACCTTCCTGAGACAGATATTTTCGCATAGATTAGAGGACCAGTTCTTGTCCCCCCCACCTCTAAAGTGTTATTTTTCAGTTTGAGTCTTGGCAGACAGCTTCCAGGAGCTAAGGGAAACTTCAGGGAAATGTTATGTTACTTATAGATCAGTATTCTTGCACTTCCTGAAGCTCTGGGTCAGGCCATTGACTATAGGGTGGGGTCCTTCTCAAAACAAAGCTAGTAAGAACCTGTGGGGCTTATTATTGAGATGACTACTATTTACACGTGAGTTGTAATTTATGGAAGAATGATTGTAAATTCCATGAGTTTCTTGTTGCTTAAGGGACTTCAGTCATCACTTTTCAGGTAAAAAACTGCGAGAAGCCCATGGTAATTGTTTACACCAAGTAAACAGTTGTGGACATTTAGACTTCTCTGTATCTGGAGACATGTGACCTGACCAAAGTGGACCTGTTTTCTTTTGGACAGGGAGATAACTTCTTGGATAGTGTTAAGGAGAAGTTTTATTTCCTGTAGAAGGCTGTATTTTGATCTGCTGAGGTCCCTATCCACTCTGGAGAGACAAACTTTTTCTCTGACTCTTTTGAACAGTGTGTCTCAGAGTGAAATGGGCCCTTAGCGCCCACATCTTCTTCTTCCCTCTGGTGGATATTGGAACAAGGGAGACTGATGGACATAATTATGGAGCCTGGTGGTTTCTACACAAACTAGAGCAAGATTAATATTTCCAAAGCAGATTGTTTTGCCTGTTTTAGGGGGCCACATGTCCCTGTCATTTCCTAGATGTTGTTATTCTTTGTCCTATTGCAGTGGGCTTGTAGCAGCTGAGTTTGTCCTGAGAAAAGGTTTCCCCGTCTTGTACCCCATATCCTGGGAATTCCTGAAGCTTGGATCTAGCCAGGGTCAAGAGGGTGAGTACGCTTCAGAATCATATAGGCAAGACCTTTATGGGGGCATATTATCAGAGGTGACTAGATTCTTATATAGAGGGCCCCCTATAGCAGAAGGATATACATGCATTTTGTGGAAATTCTACAGTTGGTCTTGCATTGGAGGCAATTCCAAGGAGAGGTGGATGCAAGATTGAAAAAAAACCTAATTCCTTCTTCTTTTCTGTGAAAACCTTTAAACTTTAAAGACCTTTTGAAAAATAAAATTGTTCATTGCTTAATGAAGGTAGTTGTCCATGAGTGGAGATATTCACCCATGGGTTCCTTGGTGACCTGATGTTTCATACACATGAAGAAATGTTGTACTACATTATTTGTTTTTCTCTTTTGTTCTCAAGGCCTTTACCCGCTCCAAGAATCTGGCTTCATCACAGTTGTGAAGGAACATTCTTAGACTGAAATGGACTCTTCAATTCCATGTGAGTTTCTTTCTTCAGAGGTTTGTAAGATCCTAGGAGACCCTGATGAGACTAGGCTGCTTTATTAGTTGTGGGGTTTTGAGTTTCCTTCTATAAGTGAAGCATACACACTTTTTTGAGGCAGATATTTTTGCATGTATTAGCAGACCAGTCGTCACACCCAGCTTTAAAGTGTTATTCTTTCTGTTTGAGTTATTGTAGATGGCGTCCAGGAGCTAAAGGGGTCTTAGAGAAAATAATATGCCATTTGTCGTACCAGTATTTTAGTAATTCCTAAACTCTGGATCAGGTCAATGACAACTGAGTCAGGTGCTTCTCAGAAGAAAGCAAATGAACACCTATGAGATTTATTCTAGAGATGTTTTATGTTTACATGAGCTGGGATTTATATAAGAAAGATATACATTGGCATTTTCAAAATCTTTTTTTAACCTCCATCACGAGAATGGAGTGACTGAGAGATGACATTTCCACATGTTGCAAACAGTAGACTTGGGATTGCTTAAGCCCTGGACAGCCTCAAGAGCACTTACATAAGCAAACTTAGTGCAAAAGGTATTAACCCTTAAGGTACATCTTATAAAAGCAATTACTGCCCTCCTCTGAATTGGACCCTCTAAGAAAAGAAGATATACACACATTGTAAAGTTACATGATTTTCTTGTTGCTTAAGGAATGGCAGGCAGCAATGGATAAAAAACTGAGAGAACCCCATTTTCGGTTTCTCATGTGGTAAAAACCAGTATGAACATTTAAATTTTCTTGCATCTCTAGACATGTGACCTCACCAAAGTGGACCTTATTTCTTCTGGACAGGAAGACATCTTGGATATAGTCTTAAGGAGAAGTTTTCTTTCCTGTGGAGGCCTGCATTTGGAGCTGCTGAGGTCCCATTATCTGGTCTGAAGACACATTGTTCTGTGGCTGTTTGAACAATGTGTCTCAGAGTAGAGTGGGCCCTTAGAAACCACAGCATCTTCTTCCCTCAGGTATATATTGGAACAAGGGGTTCTGTGCTGGCCATAGTCGAGGAGTCCTACTGGTAGGTCCTACTGGAAGTAGAACAAGATGAATATTTCCAAGGCAGATTGTTTTGCTTGTTGTAGAGTTCCAAATGTTGTTCCCCATCAACTAGTTGTTGTTATTCTTTGACCTATTTCAGTGGGCCTATAGCAGCTGAGTTGATCCTGAGAAGAGATTTCCCCTTCTGGTACTCAATATCCTGGGAATTCCTGAAGCTTGGATCTGATTAGGGTCAGGAAGTTGAGTATGCTTCTGAGTCAACATGTATGAAGCACATTATCAAGGTGATTACTGTTCCTGTACAGAAGAACTCCTACAGCAGAAGGATATACATGCATATTTTAAAATTGTATGGTTATTTTTGTCTCTGCAACAATTCCTAAAGTAAGTGGGTACAAGATTTGTCCAGGCATAGACATGTCCAGCCATGGGCTCCATGATGACCAAATAGTTCACAGTCATGAAGAAATATCTTGCATGTGTTTGTTCTTCTGTTTTGCTGCTAAAATCCTTTAACCCCTCTGCAACTCTGCTTCCATATTCCTTTTGAATCAGTGTTCTCAGACTGAGATGGCCCCTAGATTCCAGGTGAAGTTCTTTCATCAGTATTTTGTCAGATTCAGTGTGACTGGTGAACATAGGTTGCTTTATTATTTGTGGTTCCTTCCATAAGTGGAGCATAATATGTCTTTCTGAGGCAGACATTTTGCCACATGTTGGAGGACCAGTTGATTTCCCACGCAACTTTAAAATGTTATTCTTTCACTCGGAGTTATTGCAGATGTCTTCCCTCACTCAAGGGACCTGGAGAATGGATTGTGCTGCCTGTCAGCCAGTATTCTTGGAATTCCTGAAGCTCTGGCTCAGGTCAGTGGCAATTGAGTCAGGTCTTTCTCAAAAGAAAGCTGATGAACACTTTGGAGGCTTATTCTAGAGATTTTTCCTGTTTACACATAAATTGGAATTTTAAAAAGAATAATATATGTTACCATTTTCAAAATATATATTTTTTGCTTTGATCACTTTAATGGAGTGATAACTAGATAACATTTCAGTATATGGCAAATGGTAAGGCTTGGGATTGTTGAACCTCTGAGTGACGTTGAGGTCAGTCAGGTGGACAACCTCAGTCCAAAATGGGGGAATGCCTGGAGAATGTGTCATAGAGGCACTTACCTTGCATTGGACTCTGTTGTACAAGGATATACATTCCCATTGTGAAATTCCATGATTTTCTTTTTTGCTTAAGGCATTTCAAGCAGCAATGGGTATAGAACTGAGAGAAGCCCATTTTTGGTTTTTTATGTGATGAATGTTTAAATACCCAGTGGAGCTATGTACATTTAAATTCCTTTGTATCTGAAAACATATGACCTCACCAAAGCAGACCTGTTTTCTTCTGAACAAGAAGACAACTTCTTGCATGTAGTCTTAAGGAGAGGTTTTATTCCCTGAAGAGGGCTGTATTTGGAGCTGCTGAGGTCCCACTATCCAATCTGAAGACACATTGTTCTGTGACTGTTTGAACAATGTGTCTCAGAGTGGAGTGGGCCCTTAGCACACACATCATCTTCTTCCCTCGGGTATATATTGGAACAAGGAAGACTGTGATGGATGTAGTTGTGAAACCTATTGAGTTATACCCAAAGTAGAACAAGATGAATATTTCTAAGGTAGATCATTTTGCATGTTTTAGAGTACCAACTATTGTCCCTCTCGGCTCCGAGATGTTATACTTTGACCTATGGCAGTGGGTTTGTAGCAGTTGAGTTCGTCTTGACAAAAGATTTCCCCTTCTGGTACCTGATATCTTTGGAAATCCTGAAGCTTGGATCTGGGCAGGGTCAAGAGAGTAAGTATCCTTTTGGGGATAGAAATCTGTCTTACCCAATAGGGAGATAGAAAGGGAAATGTATATGAGATCTGGGAGTGGGAATTACAAGGGGAGAGTAGATCAGGGGAGGCAGTGGTCAGATCAAGGCAGACTTTTGAGGAGAAACAGGATAAAAAGAGAGAAGAGAATAAACAGGAAAATCAGGTATGGAAAAATGCAGTTAGTGATCTTAACTGAATCTGAGTGGCACAAGCTAACCCATAGAGCAGAACTAGATAGCAGAATGGATTATAAACCTGAAGCCCACAATACAGTTATGTATGAGACACACTTGGAACAAAAAGACATGCAAAGTTAAAATGGGCTGAAGAGAGCAGGGGTAGCAGTCACGACCTCAGACAAAGCAAAACACAACCAGACCTAACTAAATGAGATAATCATGGAAATTGCATTTTACTAAAAGGTATTACAAACAATGAATAGAAAAAATTTTACAGCAAGTGAAGCCTAATTTCTCAAATATATATGGAACTGGGTCAAACATAAAAATAAGAGACATTCCTAAATTGTTAAATGGCTAAAGGCAGTTTTCGGAAGCAGAAATCAAAGCTATCTATATAGTCATATGAATATAATACTCTAAATCACTATTGATTAGAGAAAAGCAAAGTGAATAACTCTGAGGTTCCACTTCACACCAATCAGAAATGAGAAATGCTTAAGGGAAGACAGGCACATTAATGAATTGTGGGTGAAGTTGTGAACTGGTGCAAACATTCTGTAGAGCAATCTAGAACTATGACCAAAGGGCTAAGAAACTGCCATACCCTTTCATCCAGCAGTAGTACTATGTCTGTATCTCAAAGAGATCAAAGGAAAAGGATCCAAATTTACAAAAATATTTATAGCATCTTTCTTTGTGGTTTCAAATAATTAGAAATCGAGCAGATACTTGTCAATTGAAGAAGGGCTGAACAAGTTTTGGTATATGATTGTGACATAATAATATTGTCCTATAAGAACTGACAAGTGGGGTGGTTTCGGAAAAAAAATTGGCACAGCAAAGACCTATATGAATTCTGATGCAGAGTGAAGTCAGAAGATTTCCAAAGGACTCGTGATGTAAAAATTCTCTCTGCTTCCAAAGAGAGAGCTAGTGAACTCTGCAAATTGAAATATAATTTTCTAGCTTTATTTAATTTTTTTTGCTTTACCTTGTGATATGACAAATCTGGAAACATTTTTTCCATGATTTCACATGTATAATTGATATCCTTTTGTTTGCCTTCTCAGTGGGTTAGGGGAGTGGTAAGAGAGAAAACCTTGGACTCAAAGTACTAAAAAAAAAGAACATTAAAAATAAATAATAATTTTTAAAATTAAAGGAAAAAGTGGATAAGTATCCTTATGAGTTGAAAATCAACAGCCATGTGTGGAACTTATATCAAAGTGATTATTGTTCACTTGTAGGGGCAACTACAGCAGAAAGATATACATATTCTATGGTTCTTTTCCTTCAGGCAATTCTAAAAAGCAGATGGTACAAGATTAAGAAAAATCTAATTCATTCTATTTTTATGAAAATAAAACCTTTGAATCTCATAGACTTTTGAAGGAATAAAATTAATCATAACTGGAAAAGGTGGTTATTCTTGAGTAGATATGTTCACCCATGGGTTCCATGATGACCAATGGTTCACAGACATGAAGAAATGCTGTAGTGCATATATTTGTTCTTTTGTTTTTCTGCTGAAGACCTTTACCCTCTCTGAGAATCTGATTAATGACACTTTACATGAATGTTTTCAGACTCCACATAAGGTTCTTCCTTCAGTAACAATTGGATCCCTTAAGACTCTGATGAGCCTAAGCTCTTTTATTAGTTGCGAGGCATCAGGGTTCCTTCCATTAATGGAGCATAATGCACCTTGCTGAGGCAGATGTTTTTGTGTGTGTTAGAGGACAAGTTGTTGTCCCATCCAGCTCTAAGGTGTTATTCTTTCAGTTTCGGTCATTGCAGACATTCCAGGAGCTGAAGTTACATTTAAAATATGTTATGTCACCATTCAGCTGGTATTGAAATTTCTGAAGCTCTGCATCAGGTTAATGACAATAGGGTCTGGGTTCTTTTCAAAACAAAGTATTGAACACCTTCAGAATTGTCTTAGATTATTGTATTGCTGAAAATAGCTATGTCACTCACAGTTGATCTTTGTACAGTATTGTTATTTGTACAATGTTTTCCTGGTTCTGCTCACTTTACTTTGCATCTGTTCATGTCTTTGCAGGTTTTTCTGAAAGCATTGCATATAGTCATAAAGAAATATTTTATTTCATGTAAAGGTCTATATTTTGAGCTGCTGAGGTCCCTATCTGCTCCTGAGAGACATTGATTCTGTGACTCTTTGAACATTGTGTCTCAGAGCAGAATGGGCCCTTAGAACCCACATCACCTTCTTCCCTCAAGTATATAGTAGTGAAACTATGGAGACTTGTGATGGGCATAGTTGTAGAGCCTGGTGCTTCCTACAAAAGGTGAATATTTGAAGGAAGATTGTTTTTCATGTTTAAGGGTACCAAATCTTGTCACTCTCTGCTGCTATATGTTGTTATTCTTTGACATATTGAAATGGGCTTGTAAAGCTGAGAAACAATTTCCCTGTCTGGTACTCAATATCCTGGGAATTCCTAAAGCTTGCATTTGGTCAGAGTCAAGAGGTTGTGTATCCTTCTGAGTCAAATGTGAAAGACATTTTGTAGGGCATATTATCAGAGGTGATTACTCTTCCGGTATAGAGGGACCTCTATAGCAGAAGGATATATTTGCATATTGTGAAATTCTGTGGTTGGTCTTTTACCCTTTTACCTTCTTCCAAGGAGACATGGGTACAAGATTGGAAAAAAATCTTATCCATGCCTCTTCTACGAAAAAAAAAATCTTTAATCCTTGATGATCTTTAAAGGAGTAAAATTGACCACGCCTGCAAGAAGGTGGTTGTCCATAACTAGACGTGTTTACCACCCGTGGGCTCCACAATGACCCAGTTGTTCACGGATATAAGGAAAATTCTACTGTGTATGTATTTGTTCTTTTGTTTTACTGCTGACATCCTTTACTGTTTCTGAGAACCTGATTCTGTGTCACTTTTGATTAAATGTTCTTAGACTGAAATGGCCCCCTAGATTCCAGGTGAGATTCTTCCTTTGTTGGATCCTCTGTGACTCTGATGAGCGTAGGCTGCCTTATTAGTTATGGGATATTGGGGTTCCTTCCATAAGTAGCACATAATACTCCTTTTTGGGGCAGATATTTTTGCATGTATTACAGTACAAGTTGTCCCACTCACTTAGTTTTAAAATGTTATTCTTTCAGTTTGAATCATTGCAGACACATCCAGGCATCGAAGGTACTTTTAAAATATATTCTGCCAGTGTTCTTGGAAGTTTTGAAGCTCTGAATCAGGTCACCATCAATAAGGTCAGATCCTTCTCAAAACAAAGCTAGTGAACATCTGTGGGGCTCATAACAAAGGTGACAACTGTTACTCATGAGTTGCAATTTATAGAAGAATGATACATTCCAGTTTGCAAAATTCAATTTTTTTACCTCAATTCCTTGAAAGGAGAGATGGGTAGATAACATTTCAATATATGGCAAGTGGTAGGCTTGGGATTGCAGAAACTGAGTGAAGGAAATTAAGAACAGTTAGATAGGGAAAGGCTGTGCAAAAGTGGAAAACACTCATAGAATGTATCATAGAGGCAATTACCGCCCTCCTCTTTGTTGGACCCTGTAGCACAGAGATATACATTCACATTGCAAAATTTCAAGATTTTCTTACTACTGAAGGGATTTCAAGTAGCAAGAGGTAGAAACCTGAAAGAATCCTATTTTGGGTTCTTCATGTGGACTTTCAGATTTCCTTGTATCTCTCGACATGTGATCTCACTAAAGTAGACCTGGTTTGTTATGAATAAGAAGCTCATTTTTCAGAGGTAGTCTTAAGGAAAAGTTTTATTTTCTGTATTTTGTATTTTGAGCTGCTGACATCCCTTTCCAGTCTGAAGAGACATTGGTTCTGTGCTTCTTTGAACAGTATGTCTCAGAGTGGAATGGGCCCTGAGAGCCCACATCATCTTCTTCCCTCAGGTATACATTGGAACAAGAAGTTGTCTTGACCTTTTTTGCCACTGGACTGTGATGGCACTGTAAGAGAGAATGAGATGATGACTTGGTACAGTTCTGCTTCACCCAAATCCGATTCCCAGGCAAGTCAAGACATCCTTCTTGTGCTGCCATTGGTCTTCTTCGAGAATGAAGGATGAAGAGCAAGTTCTGTATGAGGTCTCTACACAGAGAAGGACTTCCAGAGCAGGTGATGAGAGTTAACCATTGTCATACATATTTCTTACACGTGTGCCTCGCTACTGTTATGTGCTAGGACTAGGTTTAAGCTTACTCCTCCCATGTATGCTGTGGGAAGGAGTAAACTAGACTCTCAGGAGAAGTTCTGTATTAACTGTTTTTGCCGTGTTGTCTGAGACTTACTAGTCACTACATCTGCCCCCTGGGGCCCAACCATCCAAATGAAACAGAAATTGGAAAATGTTTCTATTATTATTATAATTATTATTTCTTCTTTCATTTATTTTATTATTTTTTTAAAGTTGAAAAGATTTATTTTTTTGCCGTGCACAGTTTTTTTTTTAATTTCTCGAAATATAGCTCTGGAAAGGCGGGCTTTAAAAAACAACCTACTGTTTTAAATGGAGTTACTTAACAAAGCTATTAAACCCAAATCATTCTGGCTTTCATTTAATGGCCACTAATAGCCCCAGTCTAATTGTGGCTCATTGTTTAGGTTTTGATGGCATAGAATGAGTGTAAATAGCAATTGCTTTCTGCTCTAGCCAGAAATTCTGAGGATCTTCCCCTCCCAGATTGCTATCTTTGTGATGAAAAATTGGGCAACCTTTTGTGCCAAGGGTTATCTAGCCCTTAGTTATTGAATGGGTGTGACCGCACATAATTTAGAAAGGCCAAGGTCATCCACTGCCTCCTGGACCATCGCCAATCATCTTGACATTGGTCTTGCCACTTGATTCCAGTTATTCTGGAAGAGAGAGCACAACCCTGCCTCAAATGAAGACTTCATCCTCATGATGTCATTGGTCTTCTTCAAGAATAAAGGATAAACAGCAGAAATTGGAACAAGGGAGACTGTGATGAGCATAGTTATGGAGTCTGGTGGGTACTCCTCAAAGTAGAACAAAATTAGTATTTCCAAGGCAGAATGCTTTGTGTGTTTTAGAGCGCCAAATGTCCCTCTCAGCTCCTAGATACTGTCTTTCTTTGACCTATTGCAGTGGACCTGTAGCCCCGCAATTTGTCTTGAAAAGATTTCCTCATCTATTCCCCAATATCCGGGTGATTCCTGAAGCTTGGATCTAGTCAGAGTCAAGAGGGTGAGTATCCTGAGTTGAACATGAAAGACCATGTGTGGGGCATATTATCGTGATGATTGCTGTTCCTACTTATAGAGGGACTCATATAGCAGAAGGATAAACATGCATATTGTGAAATTCTGTGGTTGTTCTTGTCCCTGAGGCAACTCAAAGGAATAGTATATAAAAGAAAAAAATCTAACTCATGTTTCTTTTATGAAAAAAAATTAACTTCACAAGTTTTTGGAGGAATATTTACTGCAGCTGGAATACAGTACTTTTCTGTGAATAGACATGTTCACTCATGGGTTCTAAGATTATTTAATGGTTTATAGACGCGATGTTTCTGTTGTGACTTCTGATGACTCTGTTCTGAGAATGTTTCATTCTGTGACAGTAAGAATATAGCTCCTCAAAGTCAATTGGGCCCTTGGACTTCACATCATCCTCTTCCATCACATTTTTGGGGGAATAAGTGAGACTGTGAACAACCTAAGTTGCTTTCTAATTGTGGGATGTGGAATTTCCTGCTATAAATAGAGTTATGTCATTTTATCTCAAGCAGCTACATTTTCACATTTTAGAGGCACCCAGCTCTAAAATATTGGCCTTTGACTCCTTGCAGACTTCTTGTAGCTCAGTGGCTACTTAAAAGATAGCCAATCATAGCCATTATGTTCAGAAGTTCAGGTGCTTTGCATGAAATCATTTGCCTTTTAACGGGCTTTCTTTTGTGTAGAAAGTAAGAGAACATTTCTGGAATGTATTATTTTACTATTCATAAATGTCTTGGCCCTATTGCAGTGGGATATACATTCCTATTTTGAAACTGTATTATTTTTCTTAGTCCATAAGCAATTGAAAGTGCAAATGTATTAAAATTGAGGAAAATTCCATTCATACTCCTCTCTTGTGAAAAAAACATTTGAACCACATAGAGCTGTACAAGCATATACTTGGATACCTGAGGAGGCAGAATTTTACCCCTAAATAGACACTTTGACTCAAGGGCTACAAGATAATATATTGTTTATATTCTTAAGGAAAAGATGTCTGTATAATTTAATGTATTCTCTTGTCTTTTTATGTGCTGTAGTCCTCACCTGCTCTGAGATGCTTTGATTCCTTGAATCTTGAACATAACTTCTCAGAATTGAATGGGCCCTAAGTAGACAAACCCTCTTCTGACAACAGGTAGACATATAAGTAAGTGAGACAGAGGTTGGCATGGGCTTCATTTTCAGGTTTGAAGTATGATGCCTCATTTCTCCCATAAATAATAAGATCTAAATAGGGACTTTTGCATGAGGACCAGTTGATATTATTCTCAGTTTTGAGATTCTCTTATTTTCTGACTCATTATAGACAGCCACCTAATGCTAAATGTGCCCTAAATTAGGAAAACATCAGCTTGTTTCCAAGAAACCTGGAATGACCAAAGCTTGGGGTCAGTTCTTTTTTTTTTTAAACAAATGCTTTATTAACTTCTGTTTTACATCATTCATTTCCGCCAGATATTGAGTTAGTCATTTTCCCCCTGTTATTCCCCTACCCAACCTCCCAGAATAGCAGTCCCACAAGACATCGCTTCCTCCAATCTGCTCTCTCCCATACCTTCTCCCATACCCCCTTCGACTTTTCCATTAGAGGAAGGTGAATCTTTGTGTCCCAATGCCTGCACATCTTATCTCCCAATTGTAAGCAAACGAGTATTAATAATAGTATTTATATATATTTGAAACATTTAATGTTAAGACCTCGAATTTTAGATCCATTTCCTTCCTCCCTTGTCACCCATTCCCTCTGGGGAGATAAGTAATTCAGTATATGTTGTACATGTCTAGCTATGCAAAACATTATCATAGTAGATAGATTGTACAAGGCTGCTTATAATTCCCTTCCACTCATCCCACCCCCCACCTGGTCCATTCCCTACATGATCCTGTCCCTCTTCTATAGTGGGTACTTCCAACCTCCCCTCCCCCCAAGGATGCCCTCCCATCCATCCTCCCTCCTCTCATCCCCCTTCCCCTTATTCTGCTGCAAGTTGAGATATCCCATTTAGTATGTATGTCATTCTCTCCCAGAACCAAATTCAATGAGAATGCGGTTTTGCCTTTTTGTGCCTTCCTATTCTCCCCCTCCCTTGCAACCACTTCCCCTTGCTTCTTCTACATGAGATAGTTTACCCTACCCTGTCTCTCCCCATCTCCTCTTGCCACTTTCCTCTCTCACCTTATAATTTCATCCCTTGAGTATTCTCCCTTCCCAACAAATTCAACCTATGCCCTCTATCCATATATAACTGTAACCATATACACACACCTTCACATATGTATTCATATGACCACACACCCTTCTTCCATTATTTTCATACTGAGAAAGATATCATCAGTCACAGTTATTGTTTTTCCATATAGGAATGTAAATAGTTCAACTTTGATAAATTCCTTTTGATTTCTTTTCCCTGATTACCTTCTCAGGCATCTCTTCCTCCTTGTGTCTGGATGTCAAATTTTCTATTCAAATCTGGTTTTTTCCTCAAGAATGCTTGAAGGTCCTCTATTCCACTGAATGACCATATTTTTCCCTGAAACAAAATACTCAGTTTTGCTGGGTAGGTGACCCTTGGCTTCGATCCCAGCTCTTTTGCCCTCTGGAGTATCACATTCCATGCCCTTCGATCCCTCAATGTAGAAGCTGCCAGGTCCTGTGCTATTCTGATTGTATTTCCACAATATTGAAATTGTTTCTTCCTGGATGCTTGGAGTATTTTCTCCTTGATCTGGGGATTCTGGAACCTGGCTATGATATTCCTAGGAGTTTTCATTTTGGGATCTTTTTCAGGAGGTGATCTCTGGATTCTTTCAACCTCTATTTTGCCCTCTGGATCTAAAACATCAGGGCAGTTTTCCTTGAGAATTTCTTGAAGGGTGATTTCTAGGTTCTTTCTTTGATCATGGCTTTCAGGTAGTCCAATAATTTTTAAATTGTCTCTCCTGGATCTATTTTCCAGGTCAGTGGTTTTTCCCATGAGATATTTCACATTGCCTTCTAATCTTTCCTTTGTTTGGATCTGCTTAACAGCATCTTGATTTCTCATAAAGTCACTAGCTTCCATTTGCTCCAGTCTAACTCTGAAGGAATGAATCTCCTCAGTGAACTTTTGAGATTCTTTTTCCATCTGGCAAATTCGACTTTAAGGCATTCTTCTCCTCATTGCCCTTTTGGGCCTCCTTTGCCATTTGAGTTAGTCTATTTTTTAAGGTGTTGTTTTCCTCAGTCAGGCTGTTGACCCTCATTTCATACTTTTTCTGCATCCTTCTCATTTCTCTTTCCAATTTTTCCTCCACTTCTCTTATTTGATTTTTAAAGTCCTTCTTAAGGTCCTCTATGGCCTGCAACCCACTCATGTTTTCCCCTGGGGCTTTTGGAGCAGGACTTCTGACCTCACAGTCCTTTTCCTGCTCTATGCCCCCAAAATAGGAGTCTAGGGTTGCATTTTTCTGTTTCCTTTGCCTTGGCATGTTGCCACTAAATTACTTGACTTTTGGGCTTGTTGCCACACTATGGCTTTAAGGCCAGATAGAGGAATTTTCGTCCCGAACGTGTGGGGGGGCAACTTCCGTTTCTGGCAAGCTGTAAACCCACCCACGACTTCCACCCTAGATCACAATCCAGATCCAGGGAGGTTAAAGCAAGAGCGATTACCCCCCAAGACTGATCGCTGGATCTCCCTACAATTTGTAGGCCAGGAGCTGGAGCCGCCTCTGAAAACTACAAAATGGTGTGTCTCCTCAGCGGCT
Source organism: Gymnobelideus leadbeateri (assembly GCA_011680675.1). Taxonomy (NCBI): domain Eukaryota; kingdom Metazoa; phylum Chordata; class Mammalia; order Diprotodontia; family Petauridae; genus Gymnobelideus; species Gymnobelideus leadbeateri. Next base: position 70,389 of record WOXC01000358.1, read on the forward strand.
TCTAGCCCCCAGGGGAGGGAGCCAACACATTCCCCAAATACTGGTCCCAAAGTCCATAGGACACTAACCTCTTACTTTGTCCTAGGCATGTCTATGTTGATAATTCTGGAGTCGCCACAGCTCCTGGTGTTCTGGGGTCTCTCCAGCCGGCTGCTGGCCCTGCCGCCCTAGGGCTAAAACCTCGGCTCATGCGGACCTGGGCTTGGCTGGGCTCGGTTATGTGCGCTGCCAGGTCCCAGACCGCTACACTGGTCCTTCCTGCAGGGCTGCTGGGCTGTCCTCAGCGGGAGGTTAGCTTCTCTGTGTCGTTCTGTGGGTGCTGGGGCTCCAGAAGTTGTTCAGAGTCCCCTTTTACATAGTTTGGGGGGAATCTGGGGGCAGAGTGGCTTGGATGAGCTGTTTCTACTCCGCCATCTTGGCTCCGCCCCTTGGGGTCAGTTCTTGAAACATTTGATGCATAGATTGGACACTACAGATAATTGTCTATACTTTCCAGTATTGAAATTCTGTGATTTTGCTTATCCTCTTTTCAATATAAAGGAGTGACGAGCATGAAACTGAGGGAAGCCCATCTCATATATTCTCATATAGAATAGTTTTGTATCCAGTGGTGCTATGGACAAATTGAATCAGATGCCTCAAGAAGCAAGTGTTCCTACCTTCATTGCCCTTTTGAGCCTCCTTTGCCATTTGAGTTAGTCCATTTTTAAGGTGTTGTTTTCCTCAGTCAGGCTGTTGACCCTCATTTCATACTTTTCCTGCATCCTTCTCATTTCTCTTCCCAGTTTTTCCTCCACTTCTCTAATTTGATTTTTAAAATCATTCTTAAGGTCCTCTATGACCTGTAACCTGCTCATATTTTCATTTGGGGCTTTTGGAACAGGATTTCTGACCTCACAGTCCTCCTCCTGCTCCATGCTTCAATCCTCTTTGCCCCCAAAATAGGAGTCTAATGTTGAATTTTTCTGTTTAATTTGTTTCCTTTGCCTAGGCATGTTGCCACTTAATTACTTGATTTTGGGGCTTGTTGCCACAGTAGGACTCTGCCACCAGACAGGGGAGCTTCTGTCCCAAACGTTGGGGTCTTCACAACTTCCGGAGGTATTAGTTGGGTGGCCTTTGTGAAGTCTCCACACACTCTGGCAAGCTGGATACCCACCCCAAGACCTCGATCCCAGACTGAAATTCAGATCCAGGGAGGTTAAAGCAAGAGCAATTACCCTGCCAAGACTTAATGCTGGATCTCCCTTCAGTTCGCAGGCCAGGAGCTGAAGCTGCAACTGAAGCTGCAAAATGGCGTTTGTGCTGTGTCTCCTCAGCCCTCCCCCAGGGGAAGAAGCCAACACGTTCCCCAAATACTGGCCCCAAAGACCATAGGGCACTAATCTCTCACTTTGTCCTAGGCATATCTGTTTTGATAATTCTGGAATCGCCACAGCTGCTGGTGTTCTGGGGTCCCTCCAGCCAGATGCCGGCCAGGCCACCCTGGGGCTAAAACCGGGGGCCTGGGCTCGGCTCCTAGAGCGCTGTGTTGTCGGCTCCCAGAGTGCTGGCTCCCAGAGCGCTGCGCTGGCTGCTCCCTGCAGGGCTGGTGGGCTGTCCTCCAGTGGGAGGTTAGCTTCTCTGTGTTGTTTTGTGGGTGCTGGAGCTCCAGAAGTTGTTCAGAGTCCCCTTTTACATGATTTTGAAGTGGTGTGGGAGAGAGCACCTTGGAAGTGCTGTTTCTACTCTGCCATCTTGGCTCCACACCCCCCCACCCCCACTTGTATTTTCATTTGGGGCTTTTGGTGCAAGAGTTCTGACCTCCCAGTTCTCCCCCTGTTCCATGCTTTGATCCTCTTTGCCCCCAAAATAGGAATCTAATATTGAATTTTTCTGTCTATTTTGTTTCCTTTACCTAGTCATGTTGCCACTCAATTAGTTGACTTTTGGGCTTGTTGCCACGGTAGAACTCTGCCACTAGACAGGGAAGCTTCTGTTCCAAACGTTGGGATCTTCTCAACTGCCAGAGGTATTAGTTGGGTGGCCTCTGTGAAGTCTCCACACACTCTGGCAAGCTGGACACACACCCCAAGACTTCCACCCCAGACCGCAATCCAGATCCAAGAAGGTTAAAGCAAGAGTGATTACCCCCAAGACTGATTTCCAGATCCCCCTACAGTTTGCAGGCCAGGAGCTAAAGCTGCAACCAAAGCTGCAAAATGATGGCTGTGCTGAGGATCCTCAGTGGCTTCTCACCCCCAGGGGAAGAAGCTGACGTGCTCCCAAATACTGGCCCCAAAGTCCATAGGGCACTAACCTCTCACTTTGTCCTAGGCATATCTGTGTTGGTAATTCTGGAAACACCACAGCTGCTGATATTCTGTGGTCCCTCCAGCAGGCTGCTGGTTCAGCTGCCCTGGGGCTAAAACCTCTGACTTACATGGGCTTGGGCTCAGCTCCCAGAGCACTGAGCTGGCTGCTCCTTGCCAGGCTGTCCTCAGCGGGAGGTTAGCTTCTCTGTGTCGTTCTTTGGGTTCTGGGACTCCAGAGGTTGTTAAGAGTCCCCTTTTACATAATTTTGAAGTGGTATGGGCTGGAGCACCGTGGAAGTGCTGTTTCTACTCTGCCATCTTGGCTTTGCCCCCAGGGGCATCATTTTAAATGGATCTTTTGAGAACAATTGTAGGTCATCTTATAGAAGTGGTTATTTTTTATGTAAGGAATAAAACCTATAGCATAAGCATATGCATTACCATTATAAAATTCTATGTTTTTCTTGCCCTTTAGTAAATTAGAAGCATAAAAATTAAGAGAGTCCCGTTCATACTTCACTTAGGAAAATATTTAAACCTCATGAAGTTGTGGAAAAGTTAAATGGCCTTATTCAGGATACAGTTGTCTGTCCCTAATGGACATACTTCTTTGAGGGCTATAATACAACATAATGGCTGTGAACCTAAAGAAATGTTGTAATAAATGTATTCATTGTTCTTTTTTGCTGCTTAGGAACCTACCAACTGTGGGAGGCATTGATTCAGTGACAGTCTGCATATAGTTTCCTAGAGCAAAATAGGTCCTTTGAACTCATATCATATTCTTCCAGATGAGACTGTGATGGTGCTAAGTTGCCTTCTTAGTTCTGAGACTTGGTGATTCCTACTGTAAATCAAGGAATATGGGTTATTGTTGTAGTTGTTGTTAGTCCTTCGTTTTCTTTTTTTAATTCATTCTTATTTTATTTTTGTTTTCTACAAGATTTTGAGTTACAAATTTTCTCCCCATCTTTCTCCTACCCACCACCCCAAAGCATCAATCCCACTGAATACCCCCTCCCCCAATCTCCTCTTTCCTATATCCTCCCCTATCCCCCCTCTGACTTGCTGGTAGGGCAAGATGCATCTCCATACCCCAATACCTGTATATCTTATTTCCCAGTTGCATATAATAATAATAATAATAATTTTTCTTTTAAACATTTGGTTTTAAAACTATGAATTCCAGATTTTTCCCTTCTTCCCTCATTACCCACCCTTACTGGGGAGATAAGCAATTTAATATAGGTTGTACATGTGTAGTTACACAAAACATTTCCATGGTAGGTGTATTGTGAAAGATTGACTATGTTTCCCTCCATCCTATCCTGCCCCCCACTTGTTCTATTTTCTGCTTTGACCTTGTCCCTTTTCAAAAGTGTGTGCTTCTAACTACCCTCCCCACCAGTCTGCCCTTCCTTCTATCATCTTCCCTCTTTTCCCTTCCCCCCTACTTTCTTATAGGGTAAGATACCCAATTAAGTATGTATGTTATTCTCTCCTTAAGCCAAATTCAATGAGAGTAAGGTTGACCATTCCCTTTTGCCTTCCTGTTCTTCCCCTCCATTGTAACAGTTTTTCCTTTCCTCTTTTATATGAGATAATTTACCCTATTCTGTCTCTCCCTATCTCCTCTCATTATATTCCTCTCTCACCTCTTAATTTTATTTTTTAAATATCATCCCTTCCTATTCAATTGATCCTGTGCCCTCTGTCTATACATACCTATTACTTCAGGTGCAAAATATTTTCCACCGTGTGGCTAAAACCACAGGCTTACGTGGGGTTGGGGTTAGCTCCTAGCACACCGCAATGGACCCTCCCTATATGCCTGCCAGATTGCCTTAAGTAGGAGGTTTGTTTCTCTCTGTCACTTTGTGGGTTCTTTAGCTCTCAAATTTGTTTAGAGTCATGTTTTGTAGGCATTTGAAGTGGTTATGGGGCAAGCTCCCGGAGTTTTCCTGTTTCTATGCCACCATCTTGGCTCTGCCCCCCCTAGTCCTTCATTTTCAAAGAGGACAAAGGAAGATGGGTACTTGTAAGGCAAACCTTTTTTCAGGTGTTAGAGGTACATTGATGTTTCTTTCAGCTCTAAAATGTTGTTAATTTTTAACTCATTGTGGAAGAGCTAAAAGACCCCAATATCCCATTATCTGGTAGCTGGTACACTTGGAATTCCTATAACTCTGGGTCAGGTTAGGAATAAGAGGGTGAACATCCTTGGAAGTGGAATGTGGGAGAGTATTTGTGGGGCATATTGGAGAGATGGTTACTGTTCACATATGAGTTGGGCTCTATTGAAGAAGGATTTACATTTTCCTTTTGTGAATCTATTCTATGGTTTTCCTTGACCTTCAGGCTATTTTAAAAAGTACAAAGTAGAGAATTGCCCTTCACTTTCACAAAAAAACTTCACATTTCTTGGAACTGTGTTGCAGTACAATTGGCTGCCTCAGGGGGCAAGTATTTGTCCCTAAATGGACATGTTCACTCCAGAACTACAAGACAATGTATTTTCTGTGTTCGTAAGGAAAAGTGATATTTCCTGCATTGGCTCACCTTTTTAACTCCTGAGAGCCCTGTCAGCTCTGAGAAGCTTTCATTGTGTGACTCTTTGAACATGGATGCCAAGAAGTGAATGGACCTCTAAACACATAGCATCTTCTTCCATCAGGTATTTGTGGGAAAAAGTGAGACTATGATGGGGATGGGTCGCACTCTTAGTTGTGAGGTGTGATGTTTCTTCCCATAAGTTAGGCAAGATGAGTATTTTGGGGGCCATCAGTTTTTTCATATTGGCCAATTGATGGTCCCCTCAGCTCTAAGATGTTTTTATTCCTTGGATAATTGTGGGTGGTTGCTCAGTGCTAAAAAGCTACTAGAAATAAATCACCATCTTGTATCCAATGGAAATTAAATGGCATATATTGGTGTTCAGTCATTTTTGAGTTGTATCCAATTCTTCATGATCCTATTTGGGTTCTTCTTGGCAAAGATATAGGAGCAATTTGCCATTTCCTTCTTCAGATCATTTTATAGATAAGGCTACTGAGGCAGACAGGGTGAGGTGACTTACCCACGGTCACATAGCTAGTAAATGTCTTGAGTCCAGATTTGAATTCAGGAAGATGAGTCTTCCTTCTTCCAGGCCTGGCATTTTTATCTCCTGTACCACCTAGATGCCCCATAAATGGCATATATCTGGGCTCAAATCACAGGCTATCTGGTGGATGTCCTTTTTAATGGAACCTGCTCATAACCCTATGGATCCCCTTATGGAGCTGATTATTCTTATATAAGTTAAGTGCTATATTAGTTACAAATAAGTTTCAATACTGAAATTTTATGATTTTGCTTGCCTCTGTATCATTGTAAAGGTATGGTCAGTATAAAACTGAAAGAAACCCAAATATGCTTCTCCTGTCGAAAAACTTTCAACCTACTGGAGCTGTGGAAAAGTTGAATCACTTACTTCAGGAGACAAATACTTCCTTAATAGTACATGTTCACTTAAGGATTACAGGACAGTTTATAAACTCTGGGATTAAGGACCTGTTTTATTTCATTTGTAGGTTCATCTTTTTACCTTCTGAGGTCCCTTCCATCTCTGAGAGATTTTGATTTGGGGACTCTGAACAAAATTGCCCAGAGTTTAGTGTGCTGTTGAAATCCCCTTCGCTTTCTTCTATCAGGTGTATGTGGGAACAAGTGAGGTGAGGTGGGATATGGAGTAGGAGGGGCCATGGATTTTATGGTTGGTTTGGGGGCTCCTGATATAAAAAGATTGAGATGAATATTCCTGCCAGTGGTCATTTTGCATATATTTAATGGACATTGATTTCTCTGCCAGCTCCTCGATTCTATTATTCTGTAACTCATTGAAGATAGCCTCCCAGCCCTGAGTGTGACCTTTGAAAATTTGATACTTTTTGTTAACCAATACACTTGGAATTGCTCAAGCCCTGGATCAGGTCAGGAGCAATTGGGGTGGTTGCTGTGTCCTTCTGTATGGAAATAGGGTAAAAAATTGTGTTGTATATTATAGAGGTGCCTATTCTCCATATATGAGTTGGGCCCTGTAGCAGAAAGACATACATTCTCATTGTAAAATATTGTTGTTTTCTTGTACGTGAAGCAATTTATTGAAGCCATGTGAACCAAACTGAAAGAAGCTCATTTGTTTTTCTCATAGGGCAAAGATTTAAACTGAATGGGGCTGTGAAAAAATAGAATTGATTGTCTCAAGGGACAGCTGTTTGCCCCTAAACGGTCTTGTTCACTCAAGGGCTACAGGACAACATATTGACTGTCATCTTATGGAAATTTATTTCAGGTACATGACCATCTTTTTAGCTTCTAACCTTCCTATCAGTTCTAAGAGACTTAATTCTGTGAGTCTTTTGAACAGTTTTTCAAAGTTCATTGGGCCTTTGAAACAGATATTATCTTCTTCCATGAGGTGAAAATGAGGAGGATGAGTTAAACTAGTGGGCATAGGTTATATTTCAATTGTGAGGCTTGGTGATTCCTTAAGTAGAGTAAGAAAGCTACTTCTGTATTTAAAGGGAATGGAGGACTATAGATGTTCCCTCCTAGTTCTTAGGTATTATGATTCTTGGAGACTTTACCAGTGCCCTCCAGAGCTGAGTGGGCCCTTCAAAAAATAGACAGCCTCTTGTAGCAAACACATTTGGCATTCAAGTCAGGGGCAATAAGGTGGACCTCCTTTAATAAGGAATCTGGTTGGTTGGATGCTTGTAGGGAATATTATATAGAGTGATTTATTGTTCATAAATGAGTTGATCCATGTAACAGACAAAGAGACATTTCAATTCTGAATTTCTATGATTTTGCTTTTCCCATAGGGCGTATAAAGGAGCATTGAGTACAAAATTTAGTTAGGCCCATTTATTTCATTATTTAAGTGCTTTGCATTCCAACATGTTGACTCAAGGGCTACATGAAAGCTTACTATGTGTAGTCTTTTTTTTTTTTTTGCTTTTTGGAGTGGGGGGAAGGCAGGGTAATTGGGGTTAAGTGACTTGCCCAAGGTCACACGGCTAGTAAGTGTTAAGTGTCTGTGGCCAGATTTGAACTCAGGTCCTCCTGACCTCCGGTGTTTCATTCTCTGTGCCACCTAGCCGCCCCATATGTGTAGTCTTAAAGGAAATTTCCAGCAGCAGTATACTGGAGTTCCAAGGAGGGGAAAGTCTGCATTCATGTCACTAAGACTTAACCCAGGGTCAAGAGCTTTCAAAGCTCAGTTCAAGAGATTTTACTTTACTTTAGACACATTGGACATGCTGAAAGTTTGCAGGTCCATGGTCTGAGCCACCCATAAAATCTTTGAAGAATACAGGACTTAACACTCAGAGAAGGCAGCAATAAGACCCAAGGTAATATGAAACAGAAGCAAGACCCTAGCATTCCCTTCACAAGTACATAGAACAATATAAATTCCAGTTCAATTTGTCAATCAGTAAACTTTAAACACCTACTGTGTGCCAGGCACTGCACTAGAGATTCAAAAAGAAACAAAAGACAGACTCTACCCTCAAGGGACTTACAGTCTAATGGGGTAGACAACATAGAGACAAATATATGCAAAGCAAGATATATACAGGATAAATAGGAAATAATAACAGAGTAAAAACACTAGAATTAACAGGAATTGGGGAAGGCTTCCAGTAAAAAATAGGATTTTAGTTGAAAAACTAGGAAGATCAGTAGGTAGAATGGAGGAGGGAGAGCATTCCTGGCATGAAAGAAAATGCTCAGAGCCTAGAGATGGGATATCTTGTTCATGGAACAGCAAGGAAGCCAGTATCACTAGATGGAAGAGTACATAACAGGAAGTAAGGTGTTAGACTGGAAATGTAGGAAGGGGCTAAGTTATAAAGGGCTTTGAATGCCAAACATAGCTTTTTGCATTTGATCCTGGAGGCAGTAGGGTTAGGGAGTTTATTGAGTAGGGGAGTGACATGGTTGAACCAGTGTGGAAAATCACTTTGGTGACTGAATGTAGGATGAATTGAAGTGGGGAGAGACTTGAGGCAGGCCACCCCACCAGCAAGCTATTTCAATAGTCCAGTCATGAGGTGATGAGGGTCTGTACCAGACAAGGGCAATGTCAGAGGAAAGAATTGGGTATGTTTGAGAGATGTTGCAAAGGTGAAATTGACAGACCTTGACAACAGATTAGATATGAGGGGTGAGACATACTGAGGAATCTAGGATGACTCTTGGATAGCAAGCCTGGGGCTCTGGGAAGATAGTGTTGCCCTCTACAGTATTAGGGAAGGAAGGAGGGGGAAGGGGTTTAGGGGGGAAGATAATGAGTTCAGTTTTAAACATATTGAGTTTAAGATGTCCATGGGCCATCCAGTTTGAGATGTCTGAAAGGCAGTTAGAGATGTGAAAATGGAGTTAGAAAAATTAGTGCAATGGGGCGGCTAGGTGGCACAGTGAATAGAGTGCCGGCCCTGGAGTCAGAAGGACCTCAGTTCAGAGCCGGCCTCCGACACTTAACCCGCACAAACAAAAACCTAGCCGTGTGACCTTGGGCAAGTTACTTAACCCCAATTGCCCTAAAGGGGCGGCTAGGTGGCGCAGTGAGTAAGAGTGCCAGCCTTGGAGTTTGAATGACCCGAGATCAGATCCGGCCTCAGAAAATGAGCACCCACGCATAAATAATGACTAGCCGTGTAACCTTGAGCAAGTTACTTAACCCCAATTGCTTTAAAAAAAAAAAAATTAGTGCAAGATAGGCAAGTTTGAGAATCTTCATGGTCATTAGATCCATGGGAGCTGATAAGATCACCAAAGTACATAGAAGAGATGAGGACCCAGGAAAGAACCCTGAGGGTTAGGCCATGACCTAGAAAAGGATCCAGCAAAAGAGACAAAGAAAAAGCAGTCAGACAAGCAGGAAAAGAAGCAGGAAAGAAGGGAAGAGTGATCAGTAGTGTTAAAGTATGCAGAGAGATCAAGAGGAATGAAGGGAGTGAAAAGATTCATTTCTCTTCAATCGGATTTGGCAACTAAGATCATTGGTAACTTTGGATACAGCAGTTTTGATGGAATGATGAGGTCGGAAACTGGCTTGTAAGTGATCAAGGAAAAGTGGAGGAACCTTTTGTAGACTGCCTTTTCTACGAGTATAGTTAGCAGGGATGGAAGGTTCAAGTGAGGGTTTTTTTAGGATGAGAGAAACATGGCCATGTTTGTAGGTAGTAGTGAATGAGCCAGTAAGCAAGGAGAGATTGAAAAAGAGTGAGAGTGGGACTGACAGAAGGGTCAGTTTGTTGGAGGAGCCACGATGGAATGGGATCACTTCAATATGGAAAGGGATTTGCCTCAGTGAGGAGTAAAGCCACTGCTTCACATGAGACAGGGCAAAAGCAGAGATGGTGGCCAAAGGCCTCTGAGTGATGAGATGAGGAAGAGGGGAGAAGAGGGAGCTTGTGGCAAATGGCAGCAATTTTTTCAGTAAAATATGAAGAAGGTGTTCAGCTGAGAGAGTTGAGGAAAGGTAAACCACGGTAGTTTTGAGGAGGGAGAAAGGTTCAGTTCAGTAAATAAAGCTAAAAGCTTTTGTGGTAACAGGGATGCCTACAATGCAAATCCAGAAGAGAATGATTCCAAAACCTCTGTAAGCAAAGCTTCAAAGAACAACACAGCCTGGCCATGAGAATTCCTGGAAGAAATGAAGTAAGTTAAAAATAATTTTATAAAAGAGTGAGAGTAAGGGCAGCTAGGTGGCACTGTGAATAGAGCGCCGGCCCTGGAATCAGAAGGACCTGAGTTCGGAGCCGGCCTCCGACACTTAATCCACACAAACAAAAACCTAGCCGTGTCACCTTGGGCAAGTTACTTAACCCCAATTGCCCTAAAGGGGCGGCTAGGTGGCGCAGTGAGTAAGAGTGCCGGCCTCGGAGTTGGGATGACCCGAGATCAGATCCGGCTTCAGAAAATGAGCACCCACGCATAAATAATGACTAGCCGTGTAACCTTGGGCAAGTTACTTAACCCCAATTGCTAAAAAAAAAAAAAAGAGTGAGAGTAATAGAATTAGAAAAGAAATTAGAGCTAAGAGGGCAGCTAGGTGGTGCAGCGACTGCACCGGCCCTGGAGTCAGGAGGACCTGAATTCAAATGCAGCCTCAGACACTTGGCATTTACAAGCTGTGTGACCTTGGAAAGTCATTTAACCCCAATTGCCCTGCCCTCCCCTCTCTAAAAAGAAAGAAATCAGAGCTACAGAGGAAAGTTTTGGAAGGAGAATTAGTAGCTTAACACAAAGGATATGAAACCTTACCCAAGTAACAGACTCCTTAAAAATTAGAATAGACCAAACAGAAGTTAATGACACCATGAGATAGCAAGAAATGTCAAAAAAAGTCAAAAGACTGAAAAAATAGAAGCATAAGTTATCTCATATAAAAAATAACTGACAAAGAAACTAAATCAAGAAGAGAAAATTTAAGACTCATTAGTTCTCCTCAAAGCCATGACCAGTGAAAGAGTCTTGAACATCATATTTCAAGAAATCATGGAAAAACACTGCCCAGACATGTTAGAAAAAGAGGGAAATGTGAAATAGGAAGGACCCCTCAGTCACCTTGTGAAAGAAAACTCCGAATAAAAACTCCCAGCAATATCATAGCCAGAATCCAGAGCTTCCAGATCAATGAAGAAATAAAGCAAGAAGGCAGAAAGTTCACATTCTGAGGAACCAAAGTCAGGATCCCCTGAGAATAAGCAGCTACCCCTGTACAGGAAATGAGTGCTTGTGATGTGCCAAAAGGCAAAGTTATAGAGAAAGAATAATAAAAGTGAAAAGACTATTGAATTGATAAAACTCTTTTTTAAGTAAGATTATCATAAACTAGGGGCAATTAGGTAACATATAGATAGAGCACAGGCCCTGGAGTCAGGAGGACATGAGTTCAAATTTGACCTCAGATACTTACTAGCTATATAACCCTGGGCAAGTCAGTTAACCCGGATTGTATTAAAAAAAGATAGAATAAACTAAATTAATAGTTAGCTAATCTGATTAAAGAAGACAGAAAAATCAAACTGTCAAAAATGAAAAAGAATTTATAGCAAATGAAGAGGAAATTATGAGAAATTACTTTGCCTAGTGATATGCCAACAAAACCAATAACTTAAAGGGAATGGATGAATATTTACAAATATATAAAATAGCCAGATTAACAACAAAAAAAGAAATATCCAAAAAGGACATTTAAAAAGGCACAAATGAACTCCCAAAGAAAACAGTACAGGACCAGATAGATTTACAAACGAATTCTATTGTGCCTTGAAAGTATTGCCTAGCTTATTTATATTAATAAGAAAAAGAAGACATCTTTCCAATATTTTCTCTGATATAAATATAGTCTTTATATTTATAACAGAGAAACTGACAAAGTGTAGATCATTATGTCTACTGACTATTGACTCATAAATTTTAAATAAAGTATTAGCAAGTAGTTAACAACAATGTATTAGAAATATTACATACCTTGATCAGTTTATATTTATACCAGGAATTTAAGTTTGATTCAAGATAAGGAAAACTATAAATATAAGAAATTATATTATTAGAAATTATAAAAACCATATGATTATTATATCAAGATATGCTGAAAGACTTTTGACCAAATCCAGAATCCGTTTCTATTGAAAATTCTAGAAAGCATAAAAGTAAATGGAGCGTTTCCTAATAGAGTAAATGATCTCTATCTAAATCCTAGAGCAAGCATTATGTGTAATGGAGAAAAGTTAGAGGCCTTTCCAGTAAGATCAACAGTTAAGCCAAGATTCCCATTATCATCAGTATTATTTAACAAGAAATGCTAGCTAGATTAATAAGATGCAAAAGAGGAAAAAAAGAGAATACGTATAGGCAGAGAGGAAAAAAATAAATGGGTTTAGCAGATACTATGATGATTTACTTGGAAAAATCTGAAGATTCAAACTGAAAAAATTCAATGAAACAATAAATTTAGCAAAGTTACAGGATATAAAATAAATCTCCATAAATCATCAGCATTCCTATATGGTACCAAAAAAAAATTTTTAAGCCCATCAGGAAGTGCTCCAAAGAAAAATTCTGTCCAAAATAATTATGGAAGTTATAAAATATTTGGCATTGTAGTAGTGTCATGTATCCAGGAACTCTATGAATCCAGCTACAAAGCACTCTTTGCAGAAATCATGACAGGCCTCAATAACTGGCGAAACATTAATGGCTAATGGGCAGGCCAGGTCAGTGCAATGAAATTATAGTACTACCTATATTAGTTTACTTATTCAGTGCTTTACAAAACTTCCAAGACAGTATATTATAGTTAGAAAAAATAATGAAATTCAACTGAGGGAACAAAAGGGCAAGAATCTCAAGGATAATAATGAAAAAGAAGTGGGAGGAAGGATGCCTATGAGAACTAAATCTCCAACAAGTACAAAAGAGAAATTCTTAAAATGATTTGATGCTAGTTTAAAAATAGAGGGGTCATTCAGTGGCACAGATTAGTATACAACATTCAGAAGCAAACAAACTCAGTAGCATAGAGTTTGGTAAACCCAAAGAGCCTAGTTTGGGGAAAAATACCACTGTGAAAAACAATTGCCAAGAAAACTTTATAACAATCTGGTAGAAATTAGATTTAGATCAGCACTTCAAACCATATACCAAGATAAGCTAGATCTAAAAGGCCACATCATAAAGACATTATAGGTACAAGGAAGAAATTATCTTTCAGATTTGTGGATAGGGGGAGAGATAATGACTCAACAAGTGATAGAGAGGATAAAACAAGATTAAAACAGAAAAATTTTATTATAAAATTTAAAATTTTGCACAAATTTAATGTAGTCAAAATTAGAAGAGAAATATCATTTCTCTGATAAGGATTTTGTTTCCAAGGTATATATAAGTGACTGATTCAAATTTATAAGACTAAGAACCATCTTCCAGTACTTAAATTGTTCAAAGAACATGAAGTCAGTTTGCAAAGGAAGAAATCTAAAATAACAACCATATGAAAAAGCTTAAATCGCTAATAAAGGCAAATTAAGGTAACTTAAAGGTTCTACCCAATGCCCATCAGACTGGCAAGGATGACAAATGAGGAAAATGGCACATGTTGGCAAGGCTGCAGGAAAACAGGAGTGCTGGTATATTGGTGGAGCTATGAATTGGTTCAGCCATTTTGGAAAGCAATTTGGAGCTGTGCCCAAAACATTATTAATCTATGCATACCCTTTGACTCATCTATCCCACTTCTAGAGCTGTATTCCTAGAGAGATCAAAGGAAAAAAGAAAATGTGTGCCAAAAATTGGAAACTAAGTTGTTCTGGGCAATGAACACACACAATTCCATAATAAAGCATAATATTTGTCTCTTTCTTTTTATTGATTTTATTTGGACATGGCTAATGCAGAAATGTATTTTGCATAATTATTACATATTTTTAATGGCTTTTTTTTCTTGCCTTCTCAATGAATGCGGAAGGGGAAGGGAGAAAAGAGGAGGAAGAACATTCAAAACAAAAAATAAAATTGAATTAAAAAAAAAAAAAGAAGGGGCGGCTAGGGGGCGCAGTGAGTAGAGTTCCGGCCCTGGAGCCAGAAGGACCTGAGTTCGGTTCCGGCCTCAGCCACTTAACACACACAAACAAAAAAAAAACCTAGCCGTGTAACTTTGGGCAAGTTACTTAACCCCAATTGCCCTCCAAAAAGCAAAAAAAAAAAAAAAAAGAAGCAGCAAGAGATGTCTCTCTCTGCCATGACAAGGCATCAGAAGGGGATGTTGGTGAAGTTATCAAATGTGATATGGATAAAATACTTGGCTAACCTTGTAGAAAGAAGAGTTTGAAAAATTAGCACTTGGCTAGACTCCTAGCAGTCGCTCTGGTGATTTTGAAGTCAGTAGAGGTCATCAGTATAAAGAAGTTGCATTAGAGTCCTTTCTTGGTCAGGCTATTTTTCATGGAGACCCTGGGAACCCTGAAGAGAATTCTTGCATAAGTTCTTCCCAAATGGCATGGAGCCCACCATCTGAGAAGCAGCTGCAACAATAACAGGTTTCATGCCTTTCTGTCCTTTACATTCCTGCTTGAAAAACAGAAGGCCTGCCAACTTTTTTTTCCTTCTTCCTCTATCACTTAGCTGGTAGCCAGGATAAATTGAAACACAGAGCCCCAAAGCTGAGGCAAATAAACTCCTTTTAGTCCAGAAAGATTAAGGCCAGTTGGGGATGGAGGAAGTGTACTCCTTCTATGAGCACTGGAGCTTTTTGCAGAAAGTACTTCATTTGTTTGATAGCTGAAGTATTCCTGGGCTGCTCTGAGGGGCACAGCTTCCTTTAGTAGGGAAGTGATCCTCCCTCTGCCCCGTTTAGAAAGCATCTAGAAATCTGGAGTATTGTGTTCAGTTCTTGGGACCACAGTTAAGTAAGAACATTCATAAGCTGAAACTGGAGAGAGTGCAGAGAAAGACAGCCAGGCTGGTAAAGGACCCTAAGTCTATATGAACACAAGCTGAAGAACCTGAGAATGTCCATCCTGGAGAGAAGAGAAAACAGGGGTGGCATGACAGCTATGTGACAAGTATTTGAAAAGCTATAAAATGAGGGGGATTAGAGAAGGAAGAGCCGGGAAGGAGTAGTGGGAGTGAGAGTTACAAAGAAGTACAATTTAGATTTTATGGAAGAAAGAAAACAATTCCTAACAATGAGAGCCATTCAAAAGCATAATAGACTGCCTTGCGAGAGACAATGTATTTCCTACACTAGAAGTCTTCAGGCAGAGGCTGGGTGCCTGCTTCTCTAGCTGTTGTAGACATTGCTCTAGGGATTCTTTTTCAGGTGTAGATTGGGCTAGATGGCCAGTGAGGGCCCTTCTAAATCTAAAGTTCTGTATCATTTTGTAATCTTCACTGTGACATGTGAACTAAGCCATACAGATATTATCTTACAGATGAGAAAACTACAACTCATAGAGGTTAGGTGACTTATTCAAGGTCGCACAGTGAGTAAATGACAGCTGAGACTTGAACCCAGGTCTTCTGACCCCGAGCCTTCCAGGCAAACAGAAAAAGTGGGTAAAGACATAAAAAAAAAATGATGTGGTTATAGCTCATGTTAAAATAAAAAGTTTCAGCAATAAAGATGTCAGGTGAGGGGGAGATTATGATAGGCAAAGGAGAATGAAGTCATTTTTTCTCTCAGGCTCAAGCCTAGGATTTGTATAAGACTGTCCCTGTTGGTGGAGAAAGCAATTACATAATGTTCCTGGCCAGTGTGAGGAATAGAATTGCTTATAACTTGGGAAATAAGAGGTTCTGCTTGTCTAGTTTCTAGCTTCAAGAGAGAACCCAGAAGGTTGCAGGCTCTCTTTGTGAAGAGGTCTTTGGAGCAAGAGACTCTGAGGAAGCCAACAGAGGAACTGGCACCTCAAGGATGTCCCTGTTCCCAAATTGCCTTCCTAGAGACCTTGGGGAATTTCCTATTGAAGGAGATCAGGGACTCTTTCTTTGTCACTTGAGATATCTCATTCCCAGGAGAGCTTGTTCACTTTTCTGTATTGTCTGGTAATATTCTAACCTGTATAATTTCTCTGATTTCTGTTTGCATTCAGCTTATATAAATGGGTTTGTTTGCTATTCTCTGTATGTGATGGTCTTTCTGTAACTGACATTTGGTGGGGAAGGGAGTTGAGCCTTCAGATATTGCTTAGAGCATTCCTCTGTTAAGGGACAGTTACCAAGAACACAGATAGAATCTAAAAATTATTTCCCCTAAACTAACAATAGTTAGGGTATCAGATATCATTCTAGCTCAGTACCCTTATTTTAAGGAATAGAGTAAACCAGACTTCTTTTCCCCTCCTAGTAAAAAGTAAAAGTCTACTTTGGAGAAGGGCAGATGAGTCTCTAGAAATATCTGCTCATGTCTTCCTGTGAGAAGTGTCTAGATAAATCCATGTGTATGTGCGTAAGCTACATGACTAAGATACACCTTGCAAAACAGAATCAAAGGGGAGAAAGAAGGGATCCAGATGTGAAATAAAGTAGTTAAAGATCCAGTTCAGTTGTGTCTGACTCTTTGTAATGGCAAGCACAGAAGTAGTTCACACCTTGTTTCAGTTATTGAATTAACACCTTGTTTCAGTTCAAGTTTCTTTAGAGCCTTGTATCAAGTCTGTTAAGAAACAGAACATGTGAACCCCACAACTTGTGAACCCTAGAACTCATGAACTCCTGCAACAGGAAAGGGAGGAGCTAATGACCATGTATGAGGAGAGGCCCAGGGCTTAGACAACAGAACTGAGAAGAGGACTGTTGTGGTGGCAGTGAAGAAGGAGAAAACTTGTGGTATCCCAGAACTCTGTGTTGATGTTTGTTTGAGATAATTTGTACAAAAGCCCTGGGACCCTACTGGAAGCCCTGAAAGAGGACTTTCTGGTTGTATGTTTACAGAAGTCCTGGAGGAGGGTTTTAGAGGTCCTGGGACTTTACTGATAATTTGTGCTGACCTCTTGGACCTTGTTTGTGGGTCTGTGTTGATGTCTATGTTGATGATCTGTGTTGAGTTCTCAGACCTTGTTGGTGGGTCTTAGTTGATTTCACAGGCAGATAGTGAATGGATGATGGTGCCAGCAATGTATAGGAATACTATTGTGGCTCTGTCAAGCTTTGTGTTCCCAGAAGGAGTTGAAGTAGACTGGACACTGTGAACTGCAATATGGAACGGGAACTGGACAAAGAACTGGACAAGGAGCTGGACAAGGAACTGGGAGCTGTCTGCCTTGGAACCCAGGTGACAGCTGAAGCTAGGACCATGGAAGAGGAACCATGGAAGCTGAGAGCCAGCCTCGAGTCAAGCTGAAAGAAGACTTTACTTGGATACTGTGTACTGACTGAGAAGATTATGATTTACTGACCTAGGGGTGGAGAACTTTGACTTTTGTACTTTGTGATTGAGTTAAGGATTTTGTGATTGACTAAATGAATGTACTTTGTTGAAAACTGTGTGACCACTTTGGTGAAAACTATGTGGCCATTTCAGTGATAAGTTGTTGAGTTATTATGTCATTTTTATTTTTCTGTGATGTAAATGTTTTACTCTGATTTGTTATTGAATAAAAAGAGAGTTCGCTATGCTATGTAATCAGAAACTTGAAAGCTATTCACAGCAGCAGTCCTCTGGAAAGCTGCTTGTGCTTGGCGTTACACTCTTTATGACTACATTTGGGGTTTTCACCCATACTCAGGCCCTGCAGCATCCTGAGAAAAGCCAGCTTATCAGGTTGATATTTGCTGACCTGCAACACAAATAGGGAAATAGCAATAGTTTCTGCTGTTGTCCAGCAAATATATGCATTGATTCAGTAGATTTCTTCTACTATGCACAAGGGTTTTTTTTTATTCTTACTCAAAGGCCTCCAGTATTTGTTTCTTGGTGCAAGTGAGGTAAATTTCCAAAAAGAGAATGAATTCATTACTAAGGCTTCACTGTAATCAACTTTTCCCCTAAATAGGGTGAAAATGAATCTACTAACAGCGTTTTCCATTGGGAATTGAAATTAGCACCTAGCTCAGGCATTCAAGGAAAGTCATTGACAAATTCTGTTCATGTTTTGGTCAAATGTAGATAGTGAATGGATAAGAGAGGATTCTGTTGAGTGAGAGACTGGTTGTAATGAGTTATAGATAAAATTTCAATGTTGCTTTGTAGAATCATGCAAAGTGGTGTGGCCAAGATCACATCTCCTCAATTCATTGTGTTCTTACTGTTAAGACTATTGCTAGATAACTGGTCAACGTCACCTTGAGCATCAAATGGAGAAAGTCATGTTTCTAGTGCACACTTCTCATGTGAGTTAAATTCTTACAAATTCTAGGATTCTAGTCTCTAAGTTGTGCTTCTGGGTCACTGTACCAGAGATCAGTCAAGAGGCTTGGCTTCTATTCCTGGCTCCATTGCTAATTTACTATAGCACCTTAGACAGTCGTTTCTTCCCTCTGGGCTTGTAAAATGAGGGAGAGAGGGAAACAAGAGGATCTCTAAGGATCCTTCTACTTTCTATAATAATAATAACTAATGTTGATATAGAGCTTACTTGTGTGCCAGACACTAAGTGCTTTAGAAATATTGTCTCATTTTATCCTCACAACAACTCTAGGAGGTAGGGCTATTATTATTCCTATTTTAGAGACAAGGAAACTGAGGCAAACAGTGGTTAAATGACTTGCCAAAGTCATACAGCTAGTAAGTTTCTAAGGCCAAACTTGAACTCAGATCTTTGTGACTCCAAATTCAGCACTCTACCACCTAGCTGCCTATGAGTCTAAAGCTGAGACAGTGAGAACAGACTGATGACAGTACAGTGCTTGAGAATTCTAGCTTTGGAGTTCAAATTCCTGGGCTCAGATTCTAGCTCCTCTACTTAGTATCTTTGTAATGTGAGCCAAGTCACTTTGCTTCCTTGGACCTCAGTTTCCTTCCCTGTAAAATGAGAGGGTTTAGACTGCATTGTTTCCTTTGAAGCTCTAAATCTATATAATCTATATAAGATCATGATCTTACGATTCCATTTGTTTCACATATCCTCCCATGGAGAGTAGTGAACAGGTTTTTGTCATCGGGAGCTACCACAAGCAGTAGTATGGCACTCTGTTGGATGAACTCACAGGCCAGGGCATAGGGAGTGAAAGGAGAGCACATTTTACTGGGGCTTTGGAGGAGGAGCATTTGCCTTTCCATATGCACAGCTCAGGGTCCAGTTAATATGTACTCTAAAGGGGGCAGCAAAGCTTCATTCCACTAACATCTAGGAACTGGTTATTTTCTTAGGCCTGAGTGTGCAAGAGAGAATGCAGGAGGGCAGTCAGTCATGAGTAGGCTTTTATTAAGCATCTGCTATGTTCCAGGTGCTGCACTAAACTTTGGAAATACAAAGTAAGGTCAAAGATAAGCTCTGCTTTCAAAGAGCTGACAATCTAATGGAGAAAACACACAGATCACTATGTCCAACAAGTCATACACAGGATAAACTGGGTAAGATAATCAGCAGAGGGAAGTAACTAGAACTAAGAGGGATCTGGACCAGAAGGAAACCAGGTGAGATAGGAAGTGGAGAGGAGAAGACCTTTCAGTGACAGTGATCCTGGAGGTGATGAGGTAATAGACTTGAGGCAGGCAGACCCACCAGCAGCCATTCCAGTAGTCCAGGCTTGAGATAACGAGGGCCTACAACAGGATGGGGGCAGTGTCAGAGGAAAGAAGAGGCATATGCAAGAGATATTACAAAGGGAGAATCAAGAGGCCTTAGCAACAGATTAAATATGGGGTTAAAAGCCAGTGAAGAGTCTAAGATGACTCATAGGTTCTAAATCTGGGGGGTGGAAGGATGGTGCTCCCCTCAATAGTAATAGGTGGTAGGCTTGGGGGGAGTTCGGTTTTGTGTTTGTTGACTTTAAGATGTTGTTAGAGATGTCCAATAGGCACTTTTGGAGATATGAGATTTGAGGTTAACAGAGAGGTAAGGCCTGAATAGGATGTGAGGATCATTAGCATAAAAATGAAAATCTAATCCATAGAGGCTAATGCAGTCACCAAGTGAAATAGTCTAGAAGAAGAAGAGGAGAAGGTCCAAGGACAGAGCCCAGTGAGACCCGTCTGGTTAGTGGGAGTAATCTGAATGATGATCCAGCAAAGGAAACTGAGGAGTCTTCAGGGAGGTATGAGGAAAACAAGAAGGAAGTGGTATGATGAACACCCAGAAAGAGACAAGTGGGCGGCAGTGTCAGAAGTTGAGAAAAGGCCATTGGATTTAACAGTGACATCATTGATGAAATGATGCTGAATTGTAAGAGGTTAAGAAGAGAGTGATAGGAAAGAGGGGAAGCACTTATTGCAAATGTACTTCTCAAGGAGTTTAGCCACAGGGGAGAAGAGATATGGGATAAGAGCCAGCAAGGATGGCTAAATCGGGTGAGGGCTTTTGAGGATGGAAGAGATGTGGACATCTTTGAAGAACATGAAGGAAGTGGCCAGCAGACAGAAAAAGATTGAACATGAGAATGATAGAGGAAGCAATCTGATGGAGAAAATGGAATAGAATGGGATCCTTTGTAGAGAGGGGTTGGCCTTGGCAAGAAGGGCCCCCTCTTCATGTGAGATAAGAATGTTGGAGGAGTTAGTGGCAGAAGAACGAAAGATGGAGAGAAGAGGAAACTCTTGGCTGGTGGCCTCAATTTTATCAGTAAAATGTGCTGCAGGTTTCTTAGCCAAGAGAGTGGGATGAGAAGGGCATCTGTGGGAAGTCGGAAGTGAGACAAAGAGGTTAGAAAAGCTGCTGTTATTCCTGAAAAGATGTGGTGAATCAGGGTGCTGAAATTAGCTGTTCAATTAAGTTCAAGGATCATTTGACTTTATATTAAAAAACAAATCTTTGGCCCCCATAACAAAGTCTTGATTTGGCTTATTGACAATTTAATCTCTCAAAAGATAGAGGTATCAACAAGGGGCCCTGCTACTCTGGATCTAATTCAAAGGCAAATACAGTGTCTCCAAAGTCTTAGTACAGTGTTAAATGTTAATATCTTAAGCTTTTAAAACTTAAAACTGCACTGAGAATTTGTAGATACTGTGTATAAGCTCAGTCCCTTGGGTTGTAAACTCCTTGAGGACAGGGACTGCTTAATTTTTGTCTTCGCATCTCTAGGACCTAACACAGTGTCCCTTACAAAACAGGCACTTAATAAGTGTTGTTGGATTAGACCAAACCAATGAGGAGAAACCAACTGGGAAAAGAGAAGTTCTGTCAAGCTTGGGAAAACATGATTATGTCATCTTCGAGTTTGTGAAAGTCAAGGAACGGAGCCCTTGGCCTACTTGGATATGACCATAGACTTCAAGAAAACATATTTCAAATATCCGGAGTAAAGGGAGTTATGATCTCATAGGTTAAGACTCTCCTTGCTCTCTCATTCGCTTCTTCAAATGAGAAAATTTCCTAAGTTTGCAGCCTGTCTTCTAGTCAGTGCTTCTTAATAAGAAGGCGGTGATTTTAGGAGTTATTCATTGGAGAATCCTTTGTGAGCTGTGGACCTGGGCCCCTTTCAGATTTAGGGTTTGAGAAAAAACAAAACCAAGGTATCATGAAGCTCTTCAGAATTGGGCCTTTTCAGCTCTCTTAGTCCTTTTTTTCCCCTGAGGAACAGAATTTCTCCAGTTTCCCACCCTAAAGAGAAATTTAAAAGGAACTAATGGATTCTATTTGACCAAAATCTTTGAATTAGATAGTTTAAAGCCAGGCAGACTTGAAGAAACCCAGTCTCCACAGCTTTTCAAGCAATTTTCTTCTATCACTGTAACTTCAGAGCCACTGGCTTTTCATTCTGTATTTAAATGTAAAATAATGTTTTGGGTAATAAGAAAATAGAGGAGGGTGTAGCCCTTCTTAGTGCAAAACTCATCTCTGAGCAACTGATGGCTTTGGCCCCATTCAGCATTGAAATGAATCACTACCATATTTTAACCCAGATATGGATTCCTGACATTACTAAGCTCTAAGCTCTGCAGAAAATCTGCTAAATATGTTTAGTAGATAGGCACAACATTCCCTTTTTAAGGCCAAGGAATGACAGTGGTCCAGGAGAGTTTTCTCAACCAGGCCTGGCTTCAATTTATAAAACTCAATGTTAGAAGCAAACTTAGAGGCTATCTAGTTCATTCTACATCTGGACCCAGGATCCCTTCTATGAGAGGACCTCCAGCCTCCATTTGGAGAAGTCTACTGACAGGAAATTCATTCACTTTTGAGGTAGCCATTCTACTTTTAAACTGATTTTCCCTATGATATGGCCAATTACGTCCTCCTTTTGATTCACTTCAATATTATTTTGGAAATTGAAATCCACATTTTACCATTTTCCTTTACATGCCACATGAAGGACACAAATTTATTAAGAAAGTAATAAAGAAAGGGAAAGGCAGTGGGTCTTGTCAAAATGCAAACTCTTAGAGCAATGGGAGAATCACAAGAGTTGTTCACCAATTATGAAGAGTCAATACTTATTAATGATTGTCTACTCTCCTATAACCCTTAAAAGGAAGAAACTGGCATTTTTCTGGCCTTTGCTGTGTTTCCAAGGTGGTATGGGACTTGCCCAATATTATTAACTTAAGTCAACCTCAAGTGATTGTTACCTGAGCAAATGTGGTGGCCCATCCCTTTTGCGGAAGACCTAGCTTTATCAGTCAATCTCCCCCACCCACATTCCATATTGGCTGCTTGTTTCCAGGAAGAGCTAGTGTCTTTAGATTTAAAGAGCACTTCACCATTTGTCCTAACAGCCTCCTGTCAACTTTGTCCCCATCACAGTTGTAGTAATGATGTCTGGCTAATAATAACAACAACAGTAATAATAGCTAGTTTCCGTAATGCTTTAAGGTTTGCAAAGTGTTTTAGAAATATTATTTCATTTGATCCTCACAACAATTCTGGGAGGTAAGAGCTTTTATTATCCCCATTTTACAGATGAGGAAATTGAGGCAGACAGGTTAAATGTCTTGTGCAGGTTCACAAGGCTAGTAAGTGTTTAAGGCAAATTTGATCTCAAGTTTTTCTGACTCTAGTTCTAGAACCCCACTTACTGCAATACCTAGTGGCCTCTAATAGCTGAGCCATTATGTCTAATATCCTTTATATTTAAAAGTATGCAAGAAGGAAGCCTAGATCCTGGGGTTCCAACCTTCAAATGTCTCCTTTATCAATAGAATATAAAATTCTTGATGACAAGAATTGTTTTATTTTTGTCTTTGTATCCTCAGTGCTTAATTAACAAATGCTTACCAAAATGCTTTGAAAGTCAGTTTGGCCAAAAAAAAAAAAAAATGAAGTGTAAATCAAATTAACAGTGAGGTTTTTTGCCTCACACCCCACAAATTAACAAAAATGACAAAAGATGGAAATATTGGAGAGATTGTGGGAAGACAGGAATACTAGTAAATTGTTGGTGGAGCTGTGGATTAGTGCAGCCATTTCAGAAAGAAGTTTATGGAATTGTGCGAGTAAAGTGACTTTGACCCAGACATTACATAATTTAGCCTATACTCCAAGGAGACCATCAATAAGAACAATCCCAATATACATCAATTTATAGCTGTACTTTTTGTGATAGCAAGAATTGGAAACAAGTAGATGCCCATTGATTAGGGGGTTGCTAAACAAATTGTGGTACATGAATGTTATGGAATATTACTGTTCTGTAAGATAAATATGATGAATATGGAGAAGCCTGAAAAGATTTATATGAACTGATGCAAAATGAAGTAAGCAGAGCCAAGAAAATAATATGCAGAGTGACTATAATCATGTAGGCAGAAAGAACAACCATAAACTTATCAGAAGTGAATCTTAACAAATTTATAAAAAAGCAAGTATGACTCCAAAGAAGAACTCTAGAAGACAGCCTCCACCCTATACCCTTGCAGAGGTGGGGGTGCCACACTGTGTATATTTTCAAACTTTTTTGATATATTGACCAGTTTTACTGATTTTTCTCTTATTAGTTATATGGGACGGCTCTCTGGGAGGGGAGTAGAAGGATTAAAGAGAAATTTGGTGATATTAAAAAAAATATATCGATAAAATGTTATTTTAAAAAAAGTCAATTTGGCTAAAGCAGCTATTTTCCCCAAATATAGAAAAGGTTAACCAAGTCACAAGCATTTAAATATCTGTTCTGTACTAGGCACCAGTGACTCAAAAAAATGAAGCAATCCTTTCCCTCAAAGAGCTTGCATTTCTAGTGAGGGAAGGCAACAGATTGACAGAGAGGTAAACAGAGAATATATACAATAAATAAACACAGTGATAGAGCACTAACTTCAGGAACAATCAACATAAGCTTCTTTAGCTGAGCCTGGAGAGCTAGAGGTTTCTAGAGGGGGAGAGCATTCCAGGTGTGAGGCACAGCCTTCATAAGGCACAGAGGCTGGAGATAGAATGTCACGTTTAAGGTACAGAAAGTAATCTAGTTTGGATATATTGTGAAGTCTAAGATGGGGAGTTCTGTGTGTAAGCAGCCTGGTGAAGTAGGGTGATAGCAGATTGTGAAGGATTTTAAATGCCAAATAGAGGAGCTTGTAATTACATGCTTAAAGTAAAAGGGAACCCCTTAGGCTTCTTCAGCAGGGGAAAGACGTGGTCTGACCTAGGCTTTAGGAAAATTACTTTGGCAGCTATGCGGAGGACAGCTTGAAGAAGAGAGAGGTTTGAGGTAGGAAGACCACTTATTATTACACAGACAACAACCCTTCCACTCCTTATCATGGTCTTTGAAACAGTAAGGAAAGTCGTCACCATGTAGCTAATATGGACAACAGACATGCAGGTTCTCACCAGGCCAAGTCTCACTTGAAGCCTGTCCAGCTTGGACCTCCATAGAATATGCTTTAGCGGTACTGAGATAGCCAGTGACAGGGCCCAAGGTCACTCTAAAATCACAATGATGTCTTTCTATTCCCACCACCTCACACATGGTAGATACTTAATAAATGTGTGTGTTACCTGTAGCCCTTGTGGCTCCTTCAAAAAGACTAAAATCTAGCCGCTCACACCCTGATGCCTGCATGGTTGGAATTTCGAGGAACAGCAGAAGGGAGAAGAGACAAACAACCCTGACTGTGCCAGTCTCATTCCCCTCTAGAATATCTTGCAGCAGCTTCTTGCCCTGAGACTCCCAGTGAGGAGTGAAGCCCAATACTCCTCTCCTGTAGACCTGGCTTTTCAGAGACCACTTTGCCAATCTCTCTATCCAGATGATCACACTGTACTCCCAAGAAAATACTAAGTTAAAAAGATAAGAGGGGAGCGGCTAGGTGGCGCAGTGAGTAGAGCGCTGGCCCTGGAGTCAGAAGGACCTGAGTTCGGATCCGGCCTCAGACACTTAACCCACACAAAACAAAAACCTAGCCATGTGACCTTGGGCAAGTTACTTAACCCCAATTGCCCTAAAGGGGCGACTAGGTGGCGCAGTGAGTAAGAGCGCCGGCCTCGGAGTTGGGATGACCCGAGATCAAATCCGGCCTCAGAAAATGAGCCCCCACACATAAATAATGACTAGCCATGTAACCTTGAGCAAGTTACTTAACCCCAATTGCTTAAAAAAAAAGATAAGAGGGCAAAGGGTAGGCATAGGTTATATGCATTGAATTAAATTGAGCAAAATTCAGTAAATTTTAAAATGAGTAAATCTTTAGTAGAAACAGACATAGATTTTAATAAATTTTTATTGTTGTTGATATATTTTTATCACCTAAATTTCCCAATGTATTCCTGCTCCTTCTTCTCCCTCCCAAAAATCTGTCCCTTTATAACAAAGAATAAGAAGAGGGAAAAAATTTGAACAAAACTAACACAAAGAAAAGTTTAATATTACACATCCCTAGTCACCCTCCCCTGCAAATAAAGGCATGAGACAAATTCTTTGTGGACAAGGCACTCCATTTCCTGACTCCAGGCATTTTCACTGGCTGTCTCCCATGCCTATGATGCTCTCTCTCATTTCTGCCTCCCGGGCGGACCTCCTGACTTTTCTGGGTTCTTTCAAGTTCCTGCTTCAATTTCACTTTCTACAGAAAGTCTTTCAGAATCTCTCTTAATTCTCGGACCTCTTCTCTCATGGTTATTTTCTATTTCTCCTATAGGTAGCTTATTTGTATACATTTGTTTGCTTGTTGTCCACTCCATTAGATTAGGAGCTCCTTGAGGGAAGAGCCTGAACTTTTCCCTCTTTTTGTATTCCCAGCACTTAACCCAATAACAGGCTTATTGACTGCCTGCCAAGCTTGGTCATTAGACTTTCACAGTGTTCAGTTTGGGTTATTTTGTCCTTGGTGTCTTGTCCATTTACATTGTTTTGATTATTTGTGAATATTGTTTTCTTGGTTTATGCAAATCTTTCCATTCTCGCCTGTATTCATTTTTGGCATTTCTCACAGAACAATAGCATTCTGTTATATTCATGTACTACAGTTGTTTTTTAGCAATTCCCCAATTGATGGGTGTCTACTTTGTTCCCAGTTCTTTGCTACCACAAAAAGCAGTGCTATAAATATTTTGAGATATATGGGGGCCTTCTTTTTATCATTAACTTCCTTAGGGTAGCAGCAGGATATCTGAATCGAAGAGTATAGACATTTAAGTCACTTCTTTCTACCATTCCAGAATCACACATAGGCAGCAGCAGGCAAAACATGTCTGGGCAACCTGGATTGTAGTGATTTAGAACATTCTTTCATGGAGATGTTAATAATTTCCAATTCTTCTTTTGAAAATTCTTTGTTCATATCCTTCCACTAATTATCTATTGGGGAATGGCTTTGATCATATATTTTTTGGTTAGTATCTTAGATATCAGGCCCTTATCAGAAATATTTGATATAAAGATTTTTTTCCTAGTCAATCATTTCCCTTCTTATCCTTGTAGTATTGATTTGTTTGTGTAAAAGTTTTTCAATTTCACAATTGGAATTTCTTTTATCTTTTGTGATCACCTCATCCTTTGCTTAAGAATTTACTCCTTAGTCATAACTGTGTCTGATCTGATTCTTTTCACATTTGTTATGCAGTGACCTTTAATAACCAGGTTATCTATCCATTTGAAGTTTATTGAGGAATATGATATAAAATATTAGTCTAAAATGAGAGTTCTTCAACTTTTTTGTATCAAGGATCTATTTGGCAGTCTGGTGAAAGCTATGGACCTCTTCTCAGAATAAAGTTTTTAAACACATAAAATAAAACACATGGAATTACAAAGTATGATAGAACCAACATTTACCAGGGTTTCTTCCTCTATCCCCACAACATGAGTTAGGCTTGATTTTGCCTAAAAAAGTGACAAAACCAGGACTTGCTTGGATCCATGGTGGTACAAAGGCTCACGTTATGCCTTCCTGATAGCTTCTGGTGGTATTCAGGTATCTCCCTAGTTGTCTAAGGGCATTAAAAAATCCCACTTTTAGGGTGGCTAGGTGGTGCAGTAAATAGAGCACCGTCCCTAGAGTCAGGAGGACCTGAGTTCAAATCCAGCCTCAGACACTTAACACTTACTAGCCGTATGACCTTGGACAAATCACTTAACCCCAATTGCCATGCCTTAAAAAGTCCCACTTTCTGAGACTTTCAGACTTCATGATGTCTAGAGATCATGAGAGTAACCATGTCCTGAATAGACAGTCCAATATGGAGTCAAAGAAGGTCAGGTCTACCAAAGCTTAGTACTACTATATAGTTATTCAATATCCTTGCTAAATTAGGGCTAAGTAAACCTCCTGTTGTTACCTGTTCAATGACCTATGAGTGCCTCATTTTATCCTAACATCAAACCTGAAGTAACAAGGTGCTTGCTTCAGAACTATCCCTAACATGCAGGAAACCAATTATACTGAAACACAGTGAACAATTAAAAAAAAAACAAGTTCATGGACCCCAGGTCAAGAACTTCTGGCTTAAAACAATTCATAAGTTCACCAACAGTGCATTAAAGTGCCTGTTTTTCCACAACCTCTCCAACATTTGTTATTTTTCTTTTTTGTCAGCTTTGCCAATCTGATGGCTTCCCGTGCAGGTACTCACAGCCTCATAACAGAACAGCTCATTCACAGGAATATTTTACAGGCCTCTCCACTTCCTTTTGCTATAATATAAACCTAATTTATACCAAACTGTTTTCCAGTTTTTTCAGCGATTCTTGTCAAATATAGGGTTCTTCTTCCAAGTAATTTATGTTTTCAGCTTTATTGAACAGGTTTATCAAATTAAATTATTTCTGAACTTTCCTAGACACTATAACTTTTAAAATAAGTCAGGAACCTAGAAGCACAAGATAAAAGGGTAAAAGCTGACTAAGCTTTCACAGCTATCACTGTAGGCATGAATTTGGATTTCTTATCATCTGTCTTGAAAAATAGTATGCACAGAGAAACAGCTGAGAAGCTGTGGCAAAGAAGAGAGGCTTTTTCTACAAGTGGTCTAATCCATTTTTCTGTCTCCAGGATGGACCATACCTAAACCATCCTAGACACAAAGACTAGTTGAACAAGTGGTTGTTTTACTGTACTCCTGAGGTTAGCCCAATTCCACATGAGTCCACTAGGTTGGGGTCAAGGCCAGTGTAGAGTGGAGCTTTACCCAGAGGGATCTGTTCCCATTGGAAGTGGTTCCTGGGCATGAAGTTTAGTCCTCCACAGACCACATAGAATCTGCCCTCACCATCTATGAGAGCATCTAGGACTCCATTAAACTGTTCCTTTACCAACAAACTTAGCCATTTCCCCAAGTAATGACTTTTCACTTTATTTTCAGCTAACTACTACTATGAAAAGTACTAGTTTAAATATTTTGATATGGGGGAGGGGTGTTCATTACTGAATCTTTCATTTTTTTCTACTATATAAGAATGCTCCCAACCCTTCCATTTTACAGAGGAGAAAACTGAAGCCCATAAAAGGAAAATGACTTGCTTAAATTCATCAGGTACTGTCAGAACTAGATCTGAACCCAAACTTCCTGTCTCTGAATCCAGGGTGCTTTTCACTGTGCCTTGTTTCTTCCCAGTGGGTTAGGGGAAACAAGATGTAAAACCCACATGAAGTAATTAGCAACTAATTAAGTGCTTCTAGTGAAATGAAATTCAGGGATGGAGAGAGCTGGATTGACTGGAAGAGTCAAGGGAAGGCTTCCTGGAAGAGCTGGGAAGGCTGAGTAGGGTTTGAATGGACAAAAGGAAAACAGGAAGCTATTTCAGGTCAGGATAACAGTGTGAACAAAGGCAGCGGGGCAAATGAAAACATGGTGCTGGTTAACAACAGTACGAGAACAGCCTCACTGGTAAAGTCATCTGTAAATTAGATATTGTAGGTAGGGCGTAGTCAAAAATATTTATTAAGTACCTACTGTGTACATTAGGCTCAATTTTGGAGCTTGTGGCTGAGTATACATATGGCTAGTAGCCTTTCCCTACTTGGGGGCTGGGAGAACTGGGAGTGGTGCTGACTTTCCTTAAATTAATCTAATATTCCTCACAATATTCTTGGCTTCAATTTATATTCCCTCTGGGGCAAGAGAGAGAAATGGGTTCACCAAATAACTTGCAATTTATTCTTACTCATTTAAAATATTTTCTAAGAACCCCTATGCTTGTTTATCCCAACATGACATCCCTCTATAATATCTACCATTCTGAGCAGGGATGGACATCCCTTAGTCTTCCTTGACGTCTTGTGTGTTTGTGGAATTGGAAACTCAGCTTTCGACCTGTCAGCTCCCTCGGAATCTTTTAGCTGCTCTCACTTCCCCAGGCCTTGCCATGTAGCTATGATGGGAATGATGCTAACATTTCTGAAAAGAGGATCATTTTTACCTGTCATCATCTACTCCGCTGAGAAAAAACAGTTCTATTGAAATTTTCCTTCTTATCAAATACTACTTTGGAACCAACCCCATGATGCCAACACAAAGCTTTGGTGAAAAGCAAAGAATTCAGTCAAGCAAAAGGAGCTTGATTTTTTGTTTTTTGCTTTTCAGAGGGCAATTGGGTTAAGTGACTTGCCCAAGATCACATGGCTAGTTTTTAGTGTTAAGTGTCTGAGGTCGGATTTGAACTCAGGTCCTCCTGACTCCAGGGCTGGTGCTCTATTCACTGTGTCACCTAGCCACCCCAAGGAGCTTGTTTTTGTCTGTAGCATTGCAAATGGTCTACTTATCTTTTTTTCCTTCCCACTGAACTGTTTTCTTGACTAACTAGGCATTACGTAGACACAGCCTAAGGGGATACTGGGGAAGTAATATATTTTCAAACCCACCAATAGTCCCCATGGCCCTCAGAGCAGCATCTGTGTGGTAGAAGGTGATGTATTTAGGTGGCTGTCTCACCTAAGTCATGGCTTCCCAGCCCATAACTTGACTTCCCATGACTTCACAGCCACATAACAGAACAGCTCCTTCACAGGCATATTTTACAGGCCTCTCCACTTCCTTTTGCTATAATCAATCAACAAACATTTGTTAAACTCTTGCTGTGTACCAAGCAGTGTGCTAAGCCCTGGGGACACATAAAAAGCAAAAACCTTCCTTGTGCTCAAATAATTTACATTCTAATGGGAGAAATAATACACATGAATCTGAACATACAAGATCAATGTCAAATAGATGGTGGGTATTGTTAGAAGCAATCACACTGGGGACCAGAAGAGGCCTCCTGGAGGAGATCACAATAGAGCCTAAGAGTATTAAAGGAAGCCAGAGGTTTCCAAGAATTGGAGGTTGGAAGGGAGAACATTTCAGGTAAAGGGAATAGTCATTGCAAAGGCACATAAATAGGAGATAGTGGGTAAGGAACAGCAAGTGGGCCAATAGGGTTATAATATAGATTATTTGAATGGGGGTGAAGTGAAAGAAAATTAATGAAAGAAGATTGGAAAGGTAGAAAAGGGCCAAGTTATAAAGAGCTTTAAACCTGAGACTTTAAAAGAGACTTAAAATTTGATCCTTGAAGGTAATTGGGAGCCACTGGAGTTTATTGAGTAAGGGAATGACATGGTGAGATTTACACTGTAAGAAAATTACTTTGGCAGCTCAGTGGAGGATGTTTGGAGTAGGGAGAGACTTGAGGCACAGAGACTAATTAGAAAGCTATTGCAGTAGTCCAGGAGAGATGTGATAAACCTATACTAGTATGGTAGCTGTGTGAGTAAAAATAAGGGGACATATGTGAGGCAGGTTGTAGAGAAAGAAATTAAATGATTTGGAAACTGCCTGGGTATGTAGGGTAAACAAGAGAGAGGTGGTGAAGGTAACTGACTGCAAGGTTTTGAATGTTTTGCTGTGAGGATGGTGATAGCCTTAGCAGTAGGTGTGGTTTGTCCTTCATTCTCAAAGAGGACCATGACATGAGGAAGGTGATGCCATGACTTGCAATTGAATTGGATTTAAGTGAGGGAGGGCTGTGCAAGGTCACCAGCCTCACTCTCTCTTCCAGAGCCATCTGGGACCAATCATGACAACTGGAGTTGACCCAGGATGCAGTGGGAGACCTTGGCCTCTTTTAAACTAAGTTCTTTCCCAGTTCTTACTTTGAGTGGGGCAACGCCCATTCAGCAATTAGGCCTGTTTAGGAAGAGAGTCAAGGGATGGCCCCTTTAAAAAAAACAAACCCAGCAATGATAAAGAAGTTCAGAAGAGGGGAGAATTTGGGTTAAAAATCTTGAGGTCTGTTTTAGGAATGTTTTGATTGAGATGCCTATAAGACATCCATTTAGAAATGTCTAATAGGCATCTGATGGAAGTGTCATGGAGCTCAGGAGAGAGACCAGGTCTGGGTAACTAGGAGAAGAAACATGTTATCATCAGAGATTGGAGTGGGTGACAGTGCCAGAGACATGTGAGATGAGAAGGACCTTTTGGTGAGTGGCCTCAATTCTGTCAGTTACATGTGAAGAGATTCTCAGCAGAGACAGAAGGGAGGACTCAGGAAAGAAGAAGAGGTTTGGCAGAGCTGCTGGGGTAAGTGGTACAGAGTTAGGCAGTCAGTTAGAGAGGAAGAAGATGGCCCTGTAGTGAGGGCCTCGTCCAGACCTAGTCAGCATGGTTTCATGATTTTCTTCAGCCACGTTCAACAGCATTTAAGTAGGAGTGAAGGAAGCAGATGCAAATGGTCCAGGAATTGGATCAGTGATCAGCACAAGGGAGCAAGACATTCAAGGGTAGAAGATAGTGTAGAGTCTAAGTGGCTCACCAAGGAGGTCAAGATTGGGAAGGGAATTGGGTCCTGTTCAGAGGTGTTGACCTGGGATGCTATTGTATTATAGAGACATTGGCTGGGGGAGGGGGTTACATTGAGGGCAAAGGAATGATATATAGGGAGAGATGTAAAGATATAAAATTATTATCAGATAAAGGAAATTCAGAATTCTTAAACAGGATAGTAAAAATTTGTGGGTGATGGCATGACTAAATTGTCTTAGGAGATAGTTCTCTTTGTGTGGCTGAGATACAGAATTTGTCATTAGAACTGAATAGATTGAGAAACTGGGAAGTTGAAATATTTAAGCGAGCTTCCATATGTGCGTAGAAGTCATCTAGCATGGAGGTAGGAAACAGGGGGAGAGAAAGTCCATGAGCCAGGAAGGAGGGAGGATGTCTTGCAGAATGACGCATACAATGGCCACCAAGATCCTGATTGCATTATAAGTTTATAAACCTCAAAGGAGGGAAGTTTGCTGAGTGATGGTGGAAGATTCTGGAAGTGGTCATTGTGAACAAGAAGTATTCCAAGTCCTCCACCATGACCATCAAGTCAGGAGTATGAGAAAAAATGCAACAAGTCCTGTTAAGAGTAGCCAGTGCTGCCGTGTTTTGGTGAGTGTCAGAAGAGTATAGCATTGTCTGCTTTCGTGGCATGGTGTGATAACTATCTCTAAAGTGGCAACTACCCTTTCTCCAAAACTACAAGGAAAAAAACCCTCCTATTGTCTTGTAAGCCACAAGGTTGAGGCAGTCATAACTAGCTGGAACTGTACCAGGAGCAAATTCACTTCTTGGAGAGAAGTGCAAAAAACAATCCTTCTATAAGTACAGTTACTCCTTGTGCCATATAGAGTCCAATGGAGTCTCCGTGCCAGAAGACCTTCTCTGGGGAAAAAGTATGTCTTAGTACCCTAGAACACAGCCCTGTTTGCCCTGTGCTAGTTTCAGCTCTGCCTAGAGTTATGCTTTACAACTTACAGAGGGAGAAAGTTTTCATTGTGGCACCTTTATTCTTTACAAACTTCCACATAGTTATTATGCTTCAGGAAGAGAAGCTTTGGCACAAACACCATCCTTTCAGATGTGTCTTCATATCTCATTAGGGAAGTGCTATGAGACAGTACAAAGAGTACTGGGCTTGTGGAAGGGAGGGCAGACTCAACTCTTTACAGCTATGTGACTTCTGATAGTTCTGAGCCTCAGTTTCCTCTTCTATAAAATGAGAACAATAATACCTCTTGGACCTACTTCAAATGAGATACTATATTATTTTGTAAAGCTAAAGGCACTATGGAAATGTAATAGGACAACAGGTGAGCCTCCCCTTGTTCAGATGACTGGAGCCACTTGCAGTGGGCCATGTGTGCTCTCCCTCAGCACTGAAGGGCCTGGTGCTTTTGACTGATGAAACAAATCCTGGGTGGTCCCTTGTTTCTCTCCACTCCCTTGGCAGCTGATAGAGGGGGATATACTTCATCATTTTAAGTAATAATATCTAATAATAATAGCCAACATTTATATAACACTGACTGCATGCCAGATAGTGTGCTAAACATTTTACAGATATTTCATTTGATCCTCATAACAACCCTGGGAAGCAAGTGCTAATAATGCATCCAACTTATAGATGAGGAAATGGAAGCGGAGGAGATAAAGTGACTTGCCCAGTAACACAGCCCAGCCAATATCTGACTCTAGGGAACTCCTGGATCTGCTGCTCTCTGTCTCCCTCTGTCTCTCTGTGTCTCTCTGTGTGTCTCTCTCTCTGTCTCTCTCTTTGTCTCTGTCTCTGTCTCTATCTCTGTCTCCCTCTGACTCTCTGTCTCTGTCTGTGTCTCTGTGTGTGTGTTTCTGTGTCTCTCTCTCTTCTCTCTCTCTCTCTCTCTCTCTCTCTCTCTCTCTGTCTCTCTGCCTCTCTCTATCTCTCTGTCTCTGTCTCTCTCTGTGTCTCTCTGTCTCTCCCTCTCTCGGTCTCTCTGTCTCTCTCTCTTTCTGTCTCTGTCTCTGTCTCTCTCTGTCTCTCTCTGTCTCTCTGTCTCTCTCTGTCTCTCTCTCTGTCTCTCTCTCTGTCTCTCTCTCTCTCTCTCTCTCTGTCTCTCTCTCTCTCTCTCTCTCTCTCTCTCTCTCTCTCTCTCTCTCTCTCTCTCTCTCTCTGTCTCTCTGTCTCTCTCTCCTGTAGTTATGGTGACTACTTGCATATAGCCAAAGAATAGATACTCCTCCAGGTGAGTCTAAGTGAGGATCTCAAGGCTCTGGCTGCCTCTTCTGCTTTGTGTTTCTTGTTTCTTTCCCATAGTATAAGTGACTTTTTTCCATTTTAGTCCCCCCTTCAGGATCAGAAATTTTGTTTTGTTTGCAACTATTCCCCCCTCAGTATTATCCTCCCTCTTAATTCCTCTCTCTCCCTTATCCCCATCTGTTTTCCTGTTGAGTTGATAATATTTCTACCCCAAACTATTGTGTGTGTTTTGAACCCTTTTTTATCCATTTCAAATGAGCTCCACCTGCTACCCATTCCTCCCCCCTCTTAATGAGAAATAGCAAGTTCCAAGCCCTTCTTCCTCCTTTCTGCATTGGTGTATTCAAGAAC
This sequence comes from Gymnobelideus leadbeateri, assembly GCA_011680675.1. Lineage (NCBI taxonomy): Eukaryota > Metazoa > Chordata > Mammalia > Diprotodontia > Petauridae > Gymnobelideus > Gymnobelideus leadbeateri. The sequence continues at coordinate 105,107 of WOXC01000358.1, forward strand.
AGAGGACAAACAACAACATTCTTTTTATACTCTTCTCTTTCCCCTATTGAAACCCTCAAAACTGCACAAATCCACCCCCAGATCCTCTGTTTTTATGATTCATTTCCTTCAGGACACTTTAAAGACCTTAAGGTTCTGAGGGGATACTTTTTTTCTTCTTCCCCTATTAGAATGGTAGCACATCACCAAACAATCCCTCCCAGTTGCTCAAATGAATTTCTAGGTTTCTCTTGACTCTTGTATTTCTTTTCTTTTAATTTTATTTATTTACTTTTAGTTTACAAGATTCAGTTCCACAGTCCCTTGAGTTTCACATTTTCTCCCCCTCCCTCCTCTCCTCCCTTCCCCCCCCACCATAGCAGCATGCAATCAAGTGTAGGATCTGCAAATGCTTTCACATTAGACATTAGTCAGGTTATAAAGAAGGATCGTAACCGTTGGAGTGAACAGTGAGAAAGAGGGGACAAAACAAAACACAAAAGAGAGAGAGCAAGTAGTTTGCTTCCATCTGCATTCAGACTCCGTAAATCTTTCTCTGTAGTTCTATGTGGATAGCCCTTTCCATCATGAGTCTTCTGGATTTGTCTTATAGTGTTGCATTGCTGAGATGAGCCCAGTCTATCAAAGTCTGTCTGTAACTGTAACTGTCAGTGTGTCTGTAACTGTGTACAAAGTTCTCCTGGTTCTGCTCTCCTCACTCAGCATCAGTTCATATAAGCCTCTCCAGGTAAATATGAAGTCCATCTGCTCCTCATTTCTTATAGCACAATAGTATTCCATTATATTCATATACCACAGCTTGTTCAGCCATTCCCCAATTGATGGGCATCCCCTTGATTTCCAATTCTTTGCCAAAACAAAAAGCTGCTATAAATATCCTTGTACATATGGGTCCTTTTCCAACTTCTATGATCTCTTTGAGATGTAGCCCTAGAAGTGGTATTGCTGGGTCAAAGGGTATGCACTTATTTATAGCCCTTTGGGCATAGTTCCAGAGTGCTCTCCAAAATGGTTGGATCAGTTCACAACTCCACCAACAATGCATCAGTCTCCCAACTTTTCCACATCTTGTCCAGCATTTATCATTTTCCTGTTTTGTCATCTTAGCCAATCTGACTGGTGAGATGTGGTACCTCAGAGTTGTTTTGATTTGCATTTCTCTAATCAATAGTGATTTAAAGCATTTTTTCATATTTTTATAGATATTTTTAATTTCTTGCTCTGTTCACATCCTTTGACCATTAATCAATTGAGGAATGACTTGTATTCTTATAGATTTGACTCAGTTCTCTGTGTATTTTAGAAATGAGGCCTTTATCAGAGACACTGGTTATAAAAATTCTTTCCCAATTTCCCACTTCCCTCCTAATCTTGGTTACATTGGCTTTATTTGTACAAAAACTTTTCAATTTAATGTAATCAAAACTATCCATTTTGCATTTCGTAATGCTCTCTAACTCTTGTTTGTTGACTTGTATTTCAAAGTTCCAACTCACCTCTAGGCTTGTTATCAGAAATGCTTAAAAATCCTCTAGTCCTCTATTAGAGATCCAGTAAGATTATCCTTAGCTTTGTAGGGTAAATTAATCTTGGGTGTAAGTTAATATCTTTTTCTATTTAAAATACTGTGTTCCCAGATCTACTCTTGTCCATAATAGAAGCTTGCAAATCCTTTGTGATCCTGTGATCAAGTTCCTTGGTACTTGAATTCCTTATTTCTGGATGCTTGCATTATTTTTTTTTTGGATATGGATTTTGGCTATGGGACTTTTCCTTTTGGTGTTTCTTTCAGGAAGTCACCAATGAATTCTTTCTATCTTCATTTTGCCCTGTGGTTCTAATAGATGCAGGCAATTGTCATATGCGATTTTCTGAAACGTAGTATCCAGGCTTTTTCCTTTGATTATAGTTTTCAAGGAGTCCAGTGATTCTTAAATTATCTCTCCTTGACCTCTTTTCCAGAGATTTTCTTCCACTTTTACCTCTTAATTTCTTTTAGATCTTCATGTAGACCTCAGGGAAGACCCATTGCTGTTGTTATGAAATTACTTTTCCCTTCTTTGGAGGCCTCTTGCTTATGAGCTTCTAGTTGATTTTTTTTCAGTTATGGGGTAGGAAAAATTACTTTACTTTCTTATTGATCTTTATTGATCAATATTCTTGATCCTTATTCAGATCATTATGAATTTCAAGTTTTTGTTTACGTTGACATGTGAAGCTAGGCAATCTGCCTCTAGATAGCCATCTTGGCCAAAAGTTATACTTTACATAATTCTCTCCAGGTGCTTTACAAATATTATCTCGTTTGATTTCCAAGACAATTCTGGGAGGTAGGAGCTATTATTATCCCCATTTTATAGGTGAGGAGACTGAGGCAGACTGGTTAATTGACTTGGTCAAGATCACACAGCTAGTAATGTCTGAGGCAAGATTTTCACTCAGGTCTTCCTGACTCTAAGCCCAGGGGCTTATCCACTGCACCACCCTCAGCCCCCTCAAGAAGTCCCAGAAAGAATTCTGTGCTACAGATTCCAGGGGAATGAGTCCCACAGAAAGACACATAGGCTTGAGGTTGGGGGGTCTTACCTCTTTGTCCCTATTACAGTTATAGTAGCAGAATACTGTAGGCTTCCTGGGTACAGGGACTATCTTACTTTTGTATTTGTATTCCCAGAACCTAGCACCAAGTCGGACACATACTAAGTAATTTACTAGATGCTTATTGATTGATGGACTATGGGATGGAGTATGTTCTAGTATAGTACTGACAGAAAATTCATACCAAATGTAATGTTACTTGCTGCACTCTTCAGTACTGTTCTGTCATCCCCACTCTTAAAGATATTTACTCTCGATTAAGTTGACTTAATACCTTAAGTCACCTCCACCTCCCCCCCCCACCTCCTGCCCTGAGAGTTTACCTCATAGAAGAACCTAGCTTAAGCTGGATCTCAGCTTCCAATATCCTTGCCCCCTTCCTTTGGGATTCAAGGCATTAAGGGAAAAGGTTTCCTTGTGTGGATTGCCAAGGCTGACTGGGGTCTCATGACCATGCCTTGCTACCTCATACTGCCTCCTCCCCCTTTCCTCCTAAAAGTATAAGAACCTTTTACTGGGAGTCTGTTGGTGGGACATATCCCCCAGGGTGGCTGGTTTTCCTTAAAGATCATTTATCCCTCAGCTCATTACGGATTTATTTCAGAACTTGACAGTTCAGTAGACCTCATTTTAAATCCTGACTCCTATGCTGGCTACTTTCTTGACAATGGCCAACTGATTTCATTTCTCCGAGTCTATTTCTTAATCTGCTTAATGGAGCTAACATCTATCTCACTGAGGTCTTCCTTTCTTATTCAACAAGCATTTATTAAGTTCCTTTTGTATGCAAGGCACTGTGCTGGACACTATAAATACAAAGACAGAATGAAAAAAAAAAGCCAGTCCTTGCCCTCAAGGACCTTACATCCTACAGAGGAATATTACAGGAAGAGAGATGTGTTTATACATTTGAATTTGAAGAGAGCCACAGAACTCTGTCCACCTTAGAACAGTATGCAAATGTGTGTTCTCATTGGTTATGGCTGTATCCTGCTCCAAATGTAACTCTTTCCTGGGAAATCATTGCAAAGAATGATTCCTCTGGTCTTCAAGAGAAGCAGATAAAGCCCCCAGAATGAGCCACCCAGAGCAGCTCTGAAACAGTTCCTTCTATTGCATCAGCCAGGCAAGGGAATAATGGCACATTGCCAGGTGTTATCAGAAACTAGCCCAGAGAAGTACTTCTAGAGGAGACTGGTAATGTGGCCCAGAAGGCCAGGGATACTACTGCTAAAGAGCCTTTCTGGGAAGGAGCAAGGCTCAGAAGAGCCAAGGAGGTCTGAGAACAATGAGTGTATGGCTGAGAGCTGGAAGGTCTCACTAAGACTTTTCTTAGAATTGCAGAGACACCAACTTTGAGCTGACAAGGTGTGGGAAGTAAAGCTCTTCGGGTTGGCTGTTTGCTCTCTCCCAGATTTGTCATTCTAAGTCAAGGTGAACATAGAAACTGGATTTTGCTTATAGTCTGGGTTTGTTGGGAGGGGCTGGGATTTTTTTTTTTGCAAAACACTGATTTTTTAAATTGAATTTAATTTTTTCATTAATTCTTTTTTTTTAATTTTGAGTTCTACATTCTCTTTCTCTCTCTCTCTCTCTCTCTCTCTCTCTCTCTCTCTCTCTCTCTCTCTCTCTCCCTCCCTCCCCCCCTCTCTCCCCTCCCTCACCTATTGAGATGGCAAGCAATATGATAGCCATTCTCCTTATGAAGTCCAGCAAAGCTTTTTCCATGTTAGGCACATTGCAAAAAAAAAAAGGCAAGAAAAAGAAAATAGAACAATCTGCTTCTGTCTACACTTTGAGTTCATCCTTTCTTTCTGTGAATGGAAACGGTAAAAAATGTTGACTTTTAAATAAATATTTAAAACTAAAGGGATAAACCATAGTCAATAGGAATATAATCTGTAAACCACTTCTGGCCATAACTTTATTCAATTTATTTATTTATTTATTCTTTTTTTTTTTTTTAACATTCACTTCTACAAGATTTCGAGTTATAAATTTTTCTCCCCATCTTTCCCCTACCCCTACCCCAAAATAGCAAGCATACTGAATACCCCTTTCCCCAATCTCTTCTCTCTTATATCCTCCTCCATTCCTCCCCCAACTTTCTAGAAAGGCAAGATAGATTTCTATACCTTGGTGCCTGTATATCTTATTTCCCAGTTGCATGTAAAAAAATTTTTTTATATACATTTGTTTTTAAAACTTTGAGTTCTAGACTTTTTTGCTTCTTCCCTCCTCACCCACCCCCACTGGGAAGATAAGAAATTCAATATAGGTTGTACATGTGTAGTTATACAAAACATTTCCATTCCAAGTAGGTATATTGTGAAAGATTGTGAATATTTCCTTCCATCCTATCCAGCCCCCCACTTCTATTTTCTCCTTTGACCCTGTCCCTTTTCAAAAGTGTTTGCTTCTAACTACCCTCTCCCCCAATCTGTACTCCCTTCTATCATCCCCCCTCTTATCCCCTTCCCTCCTATTTTCCTGTAGGGTAAGATACCCAATTGAGTGTGTATGTTATTCCCTCCTTAAGCCAAATTCAATGAGAGTGAGGTTGTCCCATTCCCTTTTGCATTCCTGTTCTTCCCCTCCATTATAACAGTTTTCTCTTGCCTCTTTCATATGAGATAATTTACCCTAATCTATCTCTCTCCCTTCTTCTCCCAATATATTCCTCTTTTACCTCTTAGGTTTTTTTAGGTTTCTTTTAACTCCTTTGTTTGAACATCAAAGCACTGGTCTTTTTATCAGAAACGCTTGGTAGTTCTCTGTCTCATTAAAGGTCAATTTTTCCCCTATAGGATTATACTGAGTTTTTCTGGGTAAGTTATTCTTAGCTGTAAGTCTATATCCTTTACCTTCTGGAATATTGTGTTCCAAGCTCTCTACTCCTTTATAGTGGTGACTGCTAAATCACGTGTAATTCTGACTGTCGCTTCTCAGTATTTGAATTCTTTCTGACTGCTTGCAGTATTTTTTCTTTGACTTGGAAGCTCTGGATTTGGGGTTTCTTTCAGGAGGTAACTGGTGAGTTATTTTTATTTTTATTTTTACCTTTGGTTAAAGAAGATCTAGACCAGTGCGGGGAACCTGCAGCTTCAGGGTCATATGTGGCCCTCTAGGTCCTCAAGTGTGGTGCTTTGACTGAATCCCAGCTTCCAAAGCTGGGGATATACAAACTATCAATGATCCCAAAATAGCCTGATCCTAGGCAAATCCTGATCCCTTCTTTCCTGGTCTGAGCTCTACAAGTTCCTGACCTGGCTTTGGGTCTGAGCAACAGGACCCTACTGCTGGACTCCGTCCCTAGCTTACAGTTGGAAAGCGCTGCTGATTCAGAGTGATATAATGTAGGTTTCCTTTTGGTCTGAGATTCCTACCCTAATTATTGCTCTCTAGGCTTCAGATTGGGCTGGAAACTAGAACTGACACCCTCCTCTACTCCTGGAGTCCAAATCACACAGCTGCTGCTTGCTTCTGGACTTCCTCCTTGCTCAGTCCCCAGCTAAGGACCTGTGACCATTCCACAACCTGGAATGCTACCCCTGGTACAGGTCCCTTCCTCATCTCTGACCTAGAACTGTGAAGTGGCCAATAAAACTGCCTGTCAGTACCTGTTCCTACATCTTTCAGGAGGTTCTGGATTTGGGGCCTTATCTTAGCCTTGGGTAAAGTCCCTGGGCACTACAGTGACCACCTGGATCCTGACCAGACCCTCTCGTCAGTCTCCACAGACCTCTCTGCTTCCTTATGCCAACATAAGCTGGAAAAGTGACTTTGGAAAAATCATCCCATCGTCTCCTACATTTTCTAGATCTGTTTGGAGAATCTGTGGTGGGGAGGGGATAGGGCAATGGGATGGACTATGGTGCTCTCTGTCATTTTGACTCTACCTCCCTGAGCTGAGTCTTAAAGGAAGCCAGGGACACTAAGAAGTAAGGAGGGAGACCATTCCAGGTCTGGGAGAGCAGCTGGTGAAAATTCAGTGTCATAGACAAGAAACAGTGAGTACAGTTGGATTATAGATTTCTTGGAGGGGGGAGACTGGACAGGCGGGGGTGGGGGGTCAGCTATTGCTTGATGAACATATATAAATAGATCATACAGACGTTCACAGGTTATTTCCTACAGTAGACCACACCTTCATAGTCATACAACTGACTTAGCAATATAGAAAATAGGATTTGTTGATGACAAAAACAAAAACATTTGACTTGATAGAGCAAAATGTGGCCTTTAAAGGGTCTCTTTATTCCATTGAGCTGTCTCCCACAGATATAGTCATATTATATGAGATCTCTTCATAGATGCAAGCACAAGTTAATTTTGTCTAATGATTTTCAGTAAAAAAAATAATCCATAAAAGAAAAACCAGATGGTTCTCAGCCAGATTATGGCCAATCCATGGAGATAATCCGTCAGTATAGATTTGGGATATGAACTGCAGATAAGCAGTGAACTAGGCCCACAATGGAAGAGGAAGAAAATGTACTGGCTCATATTTGGGAAATCGTACAGTATTTTCAGTGATCTCTACCTGCTTCCTGCCACCAAAGCTATCTTTTTTGAATTTGTGTATAGTGGGGTACAATTTAATATATGTGGGACAGACTAGCTAGACATGGCTTAGATTATTCCAACTTTTTTCCTTTTCCAGCATCCACAAGTATCATAGTCTGGGTAAAGGCAGACCCAATTCTTCTCTCCATCCTGCCAGTTCAGTGTGTTGCCCTTGGACATATCAATGTCACATACCTTCTTTACAGCCTGCTTGATTTGATGCTTATTGGTCTCAATACCCATGATGAATCCCAGGATGGCACTGTTCTCAGTCTTCCTCATAATTGACTCAGTGATTAAGGGGAGCTTAATGACACAGTCAACAAGGTGCTTCTTATTCAGGGCATTTTTATTAGGACATGTGGGCTGCCTATGAAATCTAAGCATCTTGGGTAGCTTGAAGGTGGGGGGCGGGGTATTCAGATATTCGTCTTGTGGCTTCAAGACTGCCTTCTTTAGCCTACAGATTTTTAGCCTTTGCTTTGGAATCTTCTTTCTTTGTCTTTGATAACATCTTAGGGGAAAAGGTCTCCCATATCAGCTCACATGGACTTATGACTACAACTGTCACTCAAGCCTGGTGAGGCTTTGCTGCCAAAGTGGGCTATGGAAAGGTGGTAGAAATGGGGAGTGATAGTGGTAGCGGGTGAAATCTCAAAATCTCTTCTCTTAATACCAATATTTTCCCAACAGTGCTATGCATCTACCTAGCATAGCATAGCATAGCATAATCTTTAAAGATTCAAAATTGAAAATAAACCATAGAGCACTGGCAGGTAGAAGTCTTCAAAATATTACCACTGATGACTTGCCTGCAAGAATTGCCATAAAAGTACGATCCAGAACATATGTGACTATAAAAGGTGATTGGCCAGTCATGCAGTAAGAGCAAGGAACAAAAGATAACCCCAAAGGACTGGTATCAATGAAATATTCAGATACTCAGGGAAAGGCCTACAGTTACTCAGATCCTCCAGAGCAGATTTGGTGAAAGACCCAGACCAAGCTTGCATAGGTTGTAAAGGTGTAAATAAGCAGTGAGCTGCATTGTTAGAAGAAGGATCTATACTGATGAGATTGGAGGAACCTTGGAATGTTAAAGAAGTGTTCATTAGAGAGGACTAGGGAGAGCTCCCTGGTACCAGCTGTATATTTTCATCATCACACTGGAAAGAAAACGTTCCAGCCTTTCTAGTCTAACCCTGGAGTGACTCTGATGCTGCCAGTTTCTGACTAAGGAGGATGGAAGAGATCCTGGGATAGTCCTTTGGTTGCCCCGAAAATTTCTCCATGTAGATGGCCTCTGATCCTACCTGTACAGAGACCCAGCCCTCCTACATGTTGTGTGCATAGGAATTTGCTGACCCATAGTCAGAGCTTAAACATACCAGGGCATGGCCATGTTTGAAGATAAATAAACCCCTTCTGGAAATTATTTTCCCCTCCCCCAGCCACTTTCAAAGTCCCAAGAATAATGTTAAGTCATACTCTGAAAACTCAATTCAACTTAACAAGCATAGTAAATGTCAATCACTTGCCAGGCACTGTCCATGGACATGGAGAAACAAAGATACAATGGGATTTTCTGCCAAGAAGCTCACATTCTACTAGAAGGCTACAACACAGACCCAACTAAGAAAATATAGAATAATTGGGGAATATGGAAAGAGCACAAACAGCTGGGGGGGGGGGGCACATCAAGAAAGGCTTTCTGAGGAAGGTGGTATCTGAGCTGAACTTTGAAAGAAGCTACAGTGTCCAAGAACCAGACAGGGCAGGGCAGCATTCCAGGCATGGGAGACAGTCTTGTGTAGGGACACAGATAGGACATGGAATGTTGCGTGTGGGTTCCAGCAAGTAGGCTTCTTTGGCTAGAGCCCAAAACAAATTGGGAGCCAAATTCTGCAGGCCTTTTAATGACAGAGAAGTGTGGGATCAATCCTAGGGGCAATTGGAAGCCCCTGAAAGGTTACTGAGTGAAAATGATGTATTTTAGAAAGATTCTCCTAGCCACATTGGAGAAGGAGTAGCAAGGGTGCCTAATGTTTCTCCAGCATTTCCAAAGCAGCAGCTCACACGTATTACCCTCAGATTCTTGCCAGGAACCTTCTTGGGTTTTATTGAATCAGTGGAGTGGGGGTGAAGGTTGGGGGGAAGAAGTTGTGTCCATTCTTCCTGAGCTCCCTGTCACTGAATAGCTGAGCTATCAACCGGTATCAGCTTGGTCTGGAATGAACAAATGAATAGCATTTATTAGTGCTTACTATGTACCAAGCATGTGTGGGCACCTACAATACACAGTGGAGAGAATACTGAATCTAGTCAAAAAGACCTGCGTTCAAATCCAGCCTGTGACACTAGCTGTGTGACCCTGGGTAAGTCACCTCACCCTGTTTGCTTCAGTTTCCTCATCTATAAAATGAGCTGGAGAAGGAAATGGCAAACCACTCCAGTATCTCTTCCAAGAAAACCCCAAATAGAGTCACAAGGAGTTAGACACAACTGAAAAACAATTGAAGACATGTACCAAGCAGCAGGGATACAAACACAAAGGCAAAACACCCCCTTCCTCTTAAGGAGCTTATATTTGGATGGAAAAGACAGCATAGAGATAGGAAGTGGCCAGGGAAGGGTACTTTGGCCTGAGAAAGCATATTAAGGCAGTCCATTTCCATGTCCTCTCATAGGTAGTGGGAGTATTGACCAGATTATGATTCTCAGAGAAAGAGGTGAAAAGCCTAGCGAATTCTATAGCTTTGGCAGAATGGCAAACAGCAGGCTGCCCATGAGTCTGTGTGCCGAAGTGTGGAGCTTAGCTCCTCCTGGCCATGATCTTTGGTGGACCAGTTTGGGTCTGAAATGCTAGAAGAACCTCTCAGAAGAATGGGGGCCTGGCCTGCTGCTGCCTGAGACCTTGGCCAGTCAGTGCTAATGATAGAGAAGAGGGGAAAGGGGCCTCAGAGCTCTTTCGGACAGGCACCTTTAATGTAAATTCTCTGCGTGTGACCCTGCCCAGAGAGTAGGGGATTTGTGACATAGCTGTGTACTTTGTAATATAGAAATAAAGTGGGGCCAGCAATTACCCCTCCTTGTCAGTTGACTATTTTACCAAGAAAAATGTGGAGTGCCATTCAGCGACAGCACAATGAAACATGAATGTGGAAATACATTTTTGATCCTCATTATTTCTTCCCTCACAGAGAAATGGATGTTATTAGGGCCTTTCAAAGCTTGTCAGAATTCTTCAGGAGAACTCTCTACTTCCTGTATTTGAAGGACTAATGAGAGCTTTCTAATTTCATGAGGTCCTATATCCCTTAAAAGGAGTCACGGTGGTAGCTGGCATCAGCCGAGGGAAGAGAAATTGGCAGTTAGGTTCTCAAAGCTATTCATTTTGTCCAGGAAAGAATTTTGTTCTTTTCAATAGGGTTGGGGGGAAAGTTTCACAAAAGCAATAGGATCAAACTAAAAAATACATAGGTAAGACTTACTGATACTTTTTTTAAGTCCCCATCTTAGTGCTTTCTTGAGGCTAGTAGTCAAAACAAAACAAAAGAAAATCATAAATACGGTGGATGAAAACGTAAACTTTTTTCAAGGGGTTGAGGAAAGAATCATGTACTGGAAAAAAAGAATTGAAAAGGGTATAGTTCTGAAGCAGGAATGTTCAGGGTGACATAGTGGAAGAATTAGCCCTGTTAGCATGTTTCAAGGATGCTGGGGTCTGTGGTGCATGGAGTGGAGTGGACAGCAGCAGGACATCTCCAATCAATTAACTTCCCCCAAAACCTATTGATAAAGTTGTGGACCGTCGGGGAACGTGACAGACACAGGGGATCAGGCTCTTAAATGAAGGGCAGGGGGGTATTTCTATTTTGTTTCCCTTGTACAAGGTATTAAAAGCATTGTGGGTCAAGAGGGAATTAACTCTGACTGTTGAGAGTTGAGCCATGGAAAGGAGCATACCCAGGAAGCCCAGCTGAGAAGGATGCCCAGGAAATATGCTGCTTTGTTGTTTCAGTAAGTCTGACTCTTCATGACCCCATTTGGGGTTTTCTTGGCAAAGATACTGGACTAGTTTACCATTTCTTTCTCCAGCTCATTTTACAGATGAGGAAACTGAAGCAAACAGGGTGAAGTGATTTGCCCAGGGTGACACAGCTAGGAAGTGTTGGAGGCCAGATTTGGACTCAGGAAGAGGAAGGAGTCTTTCTGCCTCTAAGCTCAGCACTATGTGCACTGTCCCAGGGGTGCTGTATCTAGAGGACCTCATGAAAAGAAAGGACACTTGAGACCCGATGGCCTGTGGATGTGACTTGCCTTGGCCACATATACCTCTCTTCTTATGAACTCTCTGTCTGTGCCCACTCAACCCGCTGATACTGCATAGTTTGGGGGAGTGTATCCCAGGCTTATGGGGGGAATATTTTATTACTATAGCTCATTCTGGGCCAGCTCAGTCAATACTTTTGCTTTGAACTAGTTGACTCTTTTGGCTGTTAACGGTGAGTGCACCAGTGGAAGTTTGTGAGCTAAATATTTTGTACTTGGTGGTAGTCACTTCCTAGGGACCCAGCCTCTGAGTGGGAGTTGGGGGCATTTCCTTTTTCTGCTTGGTCCCAGAGGGTAGGACTAGGAGTGTACAATGAGGGGAAGTTGCAGAGGGGCAGATTCCACCTCATTTCTCAACAATAAGAGCTGTCCCAGTATAAATGAATAGGCTGTCTAGGGGGTTAGGAAGCTCTCCCCCACTGAAGGGCTTTAAGCAAAGGCTGAATGCCTGCTTCGCAGGGATGTTGGGGAGGATGCTGGGTCAGTAAGGGGTTGATCCATATTGGCTTCTAGGCTTTTTTCCACCGTAAGTTTCTAACATTGCCTCATTATGGCGATTTTAGTCAATTCCAAAATATGTGGATGAAAAGTAAGAACTTGAGGCCATCAAACAGTTAATAATAGTAATATATATCATGATTGTATTTGATAATTATTTAATTAAACTGACTGTTGTACTGCTGGATAAAATGACTGCTATTGGTAACTGAATAAGCACATTGGGCTATCAGCTCCCATTCTATAGGTTTACTTGCAATCATCATTGGGGAATTCCAATGGCAGGCCAGACATCAGAGATGTTCCCACATGGTCATGATCTCTTTCCTTTGGTCTCCACATTAGAAAACCATTTCATTTGGAGATTATGTGTATCTGCTATGGTAAAATCTATTGAAAATATGGGTTATAAATTTGTACGGGTCAGTGTGATATCTGTCTCCATATCTTTGATCTCCTGAGAACATTCCAAAGTCAGAGATCCCTAGGGTTTCAGGCCAACTGGAGGGCTGTGATGAGCATCCACATCTCTTTTTCAATGACCTGCCAGGAAATTTGTTCCTCCTCCAGTTTCAACAGTCCAGGATGGGATCTTGTTGGCTTCAATCGCCATTTAGCAGAGCTTGTGCTGACTCTCGCTCCCTAACCTCACCCCCTGGTTTATCCCCAAGGTGAACACCTAAAGGTTTAGGGCCATCTTCTGGTATAGTCCCAGACTGTGTTGACAAGCTCACTGGCATTTCACTCTATTTATTGATTGTTGCCTCTAGTGTCTTTTTTCTTCTCTCCTAGACTTACTAGTGAAGTTGGGCTCCTGGGAAATTTTGTTAATAAAATCACAGATCTACTGCCTGGCACCAACATAGCCCCTTTGGACTAAATGCTTCCTACTAATTGCCTTAGTATCATCTTCATCCTTTAGCATTGATCATTTTAGTTATTTGTTTTTGTATTCTTTTTTAAAACAAATTAGCTATTAATTCATCTATTTTGTTAGTATTTTTAAACCTATTATTAAGTAAAACTTCTTATTTTCAATATTTTATTTGATTTTAGAATTTCTGTCTTTGTGTTTGGTTGGGGCTTTTTGTTTTTCTAGCTTTTAGTTGTATGTCTAGTTCTTTTTTCTCTTTTGTTGATAACAATATCTAACATGGTGCTTTAAGGTTTGCAAAATGCCATACATACATATATGTATGTGGGTGTGTCTGTGTGTATAGATATCGATATAGATAAAAAATATATAAACTTCATTTGATTCCCACATTATCCCCATTTTACAAATGGGGAAACTAAGGTTAAGAGAGGTTTAGTGATTTGGCCAAGATTACACAACCAGTAAGGGTATGAGTCTGGATTTGAACCTGGGCCTTTTTTTTCTCTTTCTTTTTTTTAAAAATTTATTTATTTGTCTTTAGTTTTCAACATTCGTTTCCACAAAATTTTGAATTACAATTTTTTCTCCCCGTCTTTCCCCTACCCCCACCCCAAAATAGCAAGCCTACTGAGTACCCCTTCCCGCAATCTGTTCACTCTTATATCCTCCCCCATCACCCCCCAACTGTCTAGTAGGGCAAGATGGATTTCTATACCTAAGTGCCTGTATATCTTATTTCCTAGTTGTATGTAAAAAACATTTTTTTAAAAAACATTTGTTTTTAAAACTTTGAGTTCCAGATTTTTTTCCTTCTTCCCTCCTCACCCACCCCTACTGGGAAGATAAGCAATTCAATAGAGGTTGTACATGTGTAGTTATTCAGGACATTTCCATAGCAGATATATTGTGAAAGACTAACTATATTTCCCTCCATCCTATCCCGCCCCACACTTCTATTTTCTCCTTTGAGAAGGGTAAGATACCCAATTGAGTGTGTATGTTATTCCCTCCTTAAACCAAATTCAATGATGGTAAGTTTGACCCATTCCCTTTGACCTTCCTTCTCTCCCCCTCCATTGTAACAGTTTTCTCTTGCCTCTTTTATATGAGATAATTTACCCTAATCTATCTCTCCCTTTCTCCTTCTCCCAAAAAAATTCCTCTTTCACCTCTTAATTTTATTTTTGTAGATATCCCATCCTATTCAACTGATCTTGTGCCCTCTGTCTATGTATACATGAACAAAGATATGCCCAAACTTATATATATACAATATATATATACAATATACCCTCTTATACATACATATATATGTATGTATACATATATATGCATATATATATATATATTCCTTCAACTATCCTAATACTGAGAAATGTCTCATGAGTTACAATTATCATTTTTCCATGTAGGAATGTAAATAGTTCAACTTTAATAAATTCCTTATTTCTTTTTCCTGTTTACCTTCTCAGGCTTCTCTTGCTTCCTGTATTTGGAAGTCAAATTTTCTGTACAGCTCTGGTTTTTTCATCAAGAGTGCTTGAAAAGGGGCGGCTAGGTGGTGCAGTGAGTAAGAGCGCCAGCCTTGGAGTTGGGATGACCTGAGATCGAATCTGGCCTCAGAAAATGAGCACCCACACATAAATAATGACTGGCCGTGTAACCCTGAGCAAGTTACTTAACCCCAATTGCTTTAAAAAAAAAAAGAATGCTTGAAAATCCTCTATTTCATTGAATGACCATATTTTCCCCTGTAGCATTATACACAGTTTTGCTGGGTAGGTGATTCTTGGCTTTAGTCCTAGCTCCTTTGACCTCCAGAATATCATATTCCAAGTCCTTCAGTCCTTTAATGTAGAAGCTACTAGGTCTTATGTTATCCTGATTGTGTTTCCACAATAGTAAAATTGTTTCTTCCTGACTGCTTGCAATATTTTCTCCTTGACCTGGGAACTCTGGAATTTGGCTATAATATTCCTAGGAGTTTTCTTTTGGGGACCTTTTTCTTTTTCTTTTTTTTCTTTTTTTTTTACCTTCAGAGAAGAGAATATATTTTCAATGAGATAAAATAGATTTTAAGCAAAGGAAATAAATCTGAACAAGTCTTTAGTAGGATCAACTAAGGCAGACCCCTCCTTTTCTATTTTCTTTCTTTTTTTTTTATTAAACAAATGCTTCATTAACTCCTGGTCCACATCATTCATTTCCACCAGATTATGAGTTACATTTTCCCCCACTTTTTCCCCACCCACCACCCCAGAATAGCAGTCCCACCAGACATCCCCTCATCCAATCTGCTCTCTCCCACATCCTCTCCCATACCCCCCTCGACTTTGCCACCAGGGCAAGGTGAATCTCTGAGCCCCACTGCCTGGACATCTTATGAAACATTTAATTTTAAAACTTCGATTTTCAGATCCATCCCCTTTCTCCCCTGTCACCCACTCCCTCTGAGAAGATAAGCAATTCAGTATGTGTTGTACATGTATATCTATGCAAAACATTACCATAGTAGATATATTGTAAAAGACTCCTTATATTTCCTCCCCACCTGTCTCACCTCCCACCTGGTCCATTCCCTACTTTGATCCTGTCCCTCTTTGATAGTGGGTACTTCTAACCTCCCCTCTCCCCAGAATGCCCTCCCCTCCATCATCCCCCCTCTCACCCCCTTTCCCCTACTCAGGAGAGTGAGTGAGGGTAAGATATTCCATTTAGTATGTATGTGATTCTCTCCTTGAGCCAACTTCAATGAGAATATGCTTTTGCCTTTTTGCCTTCCTGTTCTTCCCCTCCCCAGCAACTACTTCCCCTTGCCTCTTCTACATGAGATAGTTTGCCCTACCCTGTCTCTCTCCCTCTCCTCTTGCCACTTTCCTCTCTCACCTCTTGACTTCACCCCTTAAGAATCATCCCTTCCTTGGGGCGGCTAGGTGGCGCAGCGAGCAGAGAGCCAGCCCCGGAGCCAGAAGGACCCGAGCTCGGATCCGGCCCCAGACACCCAACACACAAACAAAAACCCAGCCACGTGAACCTGGGCAAGTCACCCAACCCCAATTGCCCTCCAAAAAAAAAATAATCATCCCTTCCCATCAAATTCAACCTGTGCCCTCTATCCATGTATACCTGTGAACATATGCCATGTACCCTTCTTCAATTATTTTCATAATGAGAAAGGTTTCATCAAACACAGTTATTGTTTTTCCATGTAGGACTTTAAATAGTCCAACTTTGATAAGTTCCTTTTGATTTCTTTTCCTTGATTGCCTTCTCAAGCATTTCTTGTTTCTTGTGTCTGAATGTCAAATTTTCTATTCAACTCTGGTTTTTTCACCAAAAATGCTTGAAAGTCCTCTATTCCACTGAATGACCATATTTTCCCCTGAAACAAGATACTCAGTTTTGCTGGGTAGGTGACCCTTGGGTTCATTCCCAGCTCTTTTGCCCTCTGGAATATCATATTCCATGCCCTTCGATCCCTCAATGTAGAAGCTGCCAGGTCCTGTGCTATTCTGATTGTGTTTCCACAATATTGAAATTGTTTCTTCCTGGCTGCTTGTAGTATTTTCTCCTTGATCTGGGGATTCTGGAACCTGGCTATAATATTCCTGGGAGTTTTCTTTTTGGGATCTTTTTCAGGAGGTGATCTGTGGATTCTTTCAACCTCTATTTTGCCCTCTGGGTCTAAAACATCAGGGCAATTTTCCTTGAGAATTTCTTTAAGGATGATTTCTAGTTTCTTTCTTTGATCATGGCTTTCAGGTAGTCCATTAATTTTTAAATTATCTCTCCTGGACCTATTTTCCAGGTCAGTGGTTTTTCCCATGAGATATTTCACATTGCCTTCTATTCTTTCATTTGTTTGGATCTGTTTAATAGTATCTTGATTTCTCATAAAGTCACTAGCTTCCATTTGCTCCAGTCTAACTCTGAAGGAATGAATCTCCTCAGTGAGCTTTTGAGATTCTTTTTCCATCTGGCAAATTCGACTTTTTAAGGCATTCTTCTCCTCATTGCCTTTCTGAGCCTCTTTTGCCATTTGAGTTAGTCTATTTTTTAAGGTGTTATTTTCCTCAGTCAGGCTGTTGACTGTCATTTCATACTTTTCTTGCATCTTTTTCATTTCTCTTCCCAAATTTTCCCCCACTTCTCTTATCTGCTTCTTAAGGTCCTCTATGGCCTGTAGCCAGCTTGTATTTTCATTTGGGGCTTTTGGTGCAGGAGTTCTGACCTCACAGTCCTCCTCCATGCTTTGAGCCTCTTTGCCCCTAAAATAGGAGTCCAATGTTGAACTTTTCTCTTTATTTTGTTTCGTTTGCCTAGGCATATTGCCACTTCATTACTTGATTTTTGGGCTTGTTGCCACAGTAGGACTCTGCCACCAGACGGGGGAGCTTCTGCCCAAACGTGGGGTCTTCACAACTCCCGCCAGTTGGGTGGCCTCTGTAAAGCCTCCACCCACTCTGGCATGTTGGATACCCACCCCAAACTTCCCCCCCAGACCACAATCCAGATCCAGGAAGTTTAAAGCAAAAGCAATTAACCCCCAGACTGATTGCTGGATCTTCCTACAGTTTGCAGACCAGGAGCTAGAGCCACTACTGACGCTGCAAAATGGCTTCTGTGCAGCTGTTTCTTCAGCAGCTTTTTGCCCCCAGGGGAGGAAGCCACGTGTTCCCCAAATAGTGGTCCCAAAGTCCATAGGGCACTAACCTCTCACTTTGTCCTAGGCATATCTGTGCTGATAATTCTGGAATCGCCACAATTGCTGGTGTTCTGGGGTTCCACCAGCCGGCTTAAGGCCTGGCCGCCCTGGGGCTAAAACCGAGGACCTGGGCTCAGCTCTGCGGGCTGCGCTGTCAGTTCCCAGCGCGCTGTGCTGCCTGCTCTCAGAGCACTGCGCTGGCAGCTCCCTGCAGGGCTGCTGGGCTGTCCTCAGCAGGAGGTTAGCTTCTCTGTGCCGTTCTGTGGGTGCTGTCTTTGGGGACCTTTTTCAAGAGGCAATTGGTAAATTCTTTCAATTTCTATGTTGCCCTCTGGTTCTAGAATATCAGGGCAATTTTCCTTGAGAATTTCTTGAAAGATGGTGTCTAGGCTCTTGTTTTGATCATGGCTTTCAGGTAGTCCAATAATTTTTAAATGATCTCTCCTGGATCTATTTTCCAGGTCAGTTGTTTTTCCAATGAGATATTTCACATTGCCTTCTACTTTTTCATTTGTTTGGATCTGTTTCATAGTATCTTGATTTCTCATAAAGTCACTAGCTTCTCATTGCTCCAATCTAATTTTGAAGGAGTTATTCTCCTCAGTGAGTTTTTGAAATTCCTTTTACGTCTGGCAAATTTGGCTTCTTAAGGCATTCTTCTCCTCATGGCTTTCTGGGCCTGTTTTGCTATTTGAGTTAGTCTATTTTTTAAGGTGTTACTTTCTTCAGTATTTTTTTTGTTCTCCTTTAGCAGGCTGTTGACGTTGTTTTCATGATTTTCTTGTGTCATTCTCATTTCTCGTCCCAATTTTTCCTCCACTTCTCTTACTTGATTTTCAAAATCCTTCTTGAGCTCCTCAATGTCCTGTAATCAATTTATATTTTTCTTGGAGGCTTTTGATGCAGAAGTTCTGACTTTTCTGTCTTCCTCTTGCTCCATATCTTGATCCTTTTTGTCCCTAAAAAAAGGATTCTATGGGCTGTTTGTGCTTCCTCTGCTTGTTCGTCTTGCCAGCCAATTACTTGCCTTTTGAGTTCTTTGCCATGATAGAACTGCTTCCAGAATAGAGAGACCTTTGTCCCAAATCACTGGGGTTTTTGCAGCTGCTGGAGCTATTAGTTGGTTGCCCTCTCTACAGCCACCACAAGCTCTGGCTCACTGGTCACACACCCCAGGACCTCCACCCAAGACTGAGATCCAGATCCAAGCAGGTCAAAGCAAGAGCAATTACCCTCTGAATGGTTGCTTGGTCCCCCTAGATCTGTAGGCCAGGAGCTCCTGAGGCAGCCATGTGGCAACTGCACAGCCACCACACCCCCGGCTTCTCACCCTGAGGCAGGGGTCAGACCACGCTCTTTCATTACCCAGTTCCAACAGAGTTCCCCACTGACCTTTTACTTTTTCTTTGGCGTTTATGGTTTGAGAAGTCTGAAAACTGCCACAGCTGCTTTGTGATTCACTCTCCTGAAGTATGCTCAGGCCACTGCTGGTTGGGCTGCCCTGGGACAAGAACCACAGGGCTCACACAGGATTGCGCTTGGCTCCTAGCACACTGCAATAGACCTTTCCTGCCAGCCTGCCAGGCTATCATCAGTGGGAGATTTGTTTCTCTCTGTCACTTTGTGGGTTCTGTAGCCCTAAAGTTTGTTTAGAGTCATTTTTTACAAGTATTGGAAGTGGTTGGAACTAGAGCCCACCCCAAGTTTGTACTTCTACTCTGCCATCTTGGCTCCACCTCCTGAACCTGGGTCTTTTTAACTTCAATTCTAGTACTTTGTCAACTCTACCATCTAGCAGCCTCTAGTGCTATTTAGTATAACGTTGCCTCTAATGCTTGTTCTAGCCATATCCCAAAACTTTTGGTATATTGTCTTATTGTTGCCATTTTATTTGATGGAATTATCTGTTGTTTCTAGAATTTGTTCTTTGATCCACATATTCCTTAGTGTTATACCATTTAGACTTCATTTAAATTTGATTCCTTTCTCCAACAGCCCATTATTGATAGTAAGTTTTATTGTGTTGTGGTCAGTAAAGGATATATTTAATAATTCTGTTTCTCAATGATTGTTTGAGTTTTTATGTCCTAGCACATGATCAGTTTTTGTAAAGATGCCTGCAAAGTGGAGAAATGTGTGTACTACTTTACATTCTCATCCAGTATATGCCAGAAATCTATTATATCTAACTTTTATAAAATTCTGTTCAAGTTCTTAACTTCCTTCATGTTCTGTGTGTGTGGTTTGGTTTGTTTTTTCCTTTTTAGATTTCTCTATGTCTGAAAGGGGAACATTGAAGTTCCCAACTATTAGTTTTACTGCACATTTCTCCCTGTATTTTGAGTATATTTTCCTTTAAATATTTAGGTGCTATGCCGTGTGTGTGTGTGTGTGTGTGTGTGTGTGTGTGTATAAAATTTCATTATCTACAATGTCTTTAATATAGTGGAACTTCATGCCAGTCTCCTTTAACCAGTTCTAATTGTATTATTTCCTTGTTTGTAAAATTATGATTCCCTCTAATTTCTTTTCACTCTTAAAACCAACAAAACAAAACCACACCCATCCCCTGTGTTTATCTTCCTTTACTTTCTTTTTATTCTTCAGGATAATGAGATTCTGAGAAAGGGGGAAGGGAGGGGAACAAGCATTTATATAGTGCCTACTATGTGCCAGGTACTGTGCTAAGCATTTTACAAATATTTTCTCCTTTGATCCTCACAACAGTCCTAGAATATAGGTATTGTTATTATTCCCATTTTATAGTTGAGGATACTGAAGCAAACAAAGGTTAAATAACTTAACTAGGATCATACAGCTAATGTCTGAGGCCAGACTTGAACTCAGATCTTCTTGACTCCAAGTTCAGCACTCTATTCACTGTCCAACTTAGCTGCATATTCTCTATCTCCTTATACCTTTGTGAGGGCCATCTCCAGTCATTCTGATCTATATCTTGCCCCTGGCCCCAGATGGCTCTGGAGGAGAGAGTGAGGCTGGTGACCTTGCACATACATGCCTCACTTCAGTCCAATTCACTTGCATGTCATGGCATCACCCCCCTGATGTCATGGTCCTCTTTGAGATCAAAGGACAAACCACAACAACTGATCCCCTTGTGAAGATTGAAGGAGGAGACGTATTTCTTCTCCCTCCTTTACAATACGAGCATTTAATCGTCATGTAGCCCATTCTAGTTGTTCAGATATATTTACTTTTCTATGTTTTTCTAGTCTCCTGTGTGTGGATTTCCAAGTCTCCAGCCACCTCTGGTCTTTTACCAGGAATGTTCAAAAGTCTTCTATTCTATTCATGATCTATTTCCCCCTGTAGGATTATATTCAGTTTTTTAGGGTAAGTTATTCTTGACTATAAGCCTCTTTCTTTTGTACTTTGAAAGATTGTATTCCATGATTTCTGTCTCTTCATAGTAGTTTTAGCATAGTTTTGTGTAATCCTGACTGTGGTCCTTGGTACTGAAAGTCTTTCCTTTTGTCTCTTTGCAGTATTTTTTTTTTTTACCTAGAAGCTACTGATTTTGGTTTTGGTATTCCTAAGTGTTTCCAGTTTGGGGATTCTTTCAGAAAGTGATGAATGAGATTCTTTTTACTTTTACTTTGCCTGGTTCTAATAAATCTAGGCTGTTTTCCTTTATAATTCCTTAAAATAGGATGTCCAGACTTTTTGTTTGGTCATGGTTTTCAGGAGGTCTAGTGACTTAAAATTTCTCTTCAGGGCCTCTTTTTCAGGCCAAGACATTTTTATAGATTCTTTTTTTTTTTCAATAGTTGCAATCAGTTTATTAAAAGAGATGATTGGTTAGGCATCTGCAATGGTGACTTCAACTTCTACACCTGGTTCAATGCTGATAGAAGTGATCTGTTTAACAATTTCAGAAGGACTGTGCAAATCAATAAGGCGTTTGTGGATTCTCATCTGGAATCGATCCCAAGTCTTTGAACCTTCACCGCAAGGAGTTTTTCTAGTTGTGATTCGAAGTGTCTTGGTGGGCATTCGAACAGGTCCCTTCACTTTCAGGTTCTTCTCTTTGGCTCCTCTGATGAGGTCGGCACACACTTTCTCGAGTGATTTCACGTTGCGGCTGGTAAGGGTGATCCGGATCCGGTGAATGGCCACTTCGGGCTCCACAAGGGTATTGCCGGTGTCTTTGAATGCCATGGCGGCGGGTCGGCTTCCTGACCAACTTATTCCTCGGTGAGAGCGAACAGCGGTGAGTCAGGAGGTAGAGAGGCAGAGACTGCCAACTCCAAGCAGCTGTGGCGGCGATACCTTCACCAAAGAGCATTTTTACAGATTCTTAAATTTTCTCAGTCTTTTGACTTTGTTCTAATATTTCTTCTTGTCCTATAAAATCATTGAATTTGTTTTCTTCATTGAATTTTTCAGGATTTAAGGTACTATGCTAAGCATTTAGTGCTGAGCAGTACTTCAGGTTAAAGTTTTCTCCCTTCTCTTCTCTAAGGTACTTATTTTCCTTCCAATTTCATTTTTAACTCTTGCTTCATTTTTTTCTGTCTTCTCTTTGGAATCCTTGTGGCCAAGTCATTCTTTTTTTCCTGAGACTATTTAAACTTATTGTGGAGTTATTGTCTTTTTCTGATTTTACTTCTTGGTCTTCTCTTAACCCCATAGTATTTCTCCATTGTATTCTAACATTTCTCCTCTTTGCTCATGTTTTAAACCTCACTTCCTGAATTGGTACTTTATACCAGGTTCACATTCCACCTTTTCTTTCACTCTTGAATGGGATAGCTCACTCTCATTTTCTCTCCCTCCTGCAATTTGGATGCCACTGCTGCTGTTCTCCCAAAGATCTAGTTGGTGTGGCTGATTAAAAGTATTCCTCCCTCCCCTCTTTTCTAACGTGTTCTGGGACTGACCCTAGGCCTTTTCCTTAATCCCTGGTTTCTGCCTTTGTCTCCTAATAGCTCCATGTGAGTGCTGATCTCCGCCCTGGCTCCATCTTCTCCTGGTACATTCACCCACTCTGAGTTGACTTTTTCCTCTCTTGTAACTTTGACATGCCCTGACTAGATCTCACATATTATGCTGGCTTCTAGCCACCTGGAGGGCTCTATAGTGCATAAGTACATGACAGAGAAAGAGGAGGAGGAGGAGGAAAAGGAGGAAGAGGAGGGGGGGAGGAGGAGGAGGAGGAGGAGGATGAAGAGGGGAGGAGGAGGAGGGGGGAGGGGAGGAGAAAAATAAATACTTTGCAATTATGATCCCATTTGATCTTTACAATAACACTGAGCTGTAGGTGTTATTATTTTCCCCATTTTTAAGATAAGGAAACTAAGGCAAACAAATGTTAAGTGACTTGCCTAGGGTCACACAACTTGTAAGTATCTGAGTTCACATTTGAACTGAAGTCTTCCTCATTCCACACCCAGCACTGTCCACTGTGCCACCTAGGGGCCAAATACTGTTTGGTTGCCTTTGCACTGTCTCCTAGATCCCCTTGGGAGGCCACTTCACATCAGAGATCATGCTAGTTTCAGTCCTCCTTTAGTATTATTGATCAGTATTCCATCTGGTGTCTTTTAGTCTTTCCTGAGGAGTTCCTTAGGGAAGCTAAGCTCACATGCAATATTTCCTTACAATGGGTTCCTTGATCCTGACCTGGAGAAACTGACAACTTGTAAATTTCACTTTGCCTTACTTTGATGCTTTGGTCTCATCATTATGGATACTCCATTCCACAATGCTCCTGTAACCACACTGTGATACTGTGCAATTCATGTGTATGTCCTTCTATAAATTCTCCACAAGGACTCCATACAACATGATGGCAGCCTTCTAGTTCTCCTGACATTGCCTGTATTCTACCCTTGGTAATTCCTGGCTCTTACATGAACAGCACACCTTCATTTCCATCTATACAGCTCTATGATGACAACCTTTATGCTTCTTCTTTCATGCAATTCATAGTCTAGTCAGTAATTGTAGCTTACCCACGCCCACCTTGTGCTTCTCCATTGCCCTTTGTGTGATCATCAATTTTTCAGAGCTCATCAAACACTTTGTCACTTAAACCAAAAACTATGCCCTGAGGACTTAACCCTTTCATTCCCCTAATTCTGACTCTACAACTCCATCAGTTTGATTAGTAAGTATCTCCTGGGGTCCCCTGTTTCAGACTAGCCCCAACCATACTTGCCTTTACTTCCTTACCATCTTCTTCCCAATTCCCTTGCCCCCTGGGCCAGAAACCATGACCTGAGGACTTAATCCTTTCATCTCTATAGTGTCTGCCCTAGGGCCCCATTGGTCTGATCAGTGAGTTCCCCGGGAACCCACTATTTCAGATTGGTGCCAGTCATGCTTCATTTTATTCCCAGGTCATCTTCTCATTACCTGCCTTGCCACCATAATACAACTCCCCACCACCCCAAACATATACACTTACCAATTCTGTAACAATAATCAAATCAGTACTGTCATTACTTCTGATAAGTGTGGGTCAGTCTACTCCCTTATGACTCAGAATCCCAGGAGTTTTTTAAACCAAAATGCTCCTACCTACCCTCCAGTCCCCTATATGTATTGTTTCCCATATTAGAATATAAGCTCTTTGAGGGCAGGAACTGTCTTAGTTTTGTGTTTGTATCCTTAGCACTTAGCACCATGCTTTAGACATAGGAAGTGCTTAATCAGTCCCTTTTTTTCATTCATTCCATGACTCAAAGCCACACAGTATTACCAAAAAAAGTTGTTAATAGATGGGTCTTTGTTTCACAGAAGGGCTACATAGTTTCCCAAATATTTGTAGATTGTTAACAGGCAAATTCTGTGGTCACCATTTTCCAGACTGAAACATTGCCACAGAACTATTAAATGAGAAACCCCAGATCACATTAGACCAGCCCAGAAACTGCAGTAATATCAAGTCCTGAAATGTGGCATCTCCACCATAGTCGCAGTGACAGGCAGAATACTCCGAACAGTGTCCTTGTGACAGTCATTGGAACCCTCGGCCTAGTCATTCCTTTTGTGAACATTTGAGCTATGCACATGGCACCACATTGGCTAGTAATCTGAAAAAAAAACACAAATTGTTTATTTAGAAAACTCTTGCCAACATGGATGCAACCACAATCTCTCATTCTGCCCAGTAGGCCCCACTCCCTCCCTTTTTGACGCCATCATGTCACAAGTTAGTTAGCAGTCCTTCCAGATTTGCTTCATTCTCCAGCAGGGCAGGTATATTTGTATAACAGCTCTCTGGCAATGGGACAGATTTTTCCCCACTACAAATGTTGGATTCAACAATTGCCTTTCCTGAATGTTGGCCCATGACCAATGTTTAAGGAATCCTCACTGTATCTGCAAGTGCTGCAAGTCAGGTTTGGCTCTATCTTTCCAAGCTTGGAATTACTCACATTATGCTACACGATGATTGTCTGCAATATTGTCCTCTCTTCCTCCATTCCTGCTTGGCCAGTTTCAAACTGGATGAGTGATACAAAAATTATAGAACAATACTCAAGACTTTGCTTTTACCAACCAAAACACCTCTTGTGGAATTGAGAAAAGGCAATGTGGTAGGATTACACCTTTTATGCAGGTGCCCCAAGAGGGTAAAGTTGACTTCCCCAATTTATAGGGAGGCTTAAAGATGAGCTGCTGATCTTCTGGGCCCCATGCTGTTTCCCAAGTAGCTGAATTTATAATTAGATACGTGCCTACTGACTCACCCAGATGCCATGCTAATCCGGATGTTCATAGAGCAGGGACAGTACCTATTTGGGCACCTACCCTTGGGAAGTCAGAGCTGGGTGACAATTGCACTAGGTTACATTTATACCTTTATGTCTTCTTCCTTTCATTTACAAAAGTAAAATGTGACAGCTCCAGATGTCCTGGATAAGATCCCTGCTTGGCCTGAAGGCAAAAAGCTGAATTGATGAGTGTAGCATTGCCCGGCATACCAGCTGGAATAGTGCCTTGAGTGTTGAAAGAAAGGTCCTCTTCTGAGAGCTGGAGGTACTTGTGTAGGGCCAGTCTTGCAGATCCTATGAGGGTAAAAGCAGGTAATCCCTCACCTGTGAGCCCTCACAGGTCATGATATTGGGGAGGGCAACCTGAATAGGACCAAAGCAATGCCATCCACCATCCATTGCCATCCACCTATACATGCTAGCTATGTAGAGATGCATGGATTAGGACGTTAACAAGCCCAACCTATAGCTACTACTTCTACCACTCTGTACCTGTCACAGCACACACACACACACACACACACACACACACACACACTCACTCACACACTCACACACACACATGTGCACACACACACAGACACACATGCACACACACACACACACATTTATATTGAAGGATTACAATTCCCAGGTCTAGAAATAACACCATGGACTATAATGAAACAGCCCTATTGCTACCTGTTGATATCCTACCCAGCTCAAGTCTGCAGCTCCACAAAGCCTCCAGAGAGAGGCGATGCTATGAAGGAATGCAAACATTTGCCTTGGAGTCAGAAAACCTGAGTGTCAAAAGAAAGTCACTGCCGCTCTTAGCAGTCAAATGAAGTTAAGAATCCCCACACTACCTGCCACCCAACAATATTGTCAGAAGTGTGCTTGGGCAACCTTAAAGTGCTCTAGAAAAGTGAGCGATTTTTCCTGCCTTCCTGCTCCCAAAGGGAGCCAGATTTCTCCTTCCTTTGATCCTCTCCAACACTAAGCCAACTCTTGTTGGCATTAGAATTATGATATTTACCATGTCTTCTCCCTGACTAGACTGTAAGCTCCCTGAGGGAAAGCACCATGTCCCATTTGTTATTCTAGCTCCCCAGCACCTGGCACAGGCCTTTGCATACAGTAAGCATTTACTGAATGTTGTTGCATTGAATGAAATTTGGGAGACAGATATTTATGAGTCATGAAGTCACCTTAGTGATACAGGATGAAATGAAGGAAGGTTGGGGTGGAGGGGGAGAGAGAAAACAAATATTTCACAGAAAAACAGCTATTCCTAAATAGTATGAATCAAGTATCCCTTCGTTAATGTGTGCATATAAAGTTCAACTGATGTTCTTCATTTCTTATACCATAATCTTTTTATAGAACACATCCACAAACCCAGCCCCCATCCACCAATCTTTCCCCTGTAACAAAGAAGCCAGATCTGACATTATATGCAACATTCTGCACCCATAGTTCCCCACCTCTCTATCAGAGAGAGGGGAGTCTGTTTCTTTTTTTTTCCGCTTTGTTACCAAGATCGGTTATTAGAATTGGGCTGCTTTTTCATATTGACTGTATTTATTTTTTTGAAGTAGTAGTCATTGTTTAGATTAATTTCCTGGTTCTTCCTGTGGATTTTCATTAAAGCCTAAAATGTTTCCAAGGTTCCTCCCTCTTCCTTGCTAGCCACATGGCCTGAGCAGATGTCAGTCAGAAGAAGGTATCTGACAGAGGATGGCCTCCCATCTTCAGCCCAGTGTCAGCTAATCCACTGCCTGTTTCTCAGGTGTCTTGTTTAAGACCAAACTGGGGCAAAGAGATGCTCATGTATGAGGACATGTCCTAGTGTAGTGTGCCCTTGGTGACACTCAAAGACGAGCTGTCCCTATTTCTATCTGCCTGTTTCATCCAGGGCAAGGATGCTTGTTCCTCCTCCAGGAAACCACCTCCCTAATACCATAAGTACAACTGAGCAATGAGCACAAAAGAAGCTCATTGTTAGTCACTGGCCTGGCCTGGCTGTGGGCCAGTATCGGTTGTGCCAATTATTAGGTGGAGATAGTAAAGTCAACTGGAGGAGGAAAAGGAATAGGAGGGAGAGTTAACTCAACACTGATTCGAGGGAAGATAACAGTGTGAGAGCTGGCTTTTATTTTTGTTGTTCGGTCGTTTTCAGTCATGTGACTCCGAGTGGGATTTTCTTGGCAGAGATGCTGGACTGATTTGCCATTCCTTTCTCCAGATCATTTGACAGATGAGGAAACTGAGGAAGACAGGGTGAGGTGACTTGCCCAGGGTCACACAGTTGGGAAGCATCTGAGGCCAGATTTAAACTCAGGAAGATGATGGGTCTTCCAGACTCCAGGCCCAGCACTCTATCCACTGTGCCTCCTAGCTTCCCAGTTGGCATTTATATAATGCCCTGATTATCTCCTATGAGCCTTCTGTCAATATGGTAAGGTAAATACTCCAAGTATTATTCCCATTTTAGAGATAGAGAAACCTGAGGCCCAGAGAGGCCTTTTCTGCTATAACATCAGCACTCTATCCATTATACCATACTGCCTCTCCTCTTCTAGCCCTGAGCACTCTTTCTAGCTCTGAAAACAGCAAACATATATCCTAGGTAATGGCTCTAGTTGCAGTCTTAGTGACAAGTTGAGGAAGCAAGGCTTCCACATCTCTACCCACAGCTACAGCTGCCAGCTTCACCTCCGGAACTAAAGTAGTAATAGAGGTATAATAATAATAAAAGCTCCAGAATTCAATTCAGTTCAAGAAACACTGATTGAGCATGTGCTATGTGCAGAACATTGTTTTTCACTATGCTATGGGGCATATCCATTCATTTGTTTATTCATTCAATATGCATTTAGACATTTACATGGATCTAGGCGCTAGGGATAGATATAACAGGAAAAACAAAACAGTCCCTGCTCTCTAGGAGCACACATTCTACTGGGGGAAGGAGGTATACACGGAAGAGGAAATATATAGTAATTCAAGCCCTTGAAGATGGGAGAGTGGGCTAAGAACTGGGCGGCCAGACAAGGCCTCGTGTAGGGAGAAGGCTTGGATTCTGAGGCGTACCGATTGTGCTTTGATGGCTGCCCCAAAGGAGTGGTTTAAGGAAGGGCCAGGGCCAAGATATCTTGACCCCTGGAGATGGTCTAATCTGACAGATCTCAGCTGGAAAGCTGCCATTCTCTAAGAGTGAGAGTTATAAGGCTGTGGAATTTGCCTCAAGTCAAACCTACTCCTAGTATCAGCAGGTGCAGATCTTCTCTGAACACTGCCCAAACTGCAGAAATAAGGAAGGGAGAGGAAGAGGAAGACATGAGAATGCTGTCCTTAACATAGCTGTGATCAGTGGTTGTTATTTGTCCTTGGTTCTCAAAGAGGACCATGACATCACAAAGGTGATGTCATGACATGCAAACGAATTGGATTTAAGTGAGGGAGGACTGTGCGAGGTCACCAGCCTCACTCTCTCCTCCAGAGCCATCTGGGGTCAGTGGCCAGATATAGATCAGGACAACAGCAGATGGCTGTGTTTGCAGTGGGAGACCTTGACCCTCTTAAGCTAAGGTCTTTCCTAGGTCTCAGTTTGACTGAGGCAACACCCATTCAGTGATTAAGGCTAGGTAAGAAATGAGGCAAAGAATGGCCTCTTCTACCTAGTCAAATAAAAAAAATCAATATGGGAGGGGAAGACCCAGAGGTTTCTGGGCAAAATAGAAGCAATTGCTATTTTCACTCACTCTGAGCCATCAGGCCCAAACAATGACAACTAAGTAGGGCTTGGGCTGGGACCTATTGTTAGCCAATCAATGAGAGCCAGAGCCAATTGAGTTTAAGGCATGGTTTGGAATTGATATTGTGACACGGGAGACACCGGCAGAGGATTGCCCAGCATAGTGCCCCCTCATCAGAGCAAAGCAGAATTGAAATAGCTCAAAGAAATACAAGATGTGTAAATTTAGAGAATCCACCCCAAATGTTCATCTATTTCATTATCTTGAACTAAATTGTTTTCAGTGGATAGAGTTAATAGCACAACATTCCCAGAAATTCTGACCTTTGGGAGATTTAAAGGATCCTGGGCCCTTAGCAGTCCAGCCCCCTTATCTTCAGTATGGTATAGTGAATAGGGTAGTGACTACACTTGGAGTGAGAAGACCCAGGCTCAATTTTGATGCCAGGGCCCAGGAAAGTCATTTCAACCTCCTGAAGATTTAGTTTCTCATCTGTAAAATGGGGGTGGACTAGATGAGCTACTGACATTAACTTGTGTAAATTCCATTTCTTCAGCGTGACTCCCGAGTCCACTCACACATACATACTGCTTCCACATTTTGGGGGACAGTGTGCAAAGCAAAAAGGCACAGACCCTATCTTCAAATCATGGTTCTTCTCTTTACTACCTTTGTGACACTGGGCAAGTTACTTGATCCCTCTAGCTTTTGTTTTTCTCATCTGGGTAATGGGAGATTGGACTAGATGGTGCCCAGGATCCCTTCTAAACCAATGGCGTCTCCTTACAGGGATGTTGTGAGCAAAGTTTTCCAGCACTCTAGAAATGGGAGTTATTATTCTTATGATAGTTACAGATGAAGAGACTGAGACCTAAAGTATCAGAGTCAAGATCTGAACCTGGCTCTTCACGGGATTGTAGATTTCAAGCTCTAAGCCATCTGAGAGATTGTCTGATCCAACCTCTTAAGGCTTACAGATGGGGAAAGTGAGGTGAGTGGTTTGTCTTCAGTCACACAGCTAATGAGGGACAAATCCAAGATTCACATCCAGGCCCTAGCCTCCCTTGATGTGGTCTACTTTGTCCAGATCATCCTACCCTGTTAACTAGAAACTATGGACAACCAGAACAATATCACCTTAAGGCTAATTCGAAAGAAACTCCATTTCCTGGCATATGCATTGCTCTATTAAACTGGAATTTCTTTCTTTTGATTTTTTTCCTCCTGCCCCACTATTCCTCTGGCAGCGGGAGCTATAGCCAACATCTTGAGGCTCATAATTGTGTCAGAAGCTTTGATATCTGGCCCTGAAGAGCAGCTATTACATTACCAAGGACTTCCAATGGAGCTTGGAATTATGTTAAGAATAATAAGACCATAAACTACTGCACACAATTAGCACACTTTATTCTTTCTCAAAGCCTAGCGTAGTGCTGCAATTGAGCTTATCTCTGGGCCCTCAGCAGGATGCCTAATGAAGATGAAAAAATATTTCTTTTCTATCAATGAATGCAGAAATTGATTTTATAATTATCAGTTGAATGGGGGAGGCAGTTACAACTCTGTGAAGGATTGAAAAAAAATTTTCTAAAAGAAATATCCATTTTCCGACATATTTGTAAGGCATTCCAAAGTTAGGACCCTGTCACCTTCCCGAAAGATTGTCCCTTTAATTTACTAGTCCCTCTCCCCACAACTTTTGCCTCACAGGTTCACCCAACTCTGCTCTGGGCTGAAACTCCAGGAATCCCACCAAATGAAGGAGAGGAAAATCTTTGATAGCTCCCAGAGTGAGAGTCATCTCCTAGACCTCCCTTTCCACCTGCATCCACAAATTGGCCTGCCAGCTGGGCACTGTGGACAACATTCTCTTCCCCATCTCCATGCCCTCTTCCACTATGCCTTGTAGCATCCCTAGTTTACTTGTCCTTTCCTCATCTCCCCAGGTGCTAATGCATATGTTATCTTGAAATGATCACTTTGTATGTGTTTTCCATTTTTTCACTTGGGTACCTCCCCATTGTATCCCCCAGTAGAATAGAAGATCCCTGAGGGCAGGGCTGTTTTTCTATCCCATTGTGCCTGGTGCATAGCAGGCACTTACTTGGTTGCAATTCAATGTAATTCAATGCAGGAAACATTTCATAAGCTGCCAATATGTGTAAGACACTACGCTAAGTGTCAGGACGCTGTGTGGAATTGACTTGAGTAAAGCTTTGGTAAAGCAAAAAGTCAGCTCTGACACTTACTGCCTGTGTGACCTTGAACAAGTCTCTCTTTGCCTCCTTTTCTACTTCTGTGAAACGAAGTGCTTGGCCCAGATGCCCTCCAAGGCCTCTTCTAGCTCTGAATCTATGATCATTAGTCCATGTCTACCAACAGAGAGGGTGAGAAGAAGAAAGGGGCAAAGGAGTTCCAGTCAGACCACCTTTACATAGAACCAGAGCTGAAAGA
This sequence comes from Gymnobelideus leadbeateri, assembly GCA_011680675.1. NCBI lineage: Eukaryota > Metazoa > Chordata > Mammalia > Diprotodontia > Petauridae > Gymnobelideus > Gymnobelideus leadbeateri. The sequence continues at coordinate 136,619 of WOXC01000358.1, forward strand.
ATGGGGACATTGGGCTTGAAGCATATTCATTCTCCATTTCCCTTTCCTTTAGGAAACAGTCTGTGCTCCCCATGAACAAAGAAGAAGTTTGACAGGAATCATTCTCAGAACAATTCCGATTCCCCCAAATAACCCAAGGACAGAGACTGCCACTTTGGCAGCCCATATCACTCCACATCATGAAATGATCCCCAAATCTTTTCATTTGTTCACCAAATGTTTAGTGAGAGCCTATGTAATCAGCATTGTGTTGGTTGCTATAAAGTATACCCCCCAAATTGCCAAATCCAGAGGTTTTTATAACACTTTTATAGCTTAAAACTGCATTAAGACTTTTGGGACACAGGGCATGGTCCCTGCCTCAAGGATGTTATAACTACAATGTAAACTACATGAACTTCACTTGACAGGTATTGGGGAAGCCATCAAAGGTTTTCGGGCTGAAAATTCACTGGTCTAGAGGGTGGCTATGGGCCTGGAAAGGAAAAAATTACTGGAGAGAACATGTGAAGGTCTACAAGATATACCACAGTTTCACACTTAGATCAATGTGGTAGAATGGTGATGCCATTGATGTTAATATAGCAGAGAGGAGGGGACAGAGTTTGGGGGAGAGAGAATGAGTTTGGTTTTGAACATGCCAAATTTGAGGTGCATGCAGAGGACATCTAGGTTGGAATGTCCAGCAGGCAAATAGAAATGTGGGTCTGCAATTCGAGGGAGAAGGTGAATAAAGATAGACATATAGATTTGGGAGTTATAGCAATGATAATTAAAATTATGAAAATGAATGAAATCGCCATGGAGAATACAAAAGACCATCGTGACAGCCAAGGAAGGAGAGAGGTTCAGGAAAAAAGGAGGTGGTCCACAGAGTCAATTTCTAAAGAGAAGTGAAAGAGGATGAGGCCTGGGGAAAAGGCCATTGGATTTGGGACTTTGGCTTCAGTCATTTTAACCTTTGAGAAAGCAGGTAAAATAGAAAGCCATAAATGGAAAAATATGGGTGGTGAGGAAACAGCAGCAGCAAATGTAGATTACTCTTGCAAAAAGCTTGTCAGCGAAGGGAAGAAGACGGAGAGGCCAATAGCTCAAGGAGGGCCTACAGAAAGAAGGTCTGGGGAGACAAGAGATATGGAAATTTTGTTTTAGATTTCATTGGTCCTCTTGGAGAATGAAGGATGAACAACAAGCAAATGTGGTTTTAGACATTTATTGATCCACAGGGACTTCATGTGTGGACCCCTTTGCAGAAACCTTCTAAAGAGATTCTTCATCTGAGACTGTCCCCCTTGCATGCCCCAGTATCTCAAGGATCCATGGAGAAAAACGAGTGGGGAGTTTTCTGTTCTATTGTTTGCGATTGTAATTGAACAGTCATTTATATGGAGTATTTCCTTTACAAATCAGATCAGTTTTTTTTGACATAACTTTTGCTTGTATGTGGACTTATATGGCTGTCACAAGTATGGAAGCTGAGAAAGATCATACAGATTTGGGGTGCCTAACAATTCACCTAGATCAAACTATGGGAACTCATCTATGCTTTTGTTCTTTTGGTCTTTGTTTAGTCATTTCCAGTTGTGTCCGACTCTTCCTGGGCCCATTTGGGGTTTTCTTCACAAAGATACTGGAGTGATTTGCCATTTCCTCCTTCAGGTCATTTGATGAGATGAGGAAGCTGAAGCAAACAGGGGGAAGTGACTTGCCCAGGGTCACACAGCTAGTAAGTTGGGAGGCCAGATTTGAATTTAGGAAGATGTGTCTTCCTGACTCCGGGCCTGGTATTCTATACACTTCACTACCTAGCTGACCCCTTTTTTCTTTTAAGCAAACTAAAACTGCCTGATTTATTATGACATGAGTCACATAAATACCTTATCTGAAGTCCTTATGATAAAGTCAACCAATCAATAGGCATGTATTAAGTACTAACTATGACTATGGGAAGAACTAGGGAACCAAAGACAGTCACAAACAATCCCTATCCTTAAGGAACTTATAATCTAATGGAGACAACACAGAAACAACTCTGTACAACAAACTATAATCAGCATAATTGGAGATCATTAACAAGGGAAGGCCCTAGACTTCAAGTTTTCCCAGAAACACTGAGTAATTAACCCCAAATGCTTAATCCCCTTTTAGGAACACCCCACCTCTTTGGTAGTCTGCTTGTCCTAATGTATTTGGTCTTCTAGTTCAATTCCTAATGTGTTTCAGGGGTCCTTGGAGAGATCATGGGTGGCCTATGGGTTTCATCAACCCAAAGAAATTTTACCACTAGGATTAGCCTTGGTCTACATGTGTTGGAGAGAGGCTCCTTTTTAATGAGAAAGAAGGAGGGAGAGTATCCCTCTCAAAAAAACAACCCAGATCTCATTGGTTGTAGCTTTCGGTACCCAACACAGGCCAGAGCAGAGTAATCACTTAAAGGAAGAAGGAGAAGGTGAGTATCTCAGGCCCCTCTGGGCCCAACACAAGCATCAGGACAAAGTGGTTTCTTTTCTCACCTGAGGGGGAAAGGTGGTAACTTCCAGATGATTTCATACACCTAAATCTCTGTGGGGAGAGCTACAAGAGTTCTGGAGTCTCTGTGAGGACCAAACTTTCTTTCTGAAAGTAGAAGCTTTTCTTTCTTGTTTCCTTCTATTTAGGTTTGCTGAAGTTCTTTGCAAAAGCACTAAGACAAGTTGATAATCTGTGAGAACTTTGTAAGATGATGCCTAACCAGACCTTTGGAAGTAAGTCTGAACCCCAGACCCACCAGTTAAGGTAGGCCTGTACCTTTATGGAAAAGTATTGATTTCTAGATCATTTGCATACGGTGCCACATGGAATTTGGGAACAAAACAACAACAAGAACCCACCCATCATTGGCTTGTAAGTCTTTGACTAAAGGGAGAGTGTGAAGGATATGATTATGCCCTCACTTCCCCCAACTCAGTTGGTGTAGTCATAAGGTCTGTTTTATTTACAATTTTTTTCCAATATCGAAACGTCTATATTCCTGATATAAACCCAGTGGGATTTTAGAGTCTAATCTTTTTTACATGTTGTTCTAACTGATATTTTAGTTCATATTTTTACATGGATATTCACTAGAGATACTAGTTTATAATTTTCTTTCTCAACTTTGTCTCTCTCTGGTTTAGAGGATTGTATTTGTCTCGTACAAGGTGTTTGGTAGGATGTATTTTTTCCTCTGTTTTTGTAACAATTTGCATAATATTGTAACTAATTGCTCTTTGAATGTTTGTTAGAATTCACTTGTAATCTGTCTGAACTTGGTTTCCCCCCCACTCACACACCTTTGGGAGTTCCTTTGTAATTCGTACAATAGCTTTTTTCTGAGATTGCACTACCTAAATTCTCTGTTATCTTATTCTGTTCATCTAGGTATTTTATATTATTGTAAATTTTCATCTATTTCTTTTAAGATATCAGGTTTTTGGCATATAATTGGGCAATGTTTCTAATTACTTCTTTTATTTCATCTTCATCTCTTATGAATTTCCCCTTTTCATTTTTTAATATGATAATTTGGTTTTCCTCTATTTTTAATCAAGTTACATAACAATTTAACTATTTTATTCTTGTTTTCAGAAAACTACTCCTAGTTTTATTTATCAATTCAATATTTTTATTCTCCATTGTTTATCTGTTCTTTGATTTTCAGACATCTGGGTTTTGTGTTCAGTTGACTTTTTAAATTTTGTCTTTTTCTAATTTTTTCGTTACATCCACAGTTCAATGAACTGTTCTTTCTCTTTTGTTGATCAAAGTGTATCCTCATCATATTTTTCTTTGATGAAATTATTTTTTATGATTTCTTCTTTGACTCATTTTTTTGCTATATGTAATTTAGTCTCCATCTAAGTTTACATTTTTTCCCCAAATGCCTGTTACTTGGTAATAACTGTTTTGCATATGGTTGGCAAAAGACTTGTTTAAGGTCTCTGCTCTCCTGCCTTTGTTTCAGTTTTGATACATTAGCACATGGGCTGGGACAACCTCTACCTCTACTTATTATTCCCTTCTTCTCGGTTTCCATCTTCGTTTTCTTTTAGCCCTTAGAATTCCTCCATTGTATTCCAAGGTTTTTTTCTTTTTTACTCACATCTAGGCCAACCTCAATGCCTGGATTAATACTTTGTACCAGGGCTAGGCCCTCTAGCCCCTGCACTCTTGGACTCCCCTGGTCCTCAGTTTTCTAGATGCCCCTGCTGTGCCACAGTTGAACACAGATGAAACATCTGGGATTAGATCCTGCTTCATCTCATGGTGGCCTAGTGCAAATACTGGCCTTGATCCCATCTATCATCCCTTTCCACATGATTGATGGCTAGCCATTGTCTCTGTTCCCTGCAGGATTCCTGAAAGATTCCAGCTAATGCACTATCTCTCTTCTGGCAAATACCTTCCAAGAGTGGACCCTTTCTCCTTCTGTGGCTCCAAGGGGAGCACTGGCTTCAGGCCTTTTGTTGGACCCCAAGGTATGTGTGTGCCCTGTCAGCTCCATCTCCTAATGACAGTGACCTATTGGAGTCTGACTCTGTCCCCTGTTGTAGCTTTAACAGGCCAGGGCTCAGATTCTATTGGCCACAGCCCCATTTATTGTGATGAAACTGCCTTCCAATCCCACTGTGTGCTTCTGCTCAGAACACCTGCAGGTCTCTAATGGTCTTCTTGAGATATCCTAGACTGTATAGAGGAGGTTACTGGTATTTCCCTTTGGTTTTATTGGTCATCATTTCCTCTGGTACTGGTTTAAATATTTGCTGGGACATTTATCAGGGCAATTGGACTGGCTCAGATCTACTACATTACCATCTTAACTAAAGTTCCCCCCCCCCATTTATTTTTTGTATAAATTTATTTGTCCTTAGTAAACATTCATTAAATGCCTTCTATGTGCGAGGCACTGTGCTAAGCACTGAGGATACAGAAAAAGACAAAAGATGGGGCAGCTAGGTGGTGCAGTGAATAGAGCACCAGCCCTGGAGTCATGAGGATCTGAGTTCAAATCCAGCCTCAGACACTTGATCCCACTTACCAGCTGTGAGACCTTGGGCAAGGCACTTAACCCCAATTGCCCTACTTTCCCCCCTCCAAAAAAGCAAAAAAAAAAATACCACTTCATGAGGGAAATCCCATCAGGTGGAAGCAGTCCCACATAGTAGGAGTCACACTGTGCCCACCCCTATCTTCACTATGATCATTCTTCATTCCCAGGGCTATACCATCCTACCACTGGATATATAATCCATCAGCCCCATACCACTACCACTCTGGGGCCCAGCTGCACCTGGGGCCTCATACGTCTTTGCTCCTTGACCACCAAAAGATTAACATGGAGCAACAGTTTGATTCTTCTACCTTTAGTTCTGATTATTTATATAGTACCCCTAGCCTACTTCTCTGACTTGGTACTCTCAATTTTACAGCTTGAGTCCCCAGGGGGTGATTTCTCTCACAAGGTCCAGGATACATCCTGTGAGTCTATACTCCTAAAACTTTACTCATAAGCCCCCACTGGTGATCTTCCAATCAAGTCATTTAAGGGACACAATTAACTCAGGCAGCTAGGTGGCGCAGTAGACAGAGTACTGGGCCTGGAGTCAGGAAGATGTGAGATCAAGTCTGGTCTTGGAAACATCAGCCTATGATCCTGGGAATGTCATTTAACCTTTGTCCTCAAATGCAAAATGGGATAATAATCACACCTACCTCCCCTTCCCTGAGACTCCCAGGGTTGTTGTAAGGATCAAATATTATCTCAAGTTAGATAATATTTGCAAATGGCACAATAAATGTTTGTTCCTTTCCACTTTCTCTTTCCCTCAAAGGAAAGTTTTTTATTAATATACATATTAAGAATTGTTCTCATCAATACAATGATCCATGACAACTCTGAAGGACTTGTGATGAAACATGCTCTCTATCCCCAGAGAAAGAGCTCTGGTGTCTGAATACAGATTGAAGCAGGCTTTTTAAACTTGATTTATTTTTTTGAGTATCTTTTGTCTGTTTTCTTTCACAACATGAATATTATAGATATGTTTTGCATGACTACACATGGATAATCTATATTGAATTGCTTTCCTTCTCAGTGACAGGGGCTGGCAAGGGAGGAAGAGAAAATTTGGAGCTCAAAGTTTTAAAAATGAATGTTAAAATTTGTTTTTACATGTAACTGGTGAAAAATATAAGTGAAACACTAAAACAAAAAGACTTGTTCAGTTGTTTTTAGTCATGTCTGATTCTTCATGGCCCCCATTGGAGTTTTCTTAGCAAAGATCCTGGAGTGGTTTGCCATTTCCTTTTCCAGCTCATTTTACAAATGAGGAAACTAAGGCAAACAGAGTTAAGTGGCTTGCCCAGGGTCACACAGCTAGGAAGTATCTGAGGCTAGATTTGAACTCGGGAAGGTGAGTCTTTCTGACTCCAGGCTTGATACTCTTTCCCCTGTGCTACCTAGATGCATATTAAGAATAGTAGCTATAGGGGCAGCTAGGTGGCGCAGTGAATAGAGCGCCGGCCCTGGAATCAGAAGGACCTGAGTTCGGAGCCGGCCTCCGACACTTAATCCGCACAAACAAAAACCTAGCCGTGTAACCTTGGGCAAGTTACTTAACCCCAATTGCCCTAAAGGGGCGGCTAAGTGGCGCAGTGAGTAAGAGCGCCGGCCTCGGAGTTGGGATGACCCGAGATCAGATCCGGCCTCAGAAAATGAGCACCCACGCATAAATAATGACTAGCCGTGTAACCTTGAGCAAGTTACTTAACCCCAATTGCTTTAAAAAAAAAAAAGAATAGTAGCTATAAAACATTGCCCTAGCTCTCCCACAAACACACACAGCATCCTTGGGAAGAGTGGGACCAAATTTGGGAATGCAACAGTAGTGAGGTGCATGTAGAGAGAATACATGTGGCAAAAGCAGCTCACATCTCTGGTATCCCAGGGCCTTGCTATCCCTTTTCTCTTCAGGAAAGCCTCATTCTGTTCCTTCCAAGAAGTGATTTCTCTACTCGCTTCATCTTTGATTTTTTCAGCTTTCCTTTTGTCTTCCTTCTCACTTGTTAGGGGAATTTCCTTGTTTCTCTTGCCTTTTCCTCTGCTTTCAAGCCCTCTGGGGCTAGATTTCTAGGTGACCTCAGTGTCATCACATAGGGAATAAAGGGGTCATCTGGGTCTAGGTCTCTGTCCTTAACCTTTAACAATAGAAGACTGGCCCCAGATGAGTTTCTTATCACTAGTCACCTTCCTTTCTGGCCTGATGCTCTGTTCTCTTCCAACCCGTGGCTTACCAGGTTATTCATCATGCATCATCTCCCCTTCCCTGAGATTTCTGCTCAGCTTCCCCTCCTCCTTTCCTTCACATGGCTAGGTAGGCGGAAGGTCTCTCCAGCTGGACCCTGCATCACAAATCTACAAGACTGCTTATTGTCCTGAGTGTGAGCAATTGATGAGGTGTAGGCACCCAGAACGAAACCTCTAAGCGGTCAAGTTCTCCAGTGTTAACTCACAACTTTGTCTTGAGGAATTGCCTTTTATCTGGCACATGACAGCTTCCTCTTTTGCAGGTAGGAGATGTTTTTAGAAAGCGACTATTCAATCCTCTTCCTGATCCCATGACCCACTGTGGGCATATTGTTATAGAAGGGGAAGAAGCTAGCCAAGAGGGCCAGACAGAAGATGAAAGAAGGCGTCTTGTATGAAGCAAGCACTTGGAAGATAAAAAGAAAGGGTGGGGATGAGGCTCCATGTGAGGCCTTAGCCTAAGGCAGTAGGAGAGGCAGCTCCTTCTTCGAGAAAGGAGGTAAAAAGGAGTGAATGAGTCAGTGGGTACAGATAAAGAGAAATCTTGCAGATGGAGAAGATGGAAGTTGGACAGGATTCACAATGAGGAACAACATTACTAGAGGGAACACTGGGGCCTAGTTTAGTGATGGCATATAGGCACAGCCCTGAATCCCTCTTTGCAAAAGGCTCTAGTTCAACATTCTTTAACAGTTCACAAAAGTCCTGATTCATTTACATTGGAAGATGAGTATGTCCGGGTTGGGAATTCTGGCTGGAGCATTTGTACACTGGGAAATGATGGAGAGTGGGAAGACATATGTATACCATAGCTTCTGTATCTATTTCACACAGACTTTGGAGTACCCAGGAAGGGCGTCTGTGTTTTGGCATTTTCTCAGGATGAGAGATTGGGGCCCTCAAACACTTTAAAATATACAAATGACTTCCCTGCTTCTAGCCTTGTGAGGTAGGTAGTGCAAGGATTACATATCCCGTGGTACAGATGAGGAAACTGAGGCTGAGGGGGGATCAGTAGGTTGCCCAGAGTTCCCCAGAACTCTCCGCAATCCCACTCTTTATTTGGCCTTTAGCCCTACTCCAGGAATTTGCATCGAATTATATTATAACTCAATAGCATCCTTGGAAGGATTTTAGAGAGCCATAAATTTGTACTATTCTTGGCAGTCTAAATATTTGATGGCCAGCTTGTATGAATTTGTGTCTAGTTGGAGGAAAAAATCTGAAATTCAGTCTGTGCTTTTAATAAAAAAAAATAATAAACACGTGGAAAGCACTTCTGCCCAATGGAAGCTGGCTGACATTGGCATGGCCACATGAATAACTGTTTAGCTGCCATCTTGTGGCAAACTATAGACATGGCAAGAACCTTGGAAACCCATAGACGGATGGAATGCCACTGGAGAGCTCATTAAGCCCAAGTTGCTCATTTTACAAAGGGAGAAACTGAGGCCCAGAGAGATGAAGCTGAAGGCTTCACTATCTAGTACATATTTCATTTCCCAAATCAGGGGGTTTACTTTTATTTCTTTTTAATTGTGTTTTTCGGTAGTTTTCTCCAGTTTTAGAATGAGGGAACTGCACTAACGGATGTCCTCTCCTTTCAGGGCCGAGATGCTGCCTGTACATTTCTTTCTTTTCCCTTGTTTGGCGAGAGGCGCCACAATTCAAACATTTACCCAGAACCATGACTAGGAAGAGGCACGTCGGGCTTTGTCCCATGGCGCCAAATATAGACAAGGCTGCATTGAGAGCAGCCCCATAGCTCCATAGCACTCTCAGTCTCTGGGCACCATAGCTGGCACACATAATCAGTTAGTATAGGAATCTATCGGACAGGTCAGGGCAAGTTCTTCCATTGTTCTCCACTATGTGGTATCCTGGAGCACTTGGGCAGGTCCTGGCAGGACAGTGACCTCCCTACTCTATTTCAATGCCCTTAGTGCCAAGAGGGAGGTATACTGTGGTATATTGGAATGAGTGCTGGATTTGGAGTTGGAAGACACATGGACGTGAATCCTACCTCAGGCACCTACTTAGTTGGCTGTGTGATCCTGGACAAGTCACTTTACCTCCATGATGCTCAGTTTCCTCATCTGTTAAGTGAGGATAACAGTGTCTGTAGTACCTGCCTCCAAGGGTCATGATTGTGAAGCTCCTGTGGCATCTTGGGGGGGGGCAGTGGAGGGAAAGGATAATAACCTTAAAAGTGACATAGAAATGCCAGTCGTTATTCTTGGGTGTGTGCGAACGTGTGTGTTCCAACTTGAGATGGACAATACATTGAAGTCTTGTGTCTTACATTCTTCTGGTGAACTCACTTCCCACTGCTAAGAGTGGCAAATTCCACCCTGCCCTGTCCCAGAACACCCCCTTGCCTATAGGCCTACTTTGTGGGTTATGATCTGCCTCACTTTCAGTTTAAAAGTATAGAAGGAGGGGCGGCTAGGTGGCGCAGTGAGTAGAGTGTTGGCCCTGGAGTCAGAAGGACCTGAGTTCGGTTCGGGCCTCAGACACTTAACACAAACAAACAAACAAACAAACAAAAAAACCTAGCAGTGTGACCTTGGGCAAGTTACTTAACCCCAATTGCCCACCAAAAAGCAAAAAACAAAACAAAAAAATATAGAAGGAGTCCGTGCCTTTGAACTTTGTCTTGCCTCCAGTCCGCTTCTCTCCCTATTAGCCAGCTGTTCTGACACTGAGCGCACTATCCCCCCCAGCCCAGGACCGTGTCACACACTAGCTATCTCTTGCTTCTGTCCTTGGTACAGGCTGGCCCCCATACACACCTGTACTGCTATCCCTCAGGATCTCTGCTTCCTGGAAGCCCTAGCTTGCCTCGGGGCTCAGCTCAGGGGTCACATTTAGCCCAAGGCCTTTCCTCATCTTCCATGTCCCCCTCTTTGTCACCATTCTCTCCACCCTCTACCCCTTCCCTAGTTATCTTGCATTCATTCCGCATATATTTGCCATTAGTCATTTGTATACGTGTTTCCCTCAGTAAAATGTAAGGTCCTTGAGGGCAGGGATCATTTCCTTGGCATTGTGGCTTCCCAAGCCCTAGCATGGTCCCTGAAGTGTGGTAGACACTTCATAAATGCATGCTAAATTGGATCGAATTCATGTCTGGGTTCAGATACTTGCTCTCTCAAGTTATACTTAGAGGTCCGCCACGCCAGCTCCTGTGGCTGGGCTTCTCCACACCTGGGCCTTCAGCCCTCTGTCTCTCACTGGCTTCCTGCAGCCTGAGCATCCTGCTATTGCCCTCCTCCACCTGGTATCGTGTCCTCTGGGGAATCTCAGCCCTCTGCCTTCACATTACACCTTCCCTACCTTTGTGTGTGCCCCAGGGCCCTGCACTAGGCCTGCCCACTCACAGCTTGCTTCCTGGCTATTTTCCTCAGGCTGAGTCCAAGCCCCCAGTTTTAGATGTGAGTTCTTTACCTCTGGCTTGTCATTTCTTCTTCCTTCGTAGCACCTCTAATAACAGCAGAGAAACCGAAATTGGATTTGAATCCCAGCTCAGACACTTACTACTGGTGTGATCTCAGACAAGTCCTTTACCTTCCCATAGAATTCAGATTCCACATCAATAAAATAAGGCTCATACATATTCCTGAAGTGGGGCTCGAAGTCATTGAGATCACAGGTGTCCAAGTACTCTGTGAACTGTCCTGTGTAAAGGCAGAGTGTGCCTGCATTGAGGCTCGGAAGCCCAGCTCTGAGTCCCACACTGGCCTTTACTCATGTTGGAGCTTGCCCTTCTGGGCCTCATTTGCCTTCTCTATAAAATGAAGGGATTAATGTTCTTTCCTGCTTTAGATCTTTGAGCCTCCGACCTTTTAATATCAGGCAGTCATCCCCTGCCCTTAAGTGTTTACCATGTGCCAGGCACTGTGCTCTTGCTTCTGAGGGCATGGGAATCATCCCTACAGTTGGCTCATTTTATTTAAGAAGGCAGGGTGTGTGATGCATTTCTATATAAAAGGAGTTCCTATGAAAGTTTGAGTATGGAAAGAGTGGGTCAGTGAGATATGGATATATACTATTTTGAATCTCTCCATAGAAATTGCCTTTTTATTTAAGGCAGAGTAGTAGTAGTATGAAAAACTTCAGCTCAATTCTCCATGTAGTCCTTTGGGAGTTTTTCTGTCTGTTTTTTCCCCATGTCTTCCTTACCATTAGGCTGCTACTTGTCACTTCTTGCTACTTCTGGTATGACTGCCTCTAGCAACTCCCTATGATCCCTTTTTCCCCTCCCTCTAATTTCCTGCTTCTAACCTTCAATGGGCCAGAAACAAGATAAATGACTTGTTAAAATTGTGTGTTGAATAAGAGTAAATGATCTCTGACTGAAGGCCTAAATGTACTTTGTATAAAGTACACAGATTTTAAGCTGTAGATATTATGACAGCAATTTCAGCTCCTCAGAGGCCTTTTAACACTCTCAGTTTCTTAGCTAAATTCTAGATGGTTAAAGTCATTTTAAAAAATCTGAGCTCTGGTTGAGTCGAATATTATTCCACTGTCTTTTTATTTCAGCAAAAGCTGTGATCAGAAGTGCTGGACCATCATGGTGCATATAATAGAGTAAGCCAGTGGTGGGGAACCTGTGGCCTCCAGGCCACATGTGGCCCTTTAGGTCCTCAAGTGCGGCCCTTTGACCGAATCCAAACTTTTTGTTCTGTGAAGTTTGTATTCAGTCAAAGGTCTGCACTTGAGGACCTAGGGGGCCATATATGACCCCAAGGCTGCAGATTCCCCACCTCTGGTAAACTATCCCACTCCAAGTCTTGGGTGAGAGTCCCCAGGCAAGGTTGGAGTAGAGAAACAGACCCCAGGAAAGATAATCTAACCTGAAACTGCCCCAGGACATCTTCTTCGATCTCAGTACCCAGTTAAGAACACCAAGCTAAATCAGTCACTCCTTGTAATCTGCTTGAGAAGGTTGCCCAGTTTAGCTTTGCATCTCTGGTACCATCTGCTAGGAAGATTAGAATCCTCAGCAAGGATCACCCACCTACCCCGCTAAGTGTACTCTGGAGCCATGACGGGATGAGTCTCCTGGGTTTGCTCCATGGTCTCTGGCCTGACACCAGAGGCCAGGTCAGGGCACAGGCCTTGTGTGATCACTTGGCATCACTGTGTCATTCAAGTTTACCATCTTATGAGATACTATCCATGTGCTGTGTCCCTAGGGCACCCCATTAAACTATAACAGAACCTCAGTTTTACTGTTCTCTTACCATGCTGCTGTTCATAGCTTTAAGAAGTTAAAGTATTCAGAGACCTTTTTGAAAATAGCCAACAATTAACCATCAGGTCCTTTTCTTGGATAGCAGGGCAGGCGCTATTGCTCACAAAATCAGGAGACTGGTGTCTTATAACCCAAAAAGGGCATTTATTTTATTTATTGCTTTCAGATAATAACAGGAAAAGGGATATTATAAAAATCCCAGTTGATATAGAGTATCTTTAAAGAAATATTTATTGAGTACCTTGTATAATAGGCACTCAGATCTTTTTTATTGGTTACATTATACATTCTACTTTCTACTACTAACTCAAATAATAATCCCCTCACCCCCAAAAGAAGAGCCTTTATAAAGTAACAGTGCTTAGTAAATGGCACAATCTAGAGATGGGCAAATGAATGGATATTTAAGTTCTGAATATCTTCATGATGACATAGGCAATGTCAGTTTTCACATATGCCTTGGTGCAGCATAAAGTATATTTTCTTTACACATATAAATGTGTCTCTTCCCCTTCTTATGGTTCCATATAGGAAGAGTTGTTAACATGCTGCTTAAGAGCTGTGGGAGAGGAGACCATCTCAGAGCATTCTCTCTACTTCTGTAATGGAAGTTGACCAAATCACCAATAATAAGAGAAATACTAATTCAAAAAATCGGGGCGATTAGGTGGTGCAGTGAGTAGAGCGCTGGCCCTGGAGTCAGAAGGACCTGAGTTCAGATCCAGCCTCAGACACTTAACACACACTAACAAAAACCTAGCTGTGTGACCTTGGGCAAGTTACTTAACCCCAATAGCCCTCCAAAAAGCAAAAAAAAAATCAGAGTTTTCACTTCACCCCCAGCAAATTGTCAAGAAGGGGAAAAGATTATAATAATCAGCATTGGTAGAGCTGTGAATGCATCAAAGCATTCTGGAAAGCAATCTGGAATTAAGGTAAAACAAAAGCAAATGTGGCTCAGTCCATATCCTTTCAACTAGAGATGCTCCTGAGAGGCATATGCCCCCAAGATCAAATGTGAAAAAGGTTTCATATAAACCACAATATCCATTGCAGCCCTTTTTTGTGGCAGAAAAGAATTGGACACACAAGGTGCTCATCAGTTGAGGAATGATCAAGGAATCATGGTACATGAATATAATATTGAATATAATGTGATATTGTACTATTAGGAATAATGAAGACCAAAAATTCAGAAAAGCATGCAAATACTGATGCAGAGTAAAGTCAAGGGAGCCAGGAGAATAATAGATGTGACTCCAACGACAGAAATGGAAAGAGCTGCAACTACCCCAACAAATAGAACGCTGTGTAATTATGATGGCCAAGCTTGGCCCCACAGAGATGATGAAACAGAGCCCTGAGGTAGGGAACTCTACTGTCAGACTCGGCAGCTGCACGTACTGAACTGTTTCTTCCCCTCTTTCATCTCTCCTTTCTTACAAGGAGCAATTCCCTGGGCAGGGAGAAAAGAGAGGGATGGATTTGGAAATGAAGGCGGTGTGACAACAAAAGATATCATTTTTAAATGTTTCAAATAATAAAAAGAATAAAGAACACACCACCAAAAAATTCAAAGAGTATATGAAGATTAAATCAATATAAATCTCTATATATGTCATCCACACTAATACAAGAGGATGAGCTAAAGAAAATATGCATTGATCTAGAACAATATTGGCATACATGAGGGAAGGTTATGAGAACTCTGAGCCACCACTTTGGTGGCCGATTTGGAGAGACCCTTACAAGATAGGGCAAACACTGGAAACTGGCATGGTTTGATTCACATACTTCAGTACTTCAATGGCTCATGTTTCCATGGAGGCAGGCGAGGTTCCGATGGTGCAGACCACCACGCATCCATCTCTCCTTATTCTTTGGGATTCTGCTGCACGTCCTCCTAGAAATCCTCTAAAGAACAGAGATGTCAATAGGGTGGGGTGACTGAAGCTTTGTCCATTAGGTGCCAAATCAGAGGGCACTACAGTACTCACATTCTTTCAGCTTAACTCTGAGTTAGTGAAAATAATTAGGTAAAAGCAAGTTTTGAGATGACAGGCTACAATAAGCTCCTCCCTGACCCTGTCTTTCTCCCTCCACCCCCTCAAGGACTTCTGGGTCTTTTAATACCTATTGGGTACCAGCAGAGCATTTGAGCTGCCCCTTGTTCTTGCTACATGACTAGTCCACTTCCTTTTCTAATCATACATATCTGTCTCATATATCTGCCTCATGAATATGGGCTTTATATGTGACCTTGTATTGAAGTGATTGATTTCCTAACAACTAATGCAGAGCTGGAATTTCCCCAAGCAGAAGACAGGACCAGGGTTTGGTATGCATTTCAATAGGAGCCTACTTTAAAGGGAGAAATACAAGGCCTGGGATTTTGTCAGTGTGGGTATTACCTCCCCTACCCCAAACACAAGTCTCACCCCCCACCCCCCCACCCCACCCCCACACAGACTTAATTAAATGGCCTTTGTGAATTGCTGTTGTAAGAAAAAAAGTTATCAGCAGGTGGCCAAATTGATGCTGATAGAGGATTTGTAAAGAAATATTTATTGAGTACCTTCTATACAGTAGGTACTCAATAAATACTTGTTGACTGATTTCAAGTTGCCCTTGGAAAATAGACACACAGTCCCTAGCCTGGACTGTGCTTAAAGCCTTTCCGGTTTAGTAGGGCCTATAGGTGATCTTCACTGGTAGAAACTTCAAGAACTCTGGGTGGGTCTTCTCAACATGATGAGGAAGCATCAGTGAAGATGATAGAAAATGACTCCACTCTATAGGGTAAAATGTTACGGGACTTCCTATGGAAGCAGGAAAGAGGAAGAGCTGGTCTTCATAAGACTGCTCCACTCTACCTGTTTGCCATTTGAGAAAACTTCCAAACAGTTTCTAGGTTATGGATCTGTCTCACCAGGGAAGGCCTCACCCCAGGAGAAGTGGGAGAAACAAGCTGAAATTCCTTGGATGAAGGGGTATTTCCTTTATTTTCTAGTTCTTAAAGAGTCCGAAAGTCAATTTTGATTAGAATGATTCTTCTTTTCCTAAGCCATTAATTCTCATTCACGGAAGCCCAAGTTGTTCTGTCTGAACCATGTACATCTTCATTCCATTAGGGTCTCCACTTCCTTAAGAGAATTCCCTTTTCTGGAAGACATACTATCTCTATTCTTGCGGAGCTGGGAAACTCTCAGCTTGAATAGGCGCCGGCATCTCTCTTGGAACTGGTTTCCAACAAAACAGTAGAGAAAGGGATTGATGCAGCTGTTCGCAAAGCCCATGCAGATGCCAAAAGGCATGGCAGTATCGATGGCCGAGATCACATCGCAGTTAGTGATGACGTGCAGCCATGCCAGTGTATCCAAGAAAGTTAAAACGTGGAAGGGGAGCCAGCAGATAACAAAAGCCAGGACAACTGCAGCTGCCATCTTCAGGACCCTATCTCTCATGAGCTGGTTCTTCCCAAACCCACTTGCCTTCATCAAGTGCTTTCGGATGCCAGCATAGCATGTGGCTATGAACACCAGCGGGATCAAAAAACCAAGTGCATTCTTCATGAAGGCCATCCCTGCTGACCACTGTGAATACTTCTCAGGAGGGAAGGCCATGATACACGCATTCACTCCCAAGTGGTCAATGGGCTTGATGTCTCGGAAATAAAATGTTGGCAGGGAGGACACACAGGCCAGTCCCCACACAAGGGGCACGATAAATGACATCTGCCATGGGGTTCTTCTCTGGGACTGGAAGGGGTAGACAACAGCTTGGTACCTATCTATACTCATGCAGGTGATAAAAAAAACACTGGCATACATGTTCAGACACAGGAGAGCACTGGAGATTTTGCACATCACTGAACCAAAGAACCAGTTGTAGCCATAAGAGTAATAAGTGGCCCAGAGTGGCAGAGTGGCTAGAAACAACAGGTCTGCCATGGCGAGGTTGAAGATGTAAATGCTGGCAACTTTTTTGGGCCCCCGGTGGCAACAGAACAGGGAAACCACGACGCTGTTGCCAATTAAACCAAGGACAAAGATGATATAGTAGAGAGCAGGAATAAAGGCTAAGTGATACCCTGAGAGCTTCAGCAAGCATTTAGCAGCTGACGCATTATTGTTAGAGGTGTTGATGGGTCCTATGTATGGATCGTTAACCATATTTTCACTTTTGATGGAAGATGAATAGTTGTTCTTTATGTCAGATGGGATCAGTGAAATATCAGCCTGAAATCTTTGTGAAGTTAAGTCACTGGTCATACTCCTTTCCCTGAAATTGACAAAATAAAAGCATTTAGGATATTCACATCTCAAATGCCAATGTCAGGTCTATACCTGGAAAATATCTCTACCCCCAGAGAGGTGATGACAGAAAAGGTCCATATTTACACTGAATACTTCTGTAGTAGCAGAAAACTGGAAAGCAAAGTGGCTTCAAGTCCTGGCTTTAGAGTCAGATTTGAATAGGTCTGGAATCCCAGCTTTGCCACACACCATCGTCACCATCCTGAAAATTGCTTTACCTCAGTTTCCTCATCTGTCAAATGAGGGAGTTAGATTGGTAAACCGCTAGGGTCCATCCCATTGCTAAGCCTATAATGAATGCTATGATCCTATTAGCCTATGAAGTGTCCACTGATCAGAAAATGTCAATCACGTAATAAAAAAAAAGCATCACTAAAGGACGTAGCTGGGGGGAACAGTAGAAAGAGTGCTGGGCCTGGAGTCAGGAAGACTCTTCCTCCTGAATTCAAATCTAGCCTCAGATACTTCCTAGCTGTGTGGCTCTGGACAAGTCACTTCACTTTGTTGGCCTCAGTTTCCTCATCTGTAAAATGAGCCGGAGAAGGAAATGGCAAACCCCTCCAGTATCTCTGCCAGGTCAGGAAGAGTCAGACATGACTGAACAACAACAACATCAATAAACATTTTTAAAAGAAAAAGAACGGGCTGAAATCTCAGCTCTGCCACTTCCTGCCTGGGTGACCTCGGACACGTGGCTCAGTTTCCTCATCTAAGGTCCCTTCCAGCCCTGTCTATAATGCTATGGACTCTGCTTCTGAAGGGAGAGAAGGCAATATTTTCTCAGACATGGCAAAAGAGAAATTGAAATTCATGGACTGAAAGTTCTAAAAGAAAATGCCAAGGAAAAAGCATTTTCTTCCCTATCCTTTTCTCTTTCCTTCCTCTGCCCTATTCACCATCACCCCCATTCCCGCCCCCCACTCCCCACCACCGCCCTTCATATTTTCCACAGGCTTAAGGGGAAAAGAGCTATTTAAGAAGATTAGCTGTGGAGGAAAGTGGACAAAACAGAAACAGAAAGGAAGCTCAGAAGGAAACAAAGTCTATGTTTCAAAGAACCTGGTCCATACTTCTGCCTCTTCATATAGTCTCTGGATGCCACAGTACTGCCTGCTTTAACATGAGAAAATCTCCTGTTACAAGTTCCTGTAGGCAAATAGTTTCCAAACCTTGAAAGAGGTCTTCATGTTAAATTATAGCATTTTAGTGGGTCTTCTGTGGTGGCAGAACAAGAAAACAGGCAAAGTTGTTGGGTTGGGATCAGGTAGAAACAATTCTCCTTGCCAGGGAAAAAATGTGATACGACATCTCCCAATTCGACAATTTCAGGTTAATTGAGCCATCTTTGAAAAGTACTAATACCCAAGCCACACATTCTCATGATACAAATCTGTTGGTAACTGTTTAATATGCTGCTGCTATTTTGGAATCATGAAAAAGCTAAAGGTAAGTGAGTCCTAAGTATCCCTATGAGAAATAGAAAAAGCACCCAGAACATAGTTTGTGAGCTAAAAATACTGTCAGCTGTCAGCCAAGATCTGTCTTAGAAACAAAGAAAGTAATTTGGGGACAGTCCTCTGATTGTCCCGACCTAACCGAGGCATCTGAAAACAACTAAAACAAGTACCACTTGAAGGTCGACCAGAGCCTTGAGTTGAAAATATAGTTAAATTATCATCAATCAGCTTCCCTAATTCCCCACTCTTTACAGCTGCAGAACACGGAGTTGATCTTCCAGATATTTGTGGGATACTGTATTAATGTGGATAAAAAGTCAATGCCTTCCCTGAAATATTATCATATAGTTCACTTTATATTTCCCAAAGCTAATTACATATAAATATCTCGGACTTACCTTAAAAATGTAGGCTGAAAAATATTCCACGCCTCTGCTTAGCCTTTCCTCTGGACTTCAGAACATAAGAGCTGCAGATCTCTGGTTTCCTTCTTAATATGTTTGGTTTGTCCACTGGGAGTCTTGAACCGACATAATTTGCTGGCTGACTTCTGAACACGTGCCAGCTTTCCAGAAATTTTTTTTTTTGGCAGTAAAACATCCATCTGAAATTCTGCCTGCCCTGAATCATGAGAGCTCATCCAAATCAATCCACACACCCCCACCTCCAAACAAAGCACAGTTTCCACAAGTCCACAAATAATTTCGAAGTCAATAGCTCAATTTAAGGAAGGAATATCCTATTTACTTCCATAATTGCCTCCTCCCTTTTCCCTGATGTTTATACTCTAAAATGAGTTGGGCAGGGGAGGGGGAATTATGCAAACATCCCATGGTTCTGGGCTACCAACGCCCTTGGCAATTTGCATCCTTGAAATTCTCGCTCATATCTGATATGATTGGACATTGGGATTGGATCCATCATTTGAGAAACATTAAAAAGATAATATCTAAAGTGCAATCTATGAGTATGATTAAATTAATATCTTACTCTTCTATTAAGTAAATAGACATCTCCTAGGCACTGGGGATACAAAGAGAAATTGGAGGAGCCAACATGTTACATTGCAAAGGGAGGGGGGAGCCCCAGGACCAGGATCCAGAGCCATTGCTGCCATTTCTCACCTCTGGGATCTTGGACATCTTACCTCCTCATTGGCAAAATGAGGCAGTTGGGATCTAGTTTGAACTCCATTATCTCTGATTTGCTAAAGGGATTCACCCAGATTTCCAAAGGAATCGGTAGCAAAATAATTGGAATTTCAATGTTATATTTCTCCCTTACCTCAGCAAGTCCTCCCTGCTTAGAGCTAAAGAATTTCTTTAGTATAGTTTGAAGTGTATTTGGTGGAGAAGGGAGGCAAATG
Source organism: Gymnobelideus leadbeateri (assembly GCA_011680675.1). Lineage (NCBI taxonomy): Eukaryota > Metazoa > Chordata > Mammalia > Diprotodontia > Petauridae > Gymnobelideus > Gymnobelideus leadbeateri. The sequence goes on from WOXC01000358.1 coordinate 156,342, forward strand.
GGAGAGGGGGAGACGAGATTTCCAAGTGATGGAAAGGTGGTATTTGCACACTGTATTTCCTCTCAAGTTTCAAATTTGAGAATTAAGAAATAGGGAAAGCTCATAAGTTCTGGGGGAGAAAGGGAAGACCCCCGCCAACCTCACAGCCATGTGTTGATTCACTTCGCTTAACTGTATTTATTTGTTAGAAGGGAGAGTTGGGGGGAGGGGGTCTGCAAGTCGTTTGGAAACAACTGATATAAAAATGCATTTATTTCAGAAAAGGAGGGAAAGAAGCAGCAGAACTTTTCTACTGGTCCCTTTGGAGGGCACTAACTTTGAATACTGACTGGGGAGAGGTCTTTGGAACATGCAGCTGGTGGAGGGAGGAATTGCAAAAAGGGTCCCCACTAACTAGCTCTCCCCTCCCTTTACCCCAGCCAATGGCAAACATCTGGCTACTCTTAATTTAACTCTGTCTGGGATGGAAAGAACAAAGCTTGGGGTATTCAGAAAAGCTTCTGTATTCACAGGGAATTTGCTCCCTACAAGGGGAAAAATAAAAATACTTGTGTCTCTGTGTGTTGGGGGTTGTGGTGGGGAGGAGGCTCATACGTAGGAAAAATCTGTTTTTCAGTTTCTCTCAAAATGTGTGGAGGGAAACTTTTCATTGTGTGCTCTACAATAGGGCATCAACTCAGAAAAGAGGGCACCTGGGCTGAGAGCACAGATTTTGATGGTACTTTAGGTGAGGAGGCATTTTGCCCCTGTTATCTCATTGGATCCTCACAACAACCCTATGAAAGATGATGTTGTTCTGATTTTATAGATTAGGAAACTGAGGCACAGAGGGTTGAGTCTCACAGGTAGTAGAGGTCTGAGGCAGCATTCGAAGGCAGGTCTTCCTGACACCAAGTCCCACATGCTAGCCACAAACACAAGTATCCCTCTGCAGTGACCGTCTCTGCAGTTGGTCAGACTCTTTCCCTGCCCCATTTATTACCCTCTCTCAAGCTCCTTGTAGGGAAACCCCGAGGAGGTCAGAGAAGAAATTCTGTCCTGTCCGTTGCCTCAGGGATACGTGGCTTTTACCAGCCCAGAGGAGCAGAGCGACTTTGTGTGCAGTCCTTCAGTCTTCCAGAATGGTGAGTGCTGACGTAAATGGAGTTTAAAGAACCATCCGCTTCCCAGAAGGTGAAAAGAACATTGACTGTCTTTCTTCATTATTTTCAGAAGGAAAATTTCACAAGTCTGAAAAACATTTCACAACTATAGGGAGTTACCAAGCAAAGCATATGTATGTGTGTTTATATGTATACATATGTGCAATGTGTGTGCATAGGTGTCCGTAATAGACACACATGGGTGTGTATGTGGACACACATAAATATGTAACATATATTATAGAGAGACAGGCAGACAGAGACAGCTGAAGCCAAAAATCCAGTCTATGCCTATGTTGGGCAAAGCCGTTGACAGTTAAGTCAACAACATAAATAGAATGGTATGTAGAGTAAATGCCTCTCCCACTTGTGGAAAAATATATGCTTTTTTTTTAAGTAAAAGACAGACTTTGCAAAGTCTAAGCCATTGAATTTAGCATTCCCAGCGTGTGCTGCCTTCCAGAAAAAGCACAGCTGGGTTATAGGAATTCAGTCCGAGCCATAACTAAAGAGTCACCAAGGCTTTTCTCGAGGTGACAAATTTAGAAGGTGATGAAATTATTTCAAGTCCAGCAGCAGAAGAACAACAGACCTTAGTATCTAGTTAACAAGAAAGTTTATTTAAAGTGGGACGCTACAATATGGCCAATGGGGCCAAGTGCCCCCAGGCCCCTCCAGGCCAGGCCCACGGCCCTCAGCACCATAGTCTCCCTGGCAGCCTATGTCTCAGGGACTGCACCCCCACGGGGCAGTGGCCCAAACTTCCTCTCTCTGCTCCAGGTTAGGGCCCAGCTCAGGGGTTTGTAGTGCTTGGCACAAGAGTGAGATTCCCTAGTTACACTTCGGAGCTAAGTCACATAGGTGGCTTGGCATTCACATTGATTTTTCCAGCAAAAATGCTGCTTGACCAGGGCCTCCCTAATGAAGTTTGAGGCCCGGGACATTCTCTGGGGGGAAGAGGAAAGGTAAAGTCTGGACTAGAGCATGCCCTGCACCAGATGGAGACCACCCCACTCCCACATAAATTTGTGTCCATGTTAAAATGAGTATCAAGGATGGACTAGGAGAGAAAAGGAGGCAGGGGGCAGTATGTAATCAGGGAGTGAATGGAGTGCTCATTGGAGGGAAGCTTTGTCTTGTGGAAGGGGCTATGGGTTTCAACAACTGTGCATTTACTAAGCATTTACAAAGTGCTACCACGTGGCAGACCCTGTGGATATGGGGGCAAAAACAGAACAGCAGCCTATACCTTCGAGAAGCCCATATTCTACTGAGGGAGTCACCACACACAGATAAGGAAATTTAGAGTATATACAAATCAAAGCAAATTAACTGGGCCGGGAGGGGGGGGAGGGGAGGAAGCATCAAGCACAGGGAAGCAGGTGGGTCAGGAAAGGTCTCATCCGGGAGGTGGTGCCTGAGCTGAGTTGTGAAGCGAGTTAGGGGTTTGAGGAGAGCATGCCAGGCGGGCCAGGCAGGCCAGGCAGGCAGTGGTATAGTGTGAGTAAAGGCAGTGACATGGGAGGGGGAAGAACTACAAGGCCAGTTTGGCTGATCCATGTGAAATCAGGCTGGAAAGACAGGTTGGAGCTGAAGAATAAAGAGCAGCAAATGCCCAAAAGAAGTTTCTATTTTGACTTGGAGGCAATAGGGAGCTCCTGAAGGCTTCAGAGAAAGAGCAGGTCAGGCTTGGAAGTTGTATGGAAAATGTGTCAATGTATCAGTAGTCTAAAAATGTATCAATGTATCAAAAAAAAACTATTTAAACTGAACGATAGTAATAGTTTAAGCAAGGGGCTATAGTGGTGTGCCCTGGGGTGGTGGCCATGCCAGTAGTGAGGAGGCTGATGTGATAGATGCCCCTGGTCTCCTTAGCATTCTTCACATGCCAGCCTGCTCCCACTGCCCCTCAGTAGCTGGTTGCCTTTCTGAATTACCACCCCATCGAAACCAATCACTTACTGTCACTTTTAACTCCTTAATTCGGAGTTAGGGATTCCCGGCTCTGCCCCCACCCCACCTTTTTGACCCCAGGGCAAATCACTAGAGCTCTCTCGGCCTGGTTTCCTCACCTGTAAAATGAGGGGATTGCTCTGACTAGCAAACCCAGTAAACCCCAAGGAAATCAAAGACAAACAAAAGTCCAATAGACACCTAACTATTTATAGCAGCTCTTTTTATGGAAACCATGAACTGGAAACAAAATAAATGTTTGTCTCTTGGGGCCTGACGGAACTGTGACAGCTAAATGTAATGAACTAAGAAATGATGACTTTTGAGGACTTCACAGGAAGCTGGGAAGCCTTTAAGAACTGATGCAGAGTAGAGAATGCAGAACCAGAACAACAACATGTGGAGCAGCTCCCATGATTGAAAGGAAAGATCACTAAAGGGAGGCTCAGTTCTGAATAACTGCCAACCCAGTAGTGGGCTTGGAAAACAAAACAATGAAGTAAGCACAGACTTTACAAGGGCAGAATGGTACATACTTTGTCAGATTCAGGAATAAGATCAAGAGGTTTTGTTCAACTATCTTTATTTGTTTTAAGGAAGGCTTTTATTTGGAAGAGGACAAATTTGGTAGAGGACAAATTCCAGATCCATAAATGACCGTGATGTTAAAAAAAAAGGCTATCAACAAGACTTTTAAAAATAGAATAAAATTAACTGAGGAGGTTAGACTAGATAGCCTTCAAAGTCCTATACCCTCTCCCCTTGGCTACACAGTCTCCCTGGTAATATTGTCCTGGTAATAGCTCAGACCAACCTAACAAACACTTCTTAAGTGCCTACTATGCACCAAACAATGCCCTAGATCCTGGGGATACGAAAACAAAAAAGAAACCTGGCTCATGAACCAAGAGTGACAGTGGGAAGCCAATTGGAGAGCTGCAAGGTAGAGACTTACTGACTAGGTGCGACTGACTCCTTCATTCCCCAATTCCACTGATTCCAGTCAGTAAAGCAACCCTGGATTTTGTTTTTGCTGAACTGTTTTGCCATCCTGTGGACAGTCAGTTGCCAAACAGTGTGGAACCAGCAGAGAGCTGAGTGAGTGACTGTGTTGGAATTTGTGCACGGATGGTTGTAAGGGCATTTGGTTCTGACTGAACCTGGGTCTAGGAAGTTGAGAGGAAGGAGTTTAAGTTCTGGCTCCTGCCCTGTCCTGGCCCCATGGGGACTTAGACATTGGTCTTGTTGAACCAGTCCCACCAAATAGCAACCCTTGTGTATACACAGAACATACACAATTGGTAGGAAACTGGAACTTCAAATATTCATCTCTTTGGATACACACCAGCAGATAATAAGTCTGATTACCCCACTCCCCCCACACAGGGACCCAATCGGCTGAAAGTCTAACTGAATCTCCCCTACAGAGAGACTGAGACAAGGGGATCACCCTAGTAGAACTTGAGTCTAGATCATAAGTTGCAGGAAGTGAGGAAGTTTAGCCTGAAGAAAGGAAAGCTTGGCAGGGCTAGCACATGCCAGCTCCCTTTAAGCAACTAAATGGCTATGCCTAAGTGGCTTTTTTCATTATTACCCAGTGCCTTATTTTGACCATTACGACACACCTCAGGGCACACTGCACTATCAATGTCAGCACTTCTTTCTATAGAAGTGAGGCTGAGAAATGGACCAAGCCAGAATTCTTCTTGTCACCTTCTCTCTTTTTTTTTGCTTTTTTGGAGGGCAATTGGAGTTAAGTGACTTGCCCAAGGTCACACGGCTAGTTTTTTGGTATTAAGTGTCTGAGTTTTTTGGTGTTAAGTGTCGGATTTGAACTGAGGCCGGATTTGAACTCAGGTCCTCCTGACTTCAGGGCCAATTCACTGCATCACCTAGCCACCCCCCTTCTCATCTTTTCTAATGGAGTTCAAATAGAAATGGCATGAGTCACTAGCTTTTTTTTATTTCATTTTAAGCAGACTATTACACAGGGGGATAAAATTATTGCCTTTCATCTTCAGGACAACTCTAGTGGTAGACAGAACAAGAGGGACAGTATGGACCATGTCTGGGGCCCACATGGTTTAAATTTCTTCTGCTAACTCTCTATTTTGAAAACTTTTCATTCCCTTCAGTGAAGTATTTGTCTATAATCTGCTTTGTCTCTCTGTTGTTAGTTAGTTCGTGTGGATGTTGCCCAGAGAGTGTTCATGGACTCCTCTCTTGAACCTTAGCTATTTCATAAACTGACAAATCTAGTGGCCTATCAGCCTTTCCTATTGCTTTGTGGAATGGGCTCTGTTTGTTCCAAGAGTATTTCTATACGTTTCCTACCTGTTTACCATGGTCTCTGAAAGCATCTATCAATCCCCTAGCCTGAATTCCAGAGCTGCCGGCTGGTGATGAGTCTGTGTTTCATTAATATTACATGTGTTGTTATTTGAACACCTTCTAGAACAATTACCATCCATTTTATCACACCACAAGTACATGTTAAGATTGATGTCATAGCAGTGTTCATTGCTCTAAATGTGTTATTTTATTTGGACAAGATCAGGGTTAAGTGACTTGCCAAGGGCCACACAGCTAGTAAGTGTCAAGTGTCTGAGGCCACATTTGAACACGGATCCTCCTGACTCCAGGGCCAGTGCTCTATCCATTGTACCACCTAGCTGCCCCTCTAAATGTGTTCTTGATGTTATTGACTTCAGGATACCAGGTGCTCTCCTAACATAAACTTTGGCTTTCTCTTTGGCAGCCTTATGCTTGACCTATCTTGCCTAGAGAAGGCAGGTATTTATATATATGGACTTCTTCTCTTGGTACAATTTAGCCTCCAGGTTCAAGCTCCGAGCCTTCAGGCTCTATTTTGCCTTGGTAAATATGAAGAATTTTCCACTTAGAGTCCAAATTTTCTACTGCTTTTGTGTGGCTTGTTCAATAATCACTGAATAGATAATGAGTTACTCTTTATAGACCTGGGACTTAGGCACATGCTTTCTGCTCCTCAGTCAATATATTTTTGAAGTGTTGGTAGATTTATTGAATGAATGAAACAAGCTACATAAACATATAAGTTAGTAATATTTGGAGTGGTCACTGGCATTCTCACCAGTAATTTGCCTTCTCTTAAGAAATATGGACTCAGGCTCCTCAAGGCAGCTGCTTCTAAGTTTCTGCTCATATGTCTCTCTGCACAACCCCAGGAGAAGAAGGGAAGCAGCAAGGGGACCCAAGAAGAAATGGATGCAGGAGCATCTTCCGAGAAGCAACCTCCTAAATTCTGCTACCCAAGTACCTGCAATCTGCTGAGATCTGGGACCCAGCTGCCAAGGATGCCACACTGAGGCCACTCAAACCTATCGGGCAACTTAGAAGCAAATGAGAAAGGCTACCCACTGGGAAAAGAGGGCTAGCCAGCTTACTGTCATCATCTCTCCTGTTGCCCACTTTTTCCTACTTGAAATAACCACCTTCTGGCCCTGAGACCTAACTTCAGAAGTCAACAGGCATGTACTCCTATAAGTCAGGCACCATGCCATCTGCTGCTGGTCCCTTCTGTCAGGGAGCTCACAATCTCGTGGGGAAATCAACATTTAAACAACTAGGTGCAACCAAGCTATAGATATGGCCTATGGGAGAGAATCTCAGAGGGAAAGTGGGAACCAAGGAGAGAGACCAGGAAGGACCTTCTGTAGTAGGGGAATTAGGGCTGAATCCTGAGGGAGGCCAGGGGAGCCAGGAGGCAAAACATTCCAAGGCCCTGCTGTGCATCAGCCCTACTGGAATGATCATTATTATTATTTTACTGGACCTGTGACTCTGTTGGCACAAGGAGCTCCCTCTACCAGGGCAACCTGCCCCCAGCCCTCCTTCCACAACTTGCAGTCTTTACAGAGTTGCCTGGGGCAATGAGAGAGTAACTAACTGCCCAGAGTCATGCAGACAGTGCATATGAGAGGAATGACTTGACTTCTTTATGCCAAGGCCATCTCTCTGCTCACTCCTGCAGATGGCCTCTCACCATCACCATCACTACTACCACCACCATCACCACCATCACCATCACCATCACCACCATCACCATCATCACCACCATCACTACTATCACCACCATCACCATCACCACCATCACCACCATCACCACCATCACCACCACCACCACCACCACCATCATCACCACCATCACCACCACCACCATCATCACCACCACCACCATCATCACGATCATCACCACCATCACCAACATCACCATCACCACCAGCATCACCATCACCATCACCATCATCACCACCATCACTACCATCACTACCATCACTACTATCACCACCATCACCACATCACCACCATCACCACCATCACCACCATCTGCTGTAACTGTAATTACACTCCACATTGGGGGAGACTATTTTTCAAAGTAGGAAGAACTTTGGTGTTAAGTATAGTCTCTTGTAACCCTATTTGCGTGCTTGGTAATAGGATGTAACCTCATGTTTACATCTAAAAAGTTCAATCAGATTATTTTTTTCCTTGTAACTTCAGTACAAGGTTTGATTTCCACCCCCCAAGATAACTGTGTACTCAAGGCCATTCTTTGGATATTTATTAGTATCCTAGATGAACCGATTGGCCATCCTGAGATAACTGCCACCTCCCAATGTCATTGCCTGTATATCATCTTGAGGTTAATTACAAGAACAGCACACCCCAGGGTCACCTCTCTGCCTCCTCATCACCCCCCTTCCAGAAAACAGGCACCTCATCTAAGGCCCCTGAAAGTCTTGAATGTGTGCCAAGGCCAAACTGCCCCAAGGCCAATCATGAGTGTGGAAAAAACTGTCTATGGGCTTAGGAGCCTGTCCCCTGGCCAATTAGCACTCAGAAAAAAAAATGTCCATGAGCTCAGGACCACACAGCCTGGCCAATTAGAGTGTCTTCCGGCTTTGAGTTTCTGTGTAAGATCTCTGCCGTCAGTTCAATGAAAACAAATCCCACTAAACCTGGTCATTTGGCCTTGTGTGGACTTCCGAGTGGGGGGGGGGGGACCAGCTGAACTGAATCATTCACTTTTCAAACGTCTGTTATTGTTATGTAGGCACATAGCAATAAATCTATGCTATGGACAGAAAATGAGGGGGAGGGTGGGCTAGGAAGGCAGGAGAGGGAGGGACCTCTCTGAGACCTCTTGGGCATTAGGGCTAAGGAGGATTCTGAATTCTCTCACTTTACTGGTAAAGGGTGATTTTGTTAGCATCTTGGTCTTTGGAGTATTGGATAATCATCTCAGGTCTCAAGTGGGATGTGAAAAGCCTTCCACTGTATCCAGTTTTTGTTTTAAATAGGTTGCATCCCTAAAACAAACAGCCCCCATTCAGATGCCTCTATCTTTTTCTCTTGCAGGAAGTTTCATATTGCCCTGGCTCCCCAGTCTGATTTCTTCCCTTATGTCTGTGGTGCCATCATTCCTTTGCTTCCTATGTCTGGGATCTGGGCATTATCTCTTCTCTCTCCCCTGTCTCTTATATGGAATCCATCATCATGGCTTATTGATTCCATTCCCACAACTTCTCTCAAACCAATCCTGTCTCTCTTTCCATGAGCAACACACCAACGTGGGTCCTCGGTAACACCTGTCTGGACTGCCATATGGCCTCCCAGTAATTCGTCTTGGCTCCATTCCTTCCCCCAACCAGTCCATCCTTCATACCAGATGCACAGAGACCTAGTCAAGCCATTGCTCTACTGAAAGGTCTTCAGAGTCAAATTCAGAGTCTGATTGGCATGCAAAGCCACATTGAACCAGGCTACATTTCCAGCCTTGTCGATACATTGTGCTCCTTGCAAACTGGGCAACTCTGTTGCCCAGAGCAGGCACTGGGCTCTCCCCCTCTGCACCTTTACTCAGGCTGCTCCCTGTGCCTGCAATGTATCCCCTGACCCTCCTCACCTGTTAAATTCCCCTCATCCTTTAATGTCCAACTTGAAGGGCATCTTTTCCAGGAACCTTGCCTAACCCTCCACTTCATTGCCTGCCAAACCGGCAGTGACCTTGCCTCTAAACCTCCAATGCCACTGTTTCCTAACTCTCTGATACACTTATCATGTAACATAAGATCACAGGAGCATGCATAGATTTAGGGAAATCGTTTTGTCATGCAAATGGCTATGGCAAGGCCAGAGCATTTCAGTGACTTGGCTGAGGTACATACATAGTAGATTTAGCAAAGCCAGGGTGAGCAAAGCAGGACCTCTGACCCATATACCAGGGTGGCGTGCTTTCCTCCTGCAAGAGTATAAATTCGACAAAGACAGGGCCAATTGCTTCTCTAAGTTTTGGACATTCCCAGGTGCTAAGCCCAATGTTCTGCACACAGCAAGTGGTTACTCTATGTTTGTTCCTGCAGTTGATGTCTTCCTTTTGGTTTAAACTGACAAATAAACTGGATTTCTATTCTTGATCTCTATTCTACAGTGTCAGAGAGCCAGGTCAGTCAATAAATAGGTGGACCAACTTCCCGTTCATCTTTCCCAGAGCCTTCAGTAAACTAACCAACCCCATCCTGTGAAGAGCGACAGACCCATTGCCCTCTTAACCTATACAGCCAGCAAGGAGTTTTCTTTGGTGTTTGAGCAAAAATACGTTTTCTCAAAAGAGACTTGGGAGCACATTCTCAACTAGGGCTCTCCAAACTTGTGTGAAAAGGAGCTACTTTTTGGTTTACATCAATTCCCTGGCTGGGGTGATGGGGCTGTGTTCACAGGAAGGTTCATGAGTAGGATAGATAGGGAGTTCACCCTCCTTCTCAATGGGAATCTGGGCAAAGATCTGGGGAAAGGAGTAGAGGGTGTGGAAATGCACCAAATATGGTCCAAAATGAATCCATGAATGCAGAGATAGAACTAGGGCAAGGCAACTTGAACTTTGCCCTCAGGGACCAAAATTAGAGGGCACTGGCAGCACTTGCAATCCTTTAGGAGAGCTTAGTATCTTGTTAGTAAAAATAACTAGTTATACTAGGACATTACCAGATGGCAGCCTTGGTGAGTTCTGCCTCTTCCCTGACTTCATTCCCACTCTCTCATAGGACAGTGATTTTATACCAGGACACCTGGTCTCTGCCTCCCTCCACCCATAGCTGAGGGCATGGTTTATCCTGGGAACCAAAAATTCCTAGTTATAGCTCTGGCTGCCAGTCTACTAAATGAGAACCCTAGACTCCATCATAGTCAAAGTAAAGTGAGCTGGCATCACTTTGGAGCAGAATCACAACTGTGTAGCAAAGCTAAATATACATTAATGAATTACTCGTTCTTAAGCCATAAGAGAGGTAAGCCTGAAAAACCATCAGTAAAGGGGAATATCTCCTCTCCCAGTGGCCTTCTCTTCTGCCTCACAGTGACATAGAAATAACCTAAACTACTCAAAGGCTCTGCCCGCAGATTCCACTAAAGGCAAATCACTAATGATATTGGACTATAGATCTCTTTCTTTGCCTTATCCCTCCCTGGTTTAGGTATTCAGGCCACATTTGTCTCATAAAAGGTGTTAGAGAGAGTATCTTCTTTCTCTGTTTTGAGGATAACATGTGTCCTATAGGTACTAATCTTTCTTTAGAAGTTTAATAGCATTCTCTTTTACACTGATCTGAAACATGAAGGGTTTTTTCTTTAGTAGTTCCATCACAGCTCTTTCAATTTCCTTTCTGAGGTTGAATTATTTAATATCTCCATTTTGATGTTCTGTTAATTTGAGCTTTTAATATTTTTGTAGCTACATCTCTATTCCTTTCGAGTTCTCAAGATTTTTTTGGCTTATAACTGTGTGATGTGTTCTGATAATTTTTCATTTCTTCTGGGTTTCTTATGACTTTACCTTTTTATTTTTTATTTGGTTAATTGTGTTTTCTATCCTCTTATATTTAATCAAGTTGACCAGAGTTTTATCAATCTTGCCAGCCTTTTCAAAGAACCAGCTTTTAATTTTCTTTCTCAGTTCTGCACTCTCATTTTAGTTTGAATTTTTTTTCTCCTCTAAATTTTAAGATCTCTTCTTTTGTGTTTATCTTTGGTTTTGTTTATTTGTTGGATCTTTAATTTTTAAATGCATATTCAGTCCATTAATAATCTTTTTCTATTTCATTACAGTATGTTTTTGAAGATATAATATTTTTCTCTGAGAACTACTCTAGCTACATCTCAGAACTTTTGGTATTTTGTCTCATTATCATTGTTTTTCAATACAAAGTTGTTATTTGTTCCTTGACCCACTCATTATTTAGGATTTTATTAGTAAGCCTTCATGTAGGTCTGGGCTTTTTGTCTGGTGTCTCCAAATCGATTGCCATTTTTATTGCATTATGGTTGGCAAAGGATGTATTTAATGTTTCATCTTTTTTACATTTATTTGCACTTTCTCTGTGCCCTGATACATTATAGATTTCAGTAAAAGTCCCTTGTGGCAGTGAGAAATATAATATTTAGTGGTCCACTTCAGAAAATTCCATAAATGCTCTAAATTCTCCTACAATTTATTCAGTTCTGTATTTTCCCTTTTGCGTATCATTCTATTAGAGTTGTCCAACTTTGAGAGGAGAACATTAAAATCTCCTGCTATTATTGTGTTATCTATGTCTTTTTGTAATTTGCCTCATTTTTCCTTTATTAATTTATATGCTCTATGATTCGGTGCCTATAAGTTTAATACTGACATTTCTTCTTCAATTGTGATGAAATGGCCTTGATTCTCTCTGTTGGTGTTATGAAATTTTATTTTTGCTTTGCCTGATACCATGACTACAAGTCTGGGGTTTTTTGGACACACCTGATGGATAGTAAATTTCGTTCTGGCCCCTCATTTTGATCGTATATCTCTGCTTTCTTAGTGTGTTTCTTATATGCAGCAGATCGTGGGCTTTGTTTTTTCATCCATTCTGTCATTCACTTTCATTTTATTGGATTGTTCACATTTAAGGTTATGAGAGATAAGCTCATCTTTTTCTCCATTTGTATTTCTAGTATTGTTTTAAAAAAACAACAGCAACAATAACAGATTTTTAGTCCCTATAATTAATTAGCTTTGCTTAAATTCCTTTGATTGTAACCCTATTCCCACTATCTTTGTTCTGTTCCCTTACCTTCTTTTCCTATTTGTCAACCCTTTCCCTAGTTTGGGACTCTCACCTTTCCAGCCCCTGTTTGGGGCTTACTCTCCCAACTCCTACTGTCAGCAGCAGGCTGGGTGTCCAGGGCAAGGCTGGCTCTTTTCCCCTCAGGGCTCTAGGAACAACCCTTGAGGGGTTGGGGGTGATTTTTCTAATTCTGCAGCTCATGAATCTCTACCAATGTTGCCCGGGTCTGGCTTGTTTTGCCTGCAAGAGTTTATTAAATGTCTCTTCTTTATTGCATGTCACTTATTTTTACATTAATAATTAGGCTCAAGTGTGAAGGGGGTGACATTTTGGGCTGCATTCTGGGCTTCCTTGCTCTTTGGAATAGATTCATTCTGTAGAGTGCCCATCTCTCACTTTCTGACTCCTCTCCCCTTGGTGGTGAGTGCATCCCTGGGATTAGACCACAGAGCTCTCTCACCCTCTTCCCAAGTTGGGGGGTTTTCATTTCCTTAACCTTGATCCTTGCCCCAAGTAGCTTCCGGGGATACCCAGCTTTTTCTCTATGTGCTTCAGTCTCCTTCAGCCATGCACAGTGATCCCTTCCCCAGTTCCCTCTCATCTTGCCTTTCTAAACTGGGATTCATCATCATTGGGTGCTTTTTTTCAAGGCTGAGCCATAATGTTTTCAACAGAGTCCCTGTAGCCTTGCAACCCCTGAGCTATAGTGGAACCCCAGTATCTATCTACCCTGACAGGTGGGGTGTGAGCAAGGGGCTGAGTGTGGCAGCAGTTTATGCAGCAGAATGGAGATTCCTGTTTGGATACCAGACACAAGCCCGTGGGTCTGTTTGTGTGTCCCTTGCAGAAGCATAGACATTGGTGCCCAAGGGGGCCTGATAGGGCACTTAAGAAAGAGTTCATGTTCTCCAGTGTGAATTCAGGAAACTTTGGCCTAAGCATGTGTCTTGTTCTGGAGGCTCAGCTGGGTTTGCTTTACATCTGGTACATGATTCCTCTTTTCACCTGATAGGGACCAGAAAAAATGGTTAGTTTGACATCTTGTTGGTCACATGACCAAAAGATCCAAAGACTAAAATCACTATGGTTGTTGCTTTCTTTTTCAACTTTGTAGAATGTGGAAAGTGGGTCCAACCATTTTGATACCTGAAAATGCAGCATGAAACCCTCCCTCAAACCAACTTTTAAAGACATTCATTTGGGGGGGAGGCAACCACTCTGAGACATCCAAGGCCACTTAGGGGGAAATACACTGATTGAGAGCTTCCTCTTTCAATTCATTCATTCTTGCTCCCAGGGTACTAAGCTATACTTTTTCCTAGAGAGGAAGAGTGGAAGTGTTATCAGTGCACTTGAAATGTCATTGCTAGGAACAGTTTGGGTTCCTCTGCACTTACAGCCTTACAGCCCTAGTGTGGTATAGAGGGAGTTCTCTCTAAGGAGCAGGGCTTCTTTGCCTTCTGTGCCCCACCCCCCAGGTCCAGCAGTCAGTCTGCTAAAGCCTTGGGACTCCTGCTCCACTTCTTGGAGGCACGGAGAGGCTATAGTTAAGAGAAGTAGTCTGTATATGTAGGTAATTAGAGCAAAGAAGAAGGACACTGATCTCCAAAACCTTTGGAGACAGAATTTTGTAAGAACTTCATCCCTCCATAGGCATAGATGTCTGTGGAATGGTCACTGGGCAGAGGACAAGCCTGGTTCATGAGACTGATGAGCACGTTTAAGGACTCCATCAGTCCATTATCCAGAGCATGCCTTGGGGAAGGAAAAGGGCTTTGATGAATGGTTAGAGGATTTGATGAATAAAGAATCTTCATTAACTATATATTATATATATATAATTCAGGTGCCAATCCATTTTCACAAGCCCTTTTGCCAGTGACTTCACCTAAGACTATACAATCCCTTTAACACATCATTGCAAACTCAAGAAAATAGCGTTCAAAATGAATAAAGAATCTTCAATAGCTCCCTATTGCCTCTAAAAGAAAATGCAAACTGCTCACTGTCTACTCGTGCCAAATTAGCCTCTTTGATGTTTCCCAAACCTGGCAGTCTCTCTCAAACCTCCACTATTTTGCACACTCTGTCCCCCTCCCACACACACACCCCTGAAATACCCTTTCTCCTTTCTCATCTCTGCTTCTTATAGTAGCTATAGACCTTTAAAACACAGCCTTGGAGCTCTCTCTTAGAGCAGGTCTTTCCTCATCTCCCCTGGGTCTGAATGTTTTCTCTTTCCCCAAATTCTCTTACACTCACTTCTCCTCTCCTTCTCTTCTTCCTCCTCACCAACTATCTTGCCTTATTGGAGAAATCTCCACCTTGGGTCCCACTCTCCTGACTCGTGACTGAAGGAGGGGCCCTAGCCACACTTCACTTCACATTGAATGAGAGCAGATTGGTAAAATGGAGCTTAGCACACAGTAAGCACACAGTAGGGTCTATAGAAATGCTTATTCCCTTCCCTCCTTCACTCATGACTTAACTCTTTTCTGGACTTTCTTTTCTTCCTTTTCCTCCTCTACCACCATCACTCCTTCCTCCTCCTCTCTGCCTCATATCTATGCAGGTATCCTATCCTGTCCCCTGCTCACTTTCCAGTTCCCCTTTATGTATTGTCTTCTGCCATTAGAATGTAAGCTTCTTGAAGGCAGGCAGTCTTCCTTGCTTGTATCTGTATCCCCAGCATTTAGCACAATGCCTCATATGTAGTAAGGACTTAGCAAATGTACTTATTTCTCTGTAAATGTTATGTCCCTTCAGAGCAGAATCTAAGCTCCTTAAGAGATGTTTTTATGGTCCCTGTAGCTTGCAAAATAACTGATATGTATTAGGCACTTAGTGAATACTCACTAAATGCTTCCGAGATCTCATCATTGTGAGGATTCCCTTTAACCATCCACACTTGGGCATCCCATGTTACTCCCTTCCGTGTCCTCTCCTAGCCCCCCCAGCAGAGCGGGTCCAGGGGTCTATCCTTGTTGGATAAACAAATGGATGAATGAGCACAGTAGCTTCTAGAAATGTTTCTCAGAATAATTTATCTGTCATTTCCACCCACATCTATTATACATAGAATGACGTATTCACTTGACTAAGCATTGGGGCTGACTTTTCCTTTTTGATTCTATCCAAGGAAATTAAAGAATGACTAACCAATCAGCTAATGGGAAATGGGAAATAAAACAAGCAGCAAAATTCTGAAGGCTGGTAGGAGGAAGACTAGAAGCCCAGCACCCATCACACATTTTCTATTACGTTGGAGTTGGTTACTATTGGTAAATGACCCTGCTAGAAATGCCACCCTCCCCCCGTTAGGTCTAGGACTCTGCAGGGGCTGGTTTCCGAAGGTCTGCCCCAAACCTGGCTTTTAGAATCCTACTTTTCTCACAAGATCATTTCTCATCATTTTTGTTTTTCTGAAGTTGCAGCTAATGCCACGTGATGCCCTAGCCAGCCTTTATTCATCTCTCTCTATCTTTATTATTTCAAGTTCTAGTCATGTCATGCATTCTCTACTTCATTTAACTGAACAAATGAATAAGCTTTGGAGACGGCCTTATTTTGGCTATTGAAAGTGCTTACAGAGTGTGGCATGTTAAGTACAATAGTCAACCTTAAAGATGTTAATTATTTAACAGTCGGAGAAAAGAAATAATAAATACTCTGTGTCCTCAGCACATGCCAAGTGGCCAAAACCATTCCTCATTTCTTTCATTGTTTAAGCCGAATTGTTTTGTTTCTGTCCTATCAGACCTGATTCTTCTAGGGAAGTTTGCCATTTACAGCTCAGGAAACAATGATCCAGACTCTTCAGACTCCAAAGACTTCACCAAGTAGCCTACCACCACCCTAACCGCCCCCCCGCCAATCAGGCTGCTTTCTTGCTTCTCCACTATACACTTTCTTCACAAGTTGGAGATGGGACTAGGA